>JASPKZ010000038.1:92500-587500 GCA_030220185.1 Diploptera punctata | reverse complement strand
AATGTTAGCATAAGATATATGGTTGATAACAAAATAAATGTTAGTCTTTAAATTTAGGTAGGCCTATTCGAACTTTCACATGGTAGGCCTATTATAGGAAAATGCTAGTCCTTACTTATCTTATTACCAAGTCTTTCAAACCTAAAAAAGCTTTTTTTTTCTCATAGGCCTATAGGTTTATGTAGCCTAGTTTTGTTCTCTCTTTAATTTAACCCTTTAAGTTTTAAAATAAAAGTAGAGGAATTAAACACAACAATAGTGAAATACAGAACAAACTGGAAATAACATTAGGTAAGGATGACTGAGAATAGAATACCAAAGGCAGCATACAACTATTCACCACGAGGAAGAAGAAGTTTGGGAAGACCAAATAAAGGATGGAAACAGCAGCAATTTGGAATCGGAACAGGCTAGTAAATAAGCCGAAACCGTGATGATGAAGAAGAAGAAGAAGAAGTTTTAAAATACAGTTATGTGCTACTTAGGCTCTAATAGATCTTACGCTGTCCGTCTCAATTCGCGGTTTACTGAAATTCTAGGGATAACGTTTCAACTTGATTTTACCGTAGATTATTAATGTAGGCTGATTAAGATAATTGTGGAAAACAATGCTGATTAAAAATATTTTAAAAGAATTATTGTAAATGATGTAGGTTATATTTTAAACTGTTATAATTACCTTCCTCTTTTAGGTTTTGAATACAAAGATCATCTACAAGAATTGTTTGATGGATGTGGGGACCATCTAGAAGAATTTTTGGGTGGACGTGGTGAGTTAAATAATGCCAGATTCCTCTTAAATATAGGCTAAGCATAGTAATATTATGATAAATATTTTATTTCATATTGTAGACTTATTTTTCTTGAACTTGCAAGTTAATTTACTGTGGGACTCCGCGTCTAGCACTTCTTTTATCTGTTATTGCAAATATAGCAGCTTATGCCATTGCAAATTGAAGCGAATGGGTTAATTAAATAAAGCCTATTTTGAGTTATAATTTGTATTTTATGAAGTTTTTATCACAGACTTGAAAGAAAACAACTTCATACACAAGAACATAAAACCTTAAGGGCCTTCTTTCTCTGTTTTCTATCTGTGTTTGTTCTAGTGTATATTACGTTATAAAACTTAATTTGATAGATAAATATTGGACGCCTCAAAGTTTACACAAGAATCTTGGGATAAACATGCTCATCGCTCAAAGATGTTTCGCGGGTTTTCTCTGAAAATATGAAAACTTTCTGTTGCCGTGTAAAAATTTATTCTTCTTCTCTACTGTAAACATTGTATCAAATAAAAAGAAATGTATTCTCCATTCAGCCCTTAGGGATAGAAATCTTGGTTCTGAAACCATAATAAAATAGGTATACCTTTGCTTTTCTCACACCCACTGAAGTCTGTTTTGTGATAAGAATTGAGCTGCGGAGGGTGAAGAAATAAATATAGCCAACTTACCGAGAGAAAATTGAATTTTTGTATATAAACGCTTCTCGCGTATATATTAGATATAACGTGCTATTATTTGATGTATTCAAATCATATTACAGAGGTTGCTCTGAATGTTCCTTGCTGTAAATTCAATTACTTACCAACTGAAAAGAATTGACTTAGAGTTTCACAAATAGTTACGTTCCCAAGAAAACAGAAACTTTGTAATGAATATCAGGTGGAATAATAGCGTGGATGCTAACTAACTCACTGGCACTATCGAACCGTAGGTTCATGACCGCGCGGATATAAGCTCTACATAAATCCCTTTCTTGAGTTTTAGGCTAGAACAAATATAATTAGGAATGGAAATGAGGATATGATTTCAGATTGCATGATTATATTGAATAGATATAAATTTACTTTAATCAGCAATTAAATGCACGTGCAAAGCAAGATGCAAAAGGAAATTATTTGCAGACAGCAAAAATATTAGTTATAGAGCCAAGCTTATTAGAGGTTGAAATGGCTAATAGAAAAATTTAAAATGTTTAAGCATCAGCTAAAGATGCAATCTAAGCGAAACTTATAAAATCAGGGGGAGAAAAATTGATAGACTAGATACTTTGGTTGCTTAGTATGATTTCGGAAGAAGAAGACTTCCAAATAGAAAATAATAGATTAACATACCAATCTATAAGAAATAAAACAAAACTGATTTTAACGACTACGGGAGCATCTCAATACTCCTTATATTGAATAAGTAATAGGTTATCTTCAATGTGGAATTAGGAGAAATAGATAAAAATAGGCTATATCAGATGTTATATAAGACAAATTTTAGAAAATAAATGGAATACCGGTATAATGGCACTGTACATCAACTACATGTAAACTTCTAAAAGACATACAATTCAGTTAAGAGGGAGAAGTTGTATAGTATCTTGCTGGATTTGGAATTCCAAATAGATTTACTCAAATGTGTCTAAATGTCACAAATAGTAGGGTGCGGGTAGGCAAACAGATTTCAGATACAGACATTCACAACAGGCCAAAGCAAGGAAACGCAATATATGGTCTACAATTCAATTTTGTACTACTGCATGCTATCTTTAGGGGATAAAGAATACATACAACACAGTGGTATTAATACCTGTTGGTATATGCTCTTTATTATCAGACGATAGCGAAGAGGTATGCTATACTAAGAGCCAACACGCACATCTTTAAATGCGTAATAGCATTTCCAAATTCAGCCAAAAATTGGGACTGGAAGTAAATAGCAATAAAAGTAAATAATGGTCACTCATATAAATATTTTATATAGGCCTAGGCTAAAGGAAATGTAGAGTTAATGATAAATTAGTGAAATTTTGAAGATGTGGCTGAATTAAAGTATCTAGGATCAATAATTGCAAACGGGAATCATGTGCAAAAATAAATTAAACAAAGGTTCAATTTGGAAATGCTATTTCGGATTACATGAACTCTAATTATTCCAACGTCTCTCAAAAAACGTTAAACTGAAAGAAGCCTATGTGAAACTGTTAACCTTTATAAAATATATATATATATATATATATATATATATATATAGGCTATATATCGACCCTATAGGCTATATATGGATTTGGAATATGAACTCAGGAAGAGAAAAGGCTGCGAGTAGGTCTATTTGAGAAAGTATTTAAATCAATAAGAGACGAACAGATAGGTGAGTAGAGAAGGCTACGTAACAAAGACTTAGGCCTACATGCTCTTTATGAAAAATAGTTCCCTATTAAGAAGAGTTAGACCTAGACTAAGTCTAGTAGAATACCTGTGTAGGACATGTGGGACGAATAGTGCAAACTAGATAGCTAATTAGATAGAGGCATCGTTAATTATTGAGGCTATGCCCAAATTAATTGAACACCCGAGTGAAAAGTAGAATATGCATAATAATAACCAAAATATAAATTCGGAGTAATAAACAAATATATATATTCATTCGTGAAATATAGCAACCTTAAATACATTTTAATTGACCCAATTAAGAGTAGGCCTATTGAATTTTTGTCAACATAGGTCTACGTATGTTGGGCCCGTGGTGACTTTACAATACAACAAATTGAGAAATAAACATTGGATATGTAGCCTATATGTCCATTTCTTGCACTCAAACGTTTATGATGCTAAAGACACATTTGCAATGCAGTTAAATTATGTAATTTACAATCAACACGGAAGTGATGTTTACACAACAGTCTTGTTAATGTGTAACAGTAATCATATTGATTTAACCGACCTACATTGTAATTCAATTTAGTAAAATTAACAATTACGACAGATCTATACACCTAAATAATATTAAATGTTAATAGGCCTATATATTTGCATAAAATAACATAGCCTATAGGCCTGAACAAATAATAAAACGCAGAAATTGGCCCTATAGTTATTTGTGTACAATAATTTAAAGTGAGGTTTCATGGATGAATTGAGACGCCGGAATTCGTAAAATACTTTCACATCTTGCAACGTAAAATAGGCTACCTTATTATTTTGTATTTATGTAGGATTTAATTATTTTAATACGTTTACTCCTACATAGGCCTATTACAAATAGGCCAACTTAAAAATCGATAGAAAATACACCCTTAAAATACGATAAGATTGAACTAACCTATTATAGGCCTACATAAACAAAGGCCTAGGTCTATAATATAATGTCGAAATTATTAGTACTGTTCCAAGATAATAGGTTTATAAACGTAACATATTCAAAATGTATGCTTAGTAACATTTTAATTATATAGCGAAATGTATCATGTAAGACTATGTAATTGCCAAAAAATCCGGATTCAAACCTTTGTTGCTGTCGAACCAAGGCCTAATCGTCGAGATGAAACCTCGGATAGAATTCCATTCCCAGGACAAGCATAGGCCTATGCTTAATTTCATAGTAATCCATCTATCTATCCATCCATAGTAATTCTGCCCGAGGATAGGTCTTTCACTGCAATCATAGCATTTTCATGTTATGCTTTGCAGCTTTACTAGGGAATTGTAGGTGTGGTAGCTTCCCGTTGCTTTCCACACCGGTGAAGGATAATGATAAGGATGATGATGATGGCCATATGATTTCGGGGACCGTTTGGGCCTTAAAGTTTTTCTGACAATTGTCTTACAGGTGAGGAAATACCCGGATAAAAACCTCACCCAGAAAATCTGTCCCGACCGGCGATCGAACCCGGGCCCGCTGCGAGACAAGGCAGCACGCTACCTCGAAACTCTAACGGTGGACTTCATAGTAATCATTAAATTTAAAGTTTTGAAAATTCAATCCTGCATTTCTTCATTTTTTTAAATTCCACAGATGGGTTTCAAGTAGGCTACCTAGATCTACATTGTCTATAAATTTACTTAAGTAGGTCCCTATAAATATGATATGCCTACAGCTTATATTTAGATAATTTAACTTGCTTCATTTAGGCCTACATGGGTAGGATATTCCCTATAGGCCTATTCATTTATTCAATATTACGGTTAAGTTGTTATCGTTGGAGCGGCTCTTTCGATGAGCCATTTCCACATCCTTATGCGTATAGGCCTGTGTGTTAATAACAAGAATACTCTAATGGATTTTTTGTACATTTCTGTGATGCTGGTGAATCGCCATCTTAGTTGAGATTTACTCTATGTAAATACAAGGCAATGATACACGAAGTAATATTTTCATATAGGCCTAGCCTATTTACCAAAAGTTGATTAAATGATCATATCAATGAAAATTGAACTGTGATTTGATTATAGGCTATTTATTGTGCGAACGGCGTTTAGAACAGGGTTAAATAGGCCCATGTGTTTTTAGCCATATTTACGTAATAAGTTCTCTTTTCTTTGTGGTGCACAATAGTTGAACCAACTAATGGAAACCATTAACTTGCCTAGTAAGCATATAGGGGCATATTTATAAAAATTGTTTAGTAGATTTAACGTAATATATTATCAACTGTCCGAGAGTACTTTTTTTCAAAGGTAAGAGGAGAGTGCGCTCCACAGCCTCAGTTTGTTGGCCAAGTGCTGTTGGACGAAAAGTCTCACGACTTTTGATTTGTAAACGTACTCCTTCTGCAGAAGGGTAAGGAGTTTGAGCTACCCTAGGAACAATTTTCCTGCTATAGGCCCTAATCGGCAAAGTGGATTTACAAACTTCTTCTTCTTCCTTTCGAGGATTAGGTCAATGCGACCTGTTCCGGTCTCAAGTGGATTTACAAACAGAAATGTATTTGTAATTTAGTTGAAGTATTTAATCGATAAAGCGAATTCCTGGAAGGAAAGGAAAGTTTTGCGTGTAGGCTAACTTGATTTTCATTCACACATAGACCTACTAGGTATTCGGTTGTTCTTGATAGGATTCGAGAAAATGAAATTATCTTGATGTCACAGCCAGGGCACACAACTAAAAGACTGCAATTAATCTACCTACGTTTCGTTAAAGACATTGGGTAGTTACTACATTGGTGAAATTTAGAAGTATCCACGGCTAAAATAATTAACCCAGTTTAATGTAGCACCATATTTGGTAAAGCGTAGCCTATGGGCAGGCAATAACAATAAGAACTGCAGTGAATGGACTTGCAAGGGGGGGGGGGAATTAGCCAGCCGACATGGATATGATGTGAGATGGTGATTTTTGTTAGTTATTATGTATTTTAAAACCGAATATTATACCATATATTCCTATCAGGGAAATCTGTAAAACAACACCTGTTAAAAAAATCTCCCCATTCATATTAGAGGACAATTCTGTGGCAACATCCAGTGAATTTCGTCATATTCACGAATAAACTCTAACAACAAAATATGAGTAGGCCTATCCTTGAAAGAAATATCCCATATCCCATGTAAATTTTATACTGGAAAAGGTATAAACATAAAACGTTGAAAGCAGTAGTTCTAACAGGCAGTCCGCAAAAGCAGAACCTGGAAATTGTCGAGGAAAAGGTTAAAAGATGCACCACCATGAAATGACGGTTACAAAGTCCAACTCGACAGAAGTAAAATGAAGCCAAGAATCTATTTATAATGGATGCTTCAACGAAATTCAATTCTAACGGGAAGACTTTTTTTTTAACGTGTAGTAATGACATACAAAACATATTTCAATAACTTTATTGTAAAAAGTGGATAGCCTACATGAGAAATCTGCTGGTATAAGAAATGAGGTCAAAGTGCTTTGTGTTAACTGTAGGCTATAGGGAAGTTCGGGTAATGTGGACCCTTCGGTTTGAGTGGACCGTGTTGATATCTTCTTTAATTTGTGCTGCCCTCGAACAGAAAATATTTTAACTTCCTCCCCTCATCAACTTTGACGGGTTCAAGGCCAGTTTCTTTTATTCTTTGTGCGAAGAAGGGTTTATTTGTGATATTTATGAAAATGGCCACTTTAAAAGTTTTTCAAGTTAAGAATCAATTCTTCATTTCTGCTATTGAATAGGCTATTACAAATGTTGAAGAAACTCCTAAATATATTATGTAGGCCTAGATGCTGTTTTAATATACCGACGGGTTTGGTTTAATAGGTGACATGGTGGCTGTATAAAACAAACATAACAATGAAATTCGGTTAATGTGCACCTCCACGAGGACCTGGTCCACTTTACACGAATACTTATAGGCTATTTTATCAATGAGGATGCTATCTGTAAAATACATTCACTTAATTAATTTTATTTAAAATCCTTGTAGTTTTACTTAAACCAAAGACCGTAGCTTTCTGAAGTTGAATGACGTATGAATGATATAATCAACAATAATTTTTCGAAATATTAAATAAATATCAACGCTTTTTAATTATGATAAGACATAAATATTTTCAGATTAATCTGTGCCTGTCTGTATAAATTAATAGACTAAATAAACTTAAAATAGACTAAAAGCTAAGATTGACTTTGGGGTCCACTTTATCCGAATATGAAGGTTAAAGTGGGCCGTTCTTGTAATGTAAAAATAGTTTATAAATTATGAAGATGTTTCCATATTTGTATAAAATAACAATTCTATTTCATAGTTACAACACTAATGATAGACTAATCAGTGTAATTAAAACAAAATTCGTATCCCTCAATTAGGCCTGAAAGAAGAAAAACAACAAATTCAAACAGGGGTCCAAATTACCCGCCTAATAATTAAAGTTCATATGATAGAAATATATTTTCTTAGATTTTTTTTAAGTCTAAAACACCAATTTTTAATTGATATTATGTTTTCATTTAACAGTCTATTTTGTAATAAGTTTTGTTAGTAGGCTCTATATTTACCTTAACTTTTGTTCCAGTTGCTAACATGTTACTATTAACCTATATTGAGAACAATACAATTGATTGATATTTACTTGTGTATTGTATTGAACGAATAGGCCTATTGCGTAGCAACTCATTCGTGAAAACTGGATGACCCAATGAAGGTAACAGGTTTCCATAATTTGGGCCGATTGCACATCCTACCTATTCTTATTTCTTAAATATAGGCTTATTATAAACCTTAAACATTTATGACTTCCGTTGTTTCTAAAAAAAGTGAAACAAAAAAGTAGCATTTAAATTTAATCGTTTAAGAATATAGGCCTATATATGGGGCCTATATAGCAATGTCTAAATCAGAAGAATAGATTGAATATTTTCTTTAAATTGATAGCAACCTTACTCTACTACGTCCGCTTAGTATGTAGGCCTGTAAGCTTAAATCACATAGGCCTAATCATAAATAAATTACGACCATATATAGGCTATATATATAGGCCTATATATATATATATATATATATAACTTAGCTAATATCCGGCGTGCGCTGTTACGCCTAAATAAATGAAATGTGTTTTATATTTAGACGAATAAGTGAAAAGTAAAATAATTATACATTCATATCGTAATTATTTTTAGAAACCCCGTAGGCCTAATGATTACCTGACATTGCTGGGAATCTACTTATCCCGATCTTCTTAACATCAATGAGCTGAATGGTTATTGTGAGTTATCCTTAAAAGGTAGCCATAGGCCTATGTTATCGCAGACCTTTTTGTAGATTTTTTTAGATAGCATATTAAATTCTGTGTAGGCCATACATGAATTTGTTATGGTTTAGCTAGCGTAGTTAGGCCTGTAGGAAGCCAGATAAGCTATAATAAGAACAGTTGTCTCGTAATCTCTGATGGGTAGGACATGTGACACGAATGGAGAATAAAAGATGTAGGTCCACATGGAAGCTTCTTGTAAGAAAACCAGAGGAAAAACGCCCAGTTGGTAAACCAAGAATGAGCTGGGAGAATAACATTAACTATGATTTGAGGGAAGTAGATTATACGGGGGATGACTGGAAAACATTGACTCAGGGTAGGGATGTACGGAGAGCTTATGTCCACGCGGCCATGAACCTACGGGTTCGATAGTGCCATAGAGTTAGAATAAGTTAGGCAGCATAAACCATTTAAACATCCAAAAGCGACCTTTTACCCCCGCCCTTTTTTTTAGCTCCAACCCTACTATACGTAGTAGGCCTACATAGGGTAATATTTTATTGGCCTATATGTACGTTAATTGTCCCAAAAAATCCGTACATAATGGAAAAATCCCATTCAAATCCGTCAAGTAGCCCTACCTAGTTTTTTAGCAGGCCTACATAAAAGACAGACTGGCACTCGTCTTTGTATAGGCTATAGAAAATATTATTTCATTTTGCTTACAAAGGCCTACATAGACTTCATACTAGTGGTTAAGGCACTGCGCTACAAGTCGGAAGGTCGAGGGTTCAAGTCCTGGTGGGGTCAAGATTTTTAAACTGACCCAAATCTTCTGCCGACGCTATGGTCCTGGGGTCGACTCACCCTCTAATGAAAATGAGTACCAGACGCTTGTTCTGGGGTAAAGGCGGCCATCGCGCAGGGCTAACAACCCGGCTGACATCAAGTGCCGATTGTCCAGAAAAAATGGGAGACTTAACCTCTTACTACCCCAAGGGCCTCCTGAGGGCTGTAGTGGGATCACTTTACTTTACATTCTACAGGACTTTACTCTGACAACAATAAAAATTAGATAGCTGTTTTAAAATAAGTTTGGCAATCCATCCATAGTAATTCTGCCCGAAGGCAGGTCCTTCACTGCAATCATAGCATTTTCATGCTATGCTTGCAGCTTTACTAGGGAATTTTAGGTGTGGTAGCTTCCCGTTGCTTTCCACACCGGTGAAGGATGATGATGATGATGATGACGATGATGATAATGATAAGGACGATGATGATGGCCATATGATTTCGGGGACCGTTTGGGCCTTAAAGTTTTCCTGACATTTGTCTTACAGGTGAGGAAAAACCCCGATAAAAACCTCACCCAGAAAAACTGCCCCGACCGGGGATCGAACCCGGGCCCGCTGCGTGACAAGGCAGCACGCTACCTCGAGACCACAGCGGTGGACAGTTTGGCAATAATGGTCATAAATCATAATATGCCCAATATCCATCCATAGTAGCCTAGTTCTGCCCGAGGGCAGGTCTTTCACTGCAATATAGCATTTACATGCTATGCTTTGCAGCTTTATTAGGGAATTAGGTTTGGTAGCTTCCCGTTGCTTTCCACACCGGTGAAGGATGATGATGAAGATAATTATAAGGATCATGATGGTGGCCGGATGATTTTCGGGGACCGTTCGGCCCTAAGCTTCCTGACATTTGTCTTACAGGTGAGGAAAAACCCCGAAAAGAAAACCTCGCCGAGGAGCCTGTCCCGACCGGAATCGAACCCGGGCCCTTTGTGTGGCAAGGCGCACCCTACCTCGAGACCACAGCGGTGGACATACCTAATATAAAAAGATGGAAATTATTGAACCAGTTTGTAGATTATTTTAATTACGATTAGAGGATTGCGATGATAACATTGCTCTCTTCCATAATCCAAGTAAGTTAATAATTCTTTGAGTTACAAAATTGGAAATTAAACTAATAGGGGTAAGTTATTCATAAGTAATGCCACGAGTGATTTCCAATTTATCTAGAGAATTTGGAAATCAAGAATGGCATTTGTTAGGACTATTTAACGAATAAAATTAAACTGTTTACTCACAAATCATTATTTAAATAGGCCTATAGTTATTTTAAAATATTTATATATCTAATGTAAAGGCGATGTTTGAAAACAAATGAGAAACGATTGGTTCGCTTCATTTGCTCCTTTTGTTCATCACTGCAACCAGATCATATTATTTATTACCAAAGGAACGCAATATTGTAAGAATGCTCTCTAGTGGAGAAAAAATTAAACACATCAAAATGTAAATTAATTAATTTCTGATGCCCTATGATGTAAATATGACAATTCTATTTTTCTGGAATTTTATTACCTGGGACGAAATACATTTAAGAATGTGCAAACAGTGGTTTCTTTTTTTAGTGGTATAACAATTGCTACAAATGTTTTTATATTAACTCCCGCATGCGTTATGTGTTGACATTCATGCACTATATAGGCCTATACAATCTGGTAGCCGTATTTGTTAGTGAGTTAGTCACTGCAAAATAATGTTATGACCTATTCAGAATGTTAAAAAGGAGGTGCTTTCTTTATTATGATAAACTTTAGTTGGTAAATTCCAGGCGATACACGATTGTGATTGGTTGTAAATCAGAAATCATTGAAACGTGATTGGCCATTGACTCCCATTTAGGGCATGAGTTAAATAGTCAACGAAAACTTTTTATCTACATCCCTTTTATTTACAATTCACTTGAAGTTCATTGTGTTTCTTGCTATAACTTAGGACTAACGCAGGATTAGAATGATTAGGCATAGTCGTGTGAAGAAGTAGACCTACAATAGGCCTAATAGTAGTCTAAATGTGAGACGAGGAAAATGACTGCTTACAGAATACAAACCCATGTTTAAGTTAGAGAGTACAGCTACTTGTATTCATAGCTAGGGGTAATTATTTCTGTTTCAAGTTAAGTGACTAAGTCATTGTGAAGTGTACCACGTCTTGGGAGGTCGCCACTGTTTGTTTTTGCACAAGAAAACGGGTAGGCAGAGCACATGCAACAGTGATTTAAAGCTCGTGCAAATCAGTCTCAACGGAATGTGTAGGCTATAATTCCATTCCATTAATGCTGTTTAACATCTCGCCTTGTAGGAATTCTCCTCACCTGTAAGACAAATGTCAGGAAACTTTTAAGGCCAAACGGTCACCGAACATCATCTGTCGATCATAATCATCATCACATTCGTCATGTTTAGTATAAATGTGTCCACCGCTGTGGTCTCGAGGTAGCGTGCTGCCTTGTCACGCAGCGGGACCGGGTTCGATCCCCGGTCGGGGCAGTTTTTCTGGGTGAGGTTTTTATCGGGCTTTTTCCTCGCCTATAAGACAAATGTAAGGAAAACTTTAAGGCCCAAACGGTCCCCGGATTCATATGGCCATCATCACCATCATTATCATCATCATCATCATCCTTCACCGGTGTGGAAAGCAACGGGAAGCTACCACACCTACAATTCCCTAGTAAAGCTGCAAGCATAGCATGAAAATGCTATGATTGCAGTGAAGGACCTGCCTTCGGGCAGAATTAATGTGGATGGAGTATAAATGTGTGTGTTAATGGTGTGTTCCGTGTTAATGTTGTGTTGTATCGGAGGAAGCCCCAACATTGAGCTGATCACTCATTTTGGGAGGCAGTCAATGTCCTTGTGTGGGCAAAAAGTATGTGTTTGATCCATAGTTAAAATACGTCTCCCGATAGATCATATCACTGTAAGGCCCCTAAGCTGACGTACATTTTTTTATTAACTCAATTTAACCTTTCGCCTTAGCCTATAGGTACTTCTACGTGCCTCACGCTATTCGGGCCATAATGTGGGAAAAACCCCGAAATAAACCATTACCCAGGAAACTTTTTCCCGTCAGTATATCAAGCCAGGGCCCGCTGTGTACAATGTAGCTACGCTACCCCGGGACCACAACGGTGGACGAAATCTATATATTAATAATAATAATAATAATAATAATAATAATAATAATAATAATAATAATAATAATAATAATAATAATAGTAATAATAATAGTAATAATAGGCCTAATAATTTATTTAGCCTATTTATTTACAGATTTTCAATGTTTACACATCTTTCTGTGCCTAAAGTTTTATTTTTCTTCTCCACTTCCTCCAGTCCTCTTGTTCTCATTCAACTTCTTATTTCTTCCATCCACGAGTTTTGAGGTCTTCCTTTCCTTCTTCTTCCAGGTGGGCATCATTCCAATGTTTTTCTGGGTAACGTTTTTTATTGCATTCATCGTAAATGCCCATATCAATTTAAATGCTTGTATCTTATAATAATAATAATAATAATAATAATAATAATAATAATAATAATAATAATAATAATAATAATAATAATAATGATAATGACAATAATAAATTAACATGAGAAGTTAAATATTTGCAATAATAATAATTGGGCCTATTATAATCTTTCTCTTTACCTTAGTTTAACCTCCTCCTTATAGGTACTTTTACATGCCCCACGCCACCCAAACCTGTCGGGTGAGGATTTATAACACTGGATCAAAAACATAATTTTTGGGCATAAGCACATGGAGGGCCTGTCTGGGTGAGTGATCAGCTCAATGACAATAATAATAATAATAATAATAATAATAATAATAATAATAATAATAATAATAATAATAATGATAATATGAATAGGCCTATGTTTCGTCCGTTATGAATTGGAACACTGAAGAATACCTGTTAGATAGCTGCTTTAACTTGTAGCCTATAACCACAGCAGGGGTTTTGTGCAAATAGTTAGAGCGGAGGTTACAACAAAAATATTCTGACTTCGAATCCCGCTCCCGCCTGCTAGTTTTTAAAATTATAATAACTTAGGCTACTTTCTATACTTCAAGTTGACAAGCTGTAGTTCGAGTTAGGATTCTACAACGCTTCCATTCATCGAACACTCTAAGGACAGAAGTGGCACCCTTATTACTGTAGGTTTAAAACCCATCTAGAAGTTGTATCGCGTAACAATATTACTATCTTTAGTACCACACGAATTCGATGAAAGTAACGTAGGCTATTGTCATTAGTCATTTTACCAATGTATTCTGGTAAACGCACATCGTTACACTTAAGAATCCTAACTTGTAACTAAGTGCATTAGGCTTATACTTTGTATCAATAGATGAAATGCCTGTAGTTTGCAACCAACATTGCGGCGCGTCATGCATGTTTGTGACGTATAACTTGAAGAAGTGGAACACTCTGTATATTCACTCCTTCTGAGAACTCTGTAAGCACTGCAGTATTTAAATGATACACTTCGTTTCACATTATTTTGCAAAAAAACCAAGGAGTCTTGTTTGTTTATTCTCAGTAAATACAATTATTATTGCACGTTCATTTCTCAACATTTATGCATATTGGATAGACTATATATAAAAGTGTAATACAATTTTAGTAAATAAACATTTAGATAATTACTATGAGTATTTAGTTCTGCAGACGATTAAGTCTACATAGAAAAGAAAGGTATGCTGTTTTAATTGTGACATTTACATGGAGACTGATGATTAGGGCTAGGATTTTTCTGTACTAAAAGTTAAAATTGCAACATAGTATAATGTGAAGTTAGACTTATGACTGTCTTTTGTTTTGGTTCCACTCACAAACAGTTGAATAGTATAATGAGAAGTAAGACTTTTGACTGTCTTTTATCTTGCTTCACACTTAAAAAACTGTTGAATAATAACTATCTGAATTGCAATCTTATCTTTTATTACAAAAACGTCTAGGCCCTATTGATGATTCAATGCTAGTTAGTCCGTCTCTGTATGCCTACCTTAATCTACCATAGCCTGTGAATAAAAAAAGAGTCTGACGTCCATAAGTTAAAACAAATGCCCTTATTCAATTGTTTTTGCCATATGATATAGAATCGTCTTTTTTTGTACACTCCTATTTTCACAATAAGTCGCCTATAGGTCAACAACTGAAGTAAAGTCAGTGACAAAGATCATAACTCTACTTGGAAGAAGAGGAGAATTGGAGTGAGGAGCAAAACAGAGGTAAAGACACTGCTAATGAATTGCCAGATTGCAGCTCCTATAGGCTACCTTACTTCATGTAGCATTGATAAATTCAAAATAAGTTCTCTACCTATAGCCTATATAAATGTGAAGATCTAAAACACCGGACAAGTAATATCAATATTCTTTTAAAATCATCGCCGCTCTAACATCTACGAGTAAGCTTAACTAGGCCTATAGCCCAGCCGCTAAGTCTCCAACCCTGACGTTTTCACGTCAGTGTTGCCGATATGGATATTCAATGGGAGGGGCCGCTTTATATATGCGGTTAGCAGAAATTCAGCCGACAACATCGCAGCAATTTCAAACCTTACTAGCGGCGTCAAGAGCAGTGATTGGTTGCGGCAGACGTCCACTCCTGATTCAACTGCTCCCTTATTGGCAGTAGAGGGCTAGTTTCTTCCTTTGCCCCTCGTGCAACCTAAATGTCAGGGCCGGAGACTTAACGGCTGGATTTTACTTACTATTTCACTACCGGAGTAAAATTAACTAAATTTGAAGTCACCATACGACCTCCGTACATATATAAATACTTTTCAAATCATTCAAGAATCGGCATCGTCTAACTTACACGATGTTATTACTGATCGCGACTAGTTACCAAAAACTATCTTTACTGATTATCGAACTATAAAATAATTATTTAATCAAGAATTAGAGTTCCTGATCTATCTGAAATCTAATCACAACTCCTAAATAAGTTGTAAAATTACTGCAAGCTATATTTCAGAAAATCGTTGTAATTCTTAGCAATATTTTGATAAATTAAGTCGGCATTACATCCTTCCCGTATAGGGCGTATCCTAAAAAGTCCATCGCTCTACCGAACTCGAGATTACTAATCTATCATTACCCTGAGCTACATTACCGAAACTCTAGAATAAAACTCTTACCTATACTGTAAATCCCTTCTAAAATGACACCCCAATCGTCGGGATATTAATCCATGAACAGTTTTTTCTAAAAAAAATTCATATAAAATTATAAAAGTGAATACCTGTAAGATTTATTTGCACAACCTGTTGAAATGGGCCTACTGGAGGCCTTTCGGAACCGGTTCCTTATTTAGCACAAAGTTGTTTGACTACTGTCAAACAACTTTATAGGCCCTATGATAATCGAAATAGAACCAGTTCTAAAAGACCTACGGTAACAATTTTTAAGAAGTTGAGACTAAACCTTGCAGGTAATCAATTGTGACTAATAAGATTTCAGCAGAATGCATCTTCCAAAACAGTCTTCCTTAGTATTCCCCTTTATTTTTCTCCCAAACTTTTGCCTTCAAAAATTGTTTTAAGGAAATTATTGTGACAGCGTAAACAGGATATTGTTCTACAATTGATTTTGAAGATGAATAGTCAATGTTCTTGCCTTTCACCCAGTAGTGATTACCTGTATGTTTTCTTGTCCCTCCAGTTTATTTCTATCTAGCTTTTATGTTTCTTTTTGACATGACCCAAGTTTCACTGTCTTATACCAGCACACTCCAAATAAGCCTATAAGATGTTATAATAGTTTCCTCTTCTCTATACGTAATATTTTATTTGCAAATAAATTTCTCTTCTCATTAAATGTTTTATTAGCTAATGGTTTGTCCTTGTGAGTTGAAGAGGTCACATGCCTTAACTCTACCAGGCTAAAACAAATATTGCCATTATTTTCTTTATTTCTACTGTTAATCGATTGTCATTTGTGATTGTACTGTTACGATAGTATAATTGTTCTTCACCTTCTCTTTTTAAATTTCCAATCTTTATAGGCCTATTAGTCTGATTTTGTTCTGATTTCTTTTCTTTTGGCATTATTTTTATTTAGAATTTTCTAAAACTTGGTTAACGTGTTTAAAAAGCCCTATGTTTTCCATACATTTTTCTCTATCTGGTAATATAATGATGTCGACTGCCAGATCTTATATAGCAAACTTCTTTTTTTATTTTTTTTATTTCTTAACAGCTTATTTATAAATAAACTGAATAAGAATGATGATGATAAAATCTATTTCTCAATCCCCTCAGAATTTGTGTTGTTATTAATTTTTTACAATTTTATTCTTGTTCATATAGAGATTAAAAGTTGTTATTCTACATTTGCAATCCATATGGATATATTTCATTAATATGAATTTTTTTCAATTAACGTTATCAACGACGAATCCAACACAATTAGTTATGTTTCTGAATAGGTCATTGTCTAATAAATACCTAAGTGCAGTAATCTAATAGTTTGTCACGTTCCTTGGCCTAAGGGGAAGCCAAACTGATAGACTATTCACCAAAGCTAATTTCATTTTTTTATATTCCGGTTTTAATTATCTACAGCGAATTTTTTTTTTTTTTTTTTTTTTTTTTTTTTTTGCTGCAGGTGATATTAAATGAATGGATCGGTAATTTGAATATTTTCCCATGTTGTATGTAACCAATTTATTTTACTGGTGGCTAAGTCTCCTAGCAACTAGTTGTGTTCATAACATGCAGTAACTAGGCCTATATTAAATAATTTTGTCTTCCATATTCTCTCCACAATATTGCCAAAGTTCTCCCGGTTATTATCTGGTCATGGTTTTCCTGGCTACAGGAAGCCGCTTCAAATTCACTCCTGAGTTTTTTTTATTATTTTTCATATTCTAAAACATTTTCTATAGCTTCTGTAATTTCCTTGCATTAAGGCCTTTTCCTTAATAGACTAGGCCTATATTCCTTGAAGATTCCTTCCATATTTTCCTAACTTCACCATTATCAATTAATACCTTTTTTTTCATTTATAATGTTATTTAGAGTTTACTTTAAACTGTAATTGTAATATTTAGGCCTATGTATCTATACTTCATATGGTCATCCAGTTATAAAATAATTTTCTATTTAATCATATATTCCTTTCGTCCATTTCTTTTATTTGTCTACATTTTATATATCATTTTTGTTTTCTTTTCTGATAATGTTCAAAACCTTGTGTTTTGTGTTCGAATTTACATCTTTGTTGTTATAAACGTAGTATATAATTTCTGTAATCTGTAGTTATTCCTTCTAGTTTCTTCTTCATAATCAGCACATCGTCTCTAGCAAATAATCATTGTATCTTAGTTTTGTACCACATGTTCTCATGGTTTTTATTAAACTATTAACACTAAAAATTAATTTTTAATAATGACCTATATATAGCCCTATATTAATAGTATTAATTAAAATATGACCCCTCAGGGGTCCTCATCTAGGGGATATGTGGATAGCGACCACAAGGTACCCAAGCTGTGCAAAACATTTCTTCCACTTACTTGTGTTTTTCACTCTTTTAACTTTACTATCTAACCTCTCTTGGGTAACTTGTTTTTTCGACACCGATGCTATTAGGCCATCCAATGGCTAGGGAGTCTTTCCTTTCTTCCATTTCTTCTTTCCTTTATTTTCTTTTCTTCTCCAGAAAAGCCTGACCAGAGGCTATAAGATGGCAACCCCATCACTGGTCTTGCCTTCCTTTGGCCAGCAACCAATCGAAGGGACTATTATTATGCTTTCAAGTCTTACATGAGAATTTCCCTCAAACGCTGGAGGGAAAATTTTCTATAGGATCGTAACAGGCCTTGGCCTAATACTTGGAAGGAAGAAGAAGAAGAAGAAGAAGAATTAAAATATGAAATCGATTTTATTATATGGATGTGAAACTTGGAAGGTTACCAAACAAACTGAAAAGAAATTGCAAATGTTTGTAAATCGTTGCCTGAGAAATATCTTAAGTATAGCCTATGGTGGCCACAGATTACAACAAATAAAGAACTTTGGAGAAGAACGAATCAAAATTAAATTTTTAAAGAAATTAAATTTAGAAAATGGAAATGGATTGGTCATGTGTTAAGGGGAGAGAATGATAACATCACAAAGATAGAATTTAATTGGAACCCCCAAGGATTGAGAAGGCGAAGAGGAACACCTAGGGCAACATGGAGTAGGCCTAATACCATCAGGGATGAAGTTGAACAGGCAGGGATGAGTTGGAATGAAAGTAAGGCATTGGCAAACAAGAGTTCGTTGGCGAGCTTTTATCAAGGCCCTATGCTTCCCAGTGTAGTGACCAGGACTACTACTATATTAATAGTATTGCAATTTGCATTTAAATTTGTTTATTACCAGATTGAATCAACGCGTTTGTTTCTTTGTTATAAATTAAAGACCCGAATTCAGTTATTGCAAATGGCTGACTGTACATACATAACTATGAGTTTATATAATGTTTAATATTTTAGCACATATTTTGACACAGATCTGTCCCCTATTACTTTTATACTTTATCCTGAAATAGAAACATTTCACACGCGCCAGTATAGGCCTATTCTGAGTATTTTTCAGGAGTTGCGCCTAATGTTTGTATTCTTTTTTAATATGCGTGAAACGTGTTTATGTTTATTTATTAAAAATGATTAAATTCGACATAACATCAAATAAAATTATGTGCATTGAAGGGATGGAAAGTGTTTTGCGAATTATTTTCAAAGTGTAGGGCCCACCTCAACTGGAGCCCTATCTGTAAAATCTCACTTTCAATCCTTGTAACAAAAATAAATTACAGCTAAAGCTCAACTGAGGCAGAATTCAGCTAGTAAGTGACCAATTACAATCCGTCAAATATAAGAATGGAAAAAAAAGGTGGTTATCGCATCGGCAATATTAGGCCTACATATAGAATCTTTCTACCTAAATTACAATCCAGATAGCCTATGAAAAGTCTTGCAGCATTTTAGAGACGTATATTCTACTGATCGTAGGCAAAACCATTCACACTTCTGTAACATTCTTGCAGAGATCGCTGTCTGAAGGACATAGTATGAGGGAAACAAATGCCCAATACAATAGAAACACACAATCAATTGGAAACACTTAAAGATCCTAGAAACAATGTTACGTTATATGTTAAAGCGTATATAATAAAAAAGGCTAGATATTAAGTGAAACTATGAAAAGTAACCATCGTTTCATCTATTTAGTTACAAAACTTGACAATTAATTAGGCTAAATGATTTGAGTAACAAAAAACGATTCTCATGAAAAATATAATGTCAGATAACGATCTTGTTGCTACAAAACGACTCTTTCATAATCTAGAGGTTTATATTGAAATAGGCTTTGTCGAGCCAAATGAGTTGTAAGGTCATATTTTAACTTTGTTTTCTGCATTATTAAATTTCCATACAAGTTGTAAATGTAGGTAAAATATTAGGCCCAATAGCCAGCATGTCACAAAATTAGCAACTCAAATATCTTAAAAGTCTCCCTCCAGATGTGTTCAAACTTGAACCTCTAGCTACTCAAGCTCCTGTGACAGCCTTGTATCATTCATTTATTTTGCCCGTAAATATTAAAAAGAAAGTGGGACTCTTTCCTGTTATGACCATTCAGGTTACAACAGTTATTCAAAATGGCCGTCGTATCCACCGATAACTACGCTGATGACACCGATTACCACACTTATAACCAGCGATAAACCACCGATTACCACACTTATAACCAGTTATAATCACACTAGTAACCACCGATGACCATCTGACCACACTAACCAGCGATAAACCTACTGCCACAGCATATCTGTGGTTTCAACAAATTATGTCCGAATTTAACTTTTAGGCTACTTATTTTAACGTGTAAAATAATAAAAAGGGCGTTCCGTGGTTTTGGCCTAGGTTAGAGTAATTGATTAATTGATTTAGGTTAAAGTAATTGAATTATGTTAGGTTAGCTTTTATGTTCCTTGCATTTTAAATGTGATTTAATACGTAAGAAACCCCTTCATCACAGTTATTCTATGAAAATTCAACATGGCTGACGGTTACAACGTAAAAAAACATATTTCCGCTCATACATTTCATATTACGTTAACATACTTTCACGATGGTAATTACTCGCGGATTAATACATAATCACATCGTAATAATATAAATTGCATTAAAAATGACATAAGTTGCGTATGTAAATTTTGAGTCTTGTACAATCCAACCCAAGATTTTAAAACTTTTTTAAACCCAGAATAATAATAATCAGGTTTGACAGGCCGTCCTTCAATATTCTCCGTACCATAAAGTAATATTAGATGTTAATCTTACCTCGACACGCTCTTCTTTGAGGTCGACCTTGAGAGCTAGTTGCTCTCGTAGCACCACGTCCGGATAGTGAGTCTTGTCGAAAGTAGCCTCGAGCTGCTCCAACTGCTCCTCCGTGAAGATGGTTCGATGCCTCCGCTTTCTCTTGGGTGGCGGTGCGGAATGATGGTGGTGATGCAGACCATGGTGATGGTGTCCGGGAGTGTTGGACACCGCCACACTCATGGATGCTGCCGCTGCAGCTGCTGCGCTAACGGCTGCCGCAGCGTGGCTCATGTAGCCTGCAGCCGGATAGAAATTGGGATACACCACCGCTACAATGTAAACCACAAGCAGGCGTTATCTTTGACATACTTCTCTCTTAACTATAAAAAATAGGCAAATGTAATCCTAGTGTTTAAAGAACGGAGTGACAATTTTACTCTTTTATTCTGTTTAAATTGTTTTATTCAACAATAATTAAATATTTAGAGGCTGAAGAAAGCGTATAACTCAATGGTATTAACAAGCTGTTATACATAGGCCTAGTACATGCTGATGATATAGTATATTAGGCGATATAGAGGATATACTACAAGGGCCAATTTAGTGAGGGTCAACACGCACATCATCTTGAGTAACACTAAGGAATTGGGTTTGGAAATAAACATCAGTAATACTAATTAGCCTATCTTATTTATATGGTCACACATACAAATTCATTAGACTGTAGGTATTGGAAGTGACAGATAGGCATAATAATAAATTAGAGATATTTTGAAGAAGTGACTGAATTCAAATAGCCTACCTCCGTATCCGTAATAATTCTGCCCGAGGGCAGGTCTTTCACTGCAATCATAGCATTTTCATGTTATGCTTTGCAGCTTTACTAGGGAATTATAGGTATGATAGCTTCCCGTTGCTTTCCACACTGGTGAAGGATGGTGATGGTAATGATAAGGATGATGATGATGGCCGGATGATTTTCGGGGACAGTTGGGCCCTAAGCTTCCTGACATTTGCCTTACAGGCGAGGAAAAACCCCGAAAAAAACTCAGCCAGGAGCCTGTCCCGACCGGGAATCGAACCCGGACCCGCTGCGTGACAAGGCAGCATGCTACCTCGAGACCACAGCGGTGGACATATAGCCTACCTAAGGGATAATAATTGCATTCAGGAATGAGATGCAGAAATGAATTATACATAAGCTCAATTCTGGAAAAGGATGCTCGTATTAGGCTACGCATTACAGGACCTTTTGTCATACCAACTTCACTCAAAAAACTTTAAACTAAAAATATATTATAAAACTGTTATTCTCTCAGTTATGGTTGAGAAACATTGACTCTTGTTTTAAGGCAGGAGAAAATATTACGTGTGGACCTATTTGAGAATAAAGTTCTTAGGAAAAATGTTGGACTATAGAGAGGCAAACACAGGTGAATGGAGGAGATTACATGATATGTATGAGAAACCAATTGTAATAAGAACAGTTAAGTCTCTTAGATAGCAATAACCCAATGTGAATTTTATAAATAAGCATCTAAAGAATAAGATAAAATAGAATAGGTCCTATAAGTAACCTATGTTACAATATTTGTTAATTTTTTTTTTTTTTAAGTTACGCATACTTCTTCGGCAGAAAGAATTTTAAATTAGTAGGTTCTACATAAATTAGGTTATTTCTGACAATAATTTGAAAAGGGATTTGGCATGGGATAGCAAGCAGTCTTGTGAAGATCTATTACCCCTGATGCCTGAATGTGTGTAGAAATTGGGATATTATGCAATCGCTATAATGGAAGCCATGCTATTTACAGAAACAATACACCTCGATTTATATAATTATGCAATAATAATCAACTCCAGACACTTGTTACGTGCGAAATTTGACATGCGTTACAATCCCTCTTCATATTCCCACAATCCTAAACAGTTTTCCCTTGAGGCCTCAGGGAAACTGAACTCTAGCCAGCTGTAAAACACCAAGACCTCACTCACAGTTGTCGGAGACAGTGGATATAATTTTAATGACTATTTAACTCATGCTCCAAATGGGAGTCAATGAACAATCACGTTTCAATGATTTCTGTTTTACAACCAATCAGAGTCGTGTTTCACGAAATATTTATCAGTGTTATATTTACCATATTAAAGAAAGCTCCTCCTTTTTAATGTTCTGAACAGGTCTGACCATTATTTTGCAGTGACTGAGCCTATAAGAAATACGGCTACCAGATTGTATATAAAAACATTTGTAGCAATTTATTATACCACCAAAAAAAGAAACCACTGTTTGCACTTTCTTAAATGTATTTTTTCCCAGGTAATAATCCAGAAAAATACAATTGTCATATTTACATCATACGACATCAGAAATGAATTAATATACAGTTGGATGTGTTTCATTTTTTCTCCACTAGAGAGCATTCTTACAATATTGCGTTCCTTTGGCAATAAATAGTATGATCTGGTTGCAGTGATAAACAAAAGAAGCAGATGAAGCGTACCTATCGTTTCTCACTTGTTTTCAAACATCGCCGTTTACATTAAATATATAAATATTTTAAAATAACTATAGTTAAATAATGATTTGTGAGTAAACAGCTTAATTTTATTCCTTAAACAGTCCTAACAAATACCACTCTTGACTTCCAAATTCTCTAGATAAATTGGAAATCACTCGTGGCATTACTTATGACATCTCTATATTACAGGCTGCAAAATATTTGAATAAAAACAAGAACTCTTAAGTATAAGTTATAGTTTTGAAACATTGGATAAATTATCCAAATTATACCTCGATATCTGATAATAAATTATCTTTAGTTTATAATAACAAATGTGTAATGTTGTAATAACAGCTTTATTTGCTTTTTGTAAATATGCCTATATTACAAAATAAAATATGAATAAAAATATAAAAAAAACATGGAATAAATGTGCATATTTTTACAAAATTATAGCCTAATGTTAGTCTGCTTTTTAATATTTTTGTATTAGCCTATTTCAGAATTAATTACTTTAATACAAAAATAACTTGGCCTCGAATTTTTTTTTTTTTGTAATGCCACCAGGTTGTCTTTTATGACATTTCTGGCTTTCTGTCCTGCCATTGGCGGATTTGTAATCCATTTCTTAGGTTGGAATTACGTTACCCCGATGATATGATGGGTGATAAATGATAATGAAGAGCCAGGAGAGTTCTTAACCTAAACTTAACCTAAATTCCACACCATGGGCAACCATAGGAATAATTCCCTGGCCTCCAAAGTAGGCTACTGGAGAATGTGATAAATGCCGGAAGTGATATCATAGGCTAAGTGGATAAAGGAAAAATTCCAACCGTACATCCTCGTGGGTGGGGGATCATGGGGAACAGGGTCTGGACATCGAATGACTGTCCTGTTCTTAGGAATAAGAGATTTTTCTTTTCGCCTTCTAGTGAGTGGAAGAGAAGGCCACATGGCTTTAACTCCACTAGGCTAAATAAATCTATTCTAAAAAGTTCTTAAAGTAGGAAAGAGTAGGTGGAAGCAATCTCTCTAGGGAAAAGAGAGGCCAAAATCAAATCCCTGGTCTTCCATGTTGGGGGTTGTGTGGTGAATCACTCTCCAGTGCTAAAACACCATAAAATAACTTAGCTCTCTAATTAATGCTACTATAGGCCTAATAGTTCTGGTTATTTTTATGTAAGACACAGAAGAATTACTTTTTTTAATATTTCAAAGCATAAATTCATGTGATAGGCCTATTAACTAACCCACTGCCACCATCGAACCCATAGGTTCATGACCGCGAGGACATAAACTCTCCATACACCCCTGTATTGAGCTAATATTTTCCAGTCATCCCATATGTATTCTACTTCCCTCAAATCATGGTTAATATGTCCTATTATTCTCTCACCTCATTCTCATTCTCGACCTACCAACTGGGCGTATTCCCTCTGATTTTCTTACGAGAATTCTTGGTCTACCAACTGGGCGCATCTCCTCTGGTTTTCCTACTTGAAGTTTCCATAGGCCTACCACTCTTTCATTCTCCATTCGTGCCACATGTTCCCGCTCATAGCAGTGCACGAGACTTAATTGTTCTTGTTGTATCTGGTGTCCTATAAAGATCGTTGCTCACTGTTATACCTTATGTGATAATAGGTATAGGCGTACATATATAGCCTGAACAGATGTAGACTACACTTTCAGAGGTAACTTAATTTGAGGTTGATTAGCTATAGGGGAGACCTATGCAAGATATTGAACCATAGATTTAAACGTAAGAATATATTGATAACTTATGAAGATTCGATTAGGCTTAGGCCCTATATGTTCTCCCAAAAGAAATCCTATGTAGACATTTGTGCTCATTTTGGCTCATATATTCATCTCCTGCAATAACTCACATTCTTACAGATGATAATGATCTTCAATGTGGTTCTAACTTAGGCATTTTTTTTTGTAAGCCCATGTTTTCCCTTTACAGAGATTTAGGCGCTCTCCCCCTATAGGGAAGAATTTGAACCATAGTAATTTTGTTACACTTGTTTTCGTATAGATGTAATTTGAGTGGTCCGTGGTCAGCGTTCCGCCTCATACTGACATCTAGGAAACCAAGGTAGTACTAGGACGGGAAAATTCGGTAACTTTTGCTTAGAGGCCTTTTCATTCAGGTTTAAGGATTTTTTACGAGGCTGAAAATCTTCAGACTCGGGACCCATGGCTTAAAGACCCTCCCGGAGGACTTGCTCCTTGGATTTTTCCGTCCTAAAAAATCCATCGACCCCGGCCGGGTTTGAACCCGCGACCCTAGGAACCAGAGACAAGGAGCATAACCACTAGTCCACCGCGGCCGACTCTGTCAATTTACAATTTTTCTTTTTAGAAAGGAAATGTGCAAATTTGATACAGCCTATGGGGTTGTCGTGTGAGGACATAAATTTCTTCCCACACGACAACCCCAATTTGTCGGATTTACTTATTGTTCTTGAAAAAAAAAAGTAAATTACAGAGAATAAAAAAATAGGCTTAGGTCTATATATATATAACAATTTTTGGCAACTTCATCAATTATTTATATGTTAAAACATTCTTGATCTTAATAATGACTATCATTATCACTTCATTGTTACAGAATAGACCTATAGGGTTATTGTATGCGATGCACCTTTTGTCTGCATTGCATAGACGTATTTGTATTTTTGTTAGATTGTTGTTGTTGATCTATTCTAATAGGCCTAGTAAATTACTGAATGATACAAATGTATTATGTTGTAGGCTATTAATTGGGAGTAATAGGCCTGCAATGTAAATGTGGATTTTTAATTGTTTTACGTTTATCACACAATAATCTACGTCTAGAAGATCGTATTTATTTCAGCCAATGAAATTATTTTTGAGAAAAACCTACATTAATTAATTAAAATACCCCTAAATAGTAGTATAATATAACAAACGTACGTATATTATTTATTTTTCCGTCTTAGGCCTATTGAAATTTTGAAACCTTTCAAGATTCAATTCCATTTGATAAAATGTTTAATGTGTAACCTAAATCCTGAGGCAGACCAATATTTTTTCGCAGTTTTCCTCAGAATAGGGCTGTATGGAGAGCTTATGTCGGCGCGGCCATGAACCTATAGGTTCGATAGTGGCAGTGAGTTAGTTATCCTCATTCAGTAAAGTTAGTTTGGAATTTTGTTCCCTACAATGACCTATTTCAGCGTAAATTATCGTTTCATAATATGCCTAACAGCCTAGTAATGGTAGGCCAACGCCATTTCACTCCCTGATGGAGCATAGGTCATCAGTGAGATATCTCCATCTGAAATGATTGGCAGAAATAGTATTACACCTACATAATTCAATGTTCTTTCAGTGCTCTCATTCTTATTTCCAACATGTTCTCTATGTTCCTCTTGGGCGTCATATTGTCAGAGCTTCCTGGGGGTTTCATTCTATCGCCTGTCTCTCATCAGCCTCCCTTGTTTTCCTCAAATAGTGTCCTATCCTCTCCAATTATCTCTTCTAATTTGTTTTCAATTGTTTCTTCGTCTGTCAATCTCTATAAATTTTCTATGCTTAATCTTTAAAATAGGCCTACATCGCAGGTATCTATTAACAAACTATTGCAATTTTACTAGAAAGTCAAGTTTCTGATTTATAGCCTAAATAATAGTCTTAACATTACTTTAGTGAATTTTTAATTTAGAGTTTCTGGAAATAGTATGTTTATTTCTCCAGACGGGGTAAAGATGTTAAAATATAGCATCCGATCTCTTAATTATGTTTATAACATCCTCCAATCTCCCACCAGTTTGAGTAAATTATGTTTCCCAAGAAAGTAAATTTATTAACAGGCCATATTACTTTTTCTCCAATCAAAAGCTGTCTCTGAGTTCTCGGATTTATTCGCAGCTCTTTAGTTTTTATTAGGCCTAAGTTATATTCATTTTGAGGCCTGCTAATTTCGAGTTTAAGTGTACACTCTCGGCTTTTTATTGCATGTGATGAAAGAGTTGAGATAGGAGGCGGATGCTATCTGCATATTCTATTTCCTCCAAGCTCTCGAACATTTTCCTCCTAATAGCTACCCCTTACATGATATTTAGTAACTGAGTTTCTAATATCATCTAACTTAGTAGGCCTATAAATAATAGGCTATAAGATGCATCCGTCCACCGCTGTGGTCTCGAGGTACCGTGCTGCCTTGTCACGCAGCGGGCCCGGGTTCAAAACACCGGTCGGGACAGTTTTTCTGGGTGAGGTTTTCATCGAGGTTTTTCCTCACCTGTAAGACAAATGTCAGGAAAACTTCAAGGCCCAAACGGTCCCCGAAATCATATGGCCATCATCATCATCATCATCCTTCGCCGGTGTGGAAAGCAATGGGAAGCTACCACACCTACAATTCCCTAGTAAAGCTGCATTGCAGCGAAGGACCTGCCTTCGGGCAGAATTACTATAGACGGATGGAAGATGCATCCCTGACACACACCACTCTTTACACTACGGGAATAGGTCAGTAAATTTCCCATTATGTAGCACTTGGCAAACTACAGTAGGCATACAGTATATCCATTTAATATTTCTGTTACAATTCTAATAATTTTCTCCGGAATACATTTCATAATACGGTAGGCTTAAAGTAGGCCTATTAAGACATCTTTAGGGTAAAATTAATTAATGAAATAAACAATTGTATCAACGAGTCGCTTATTTACATTTGGCCTATTTTTATATACGTAAAGATATTTAAAATATTTTGTATTAATATTTTATCTGAAAAATGTGAACCCATAGAATATCTTGTTGTAAACATAACAATACTTTTTTATTTAATTAATAAATATGGATTTTCATCAAGTAAACACCAACTCAATTGAATATTTTTCTTTTCGAAACCTAAGAAATTGTCGAAAATTACCTGTTTAACTATCCTTTTTTTTACCAAGGATTATTTTCTTGAATTAGTCACATTCCATACCTTCACTCAGTAGGCTTAGCCTATAGAACTAATATAGAAACAGCTAATCGTACCCAATGTACAAGTGGTCAATACTCTCGGTCTGATTCCGAGATGAAACCAAGTTGGGGGTCGATAATATTTTTCAAGACGTAAAAATCCTGCCAGTAGTTTCTTTAAGAAGAGACAGTATGCAGTGGGTCCTCTTTAGTAGTTTTACGGCACGTAAAAGAATCTCAAGCCTAATATAAAACGATTTTGAGAAAAAAACACGTTCTTTCAACCCCAGATTCGAATTGCGATTGTATTGATCTGAGTAGTTAGAGAGCATCGTTAATAAAATACTGTTTAGTTAGAAAAACACGATAGGCCCTATATAAGATGCAGACTGCTATAACTTACTAGTAGTTCTAATAACATTATAGACTTCTTTCGGAGTTCAATGCGTAAGTTGAGATTGTTGAATTAGGTACTGTTTACATAGAAAAACACTATATAGGCCTATAAGATGTAGACTACTATTCTACTTGTATTAGTTCAAATAGGCCTAATATTATGGATTTTTTTCGAAGTTCAGTTCCTAGCTAGACATTGCTGAAATAACTTAAAACGAGTGAATAGTGCAATCTTATAATCAGATGTCATCACATCATAGAGATCTACTGAGTGTTAAAAATGAAGGGGAAAGGTTTTTAAACCGATTTATGGGTAAGTAGATGCTGGAATATTGATTATAACTTAGGGGATGTCAAACACTCATTCTAACAATGCAGAACTACATATAGGTTAAGACATATGATGTAGGCTACTCGTAGGTATGTTAAACTTTGCGCTTTCAAACTATGGATTATAACAAGTTTCGAACATTATTACATTCTGACAGGCTGAAGATATAGACCTATAGAAATTAAGAAAATCAAGAAATAAATCATAATAGAGTAAATTTTTACTGAAGAGAGTTTTTCAAGAAGATATAGAGTTGTAGACATAGGCCTAATGACGATGACTACGATGGTGATGATGGTGAGAAATAGAATAGTAACAAGTTTGCTGGTAAAACTTAGCATTAGGCACATTTGAATGAAAGAGAAGACAACATAGGCCTACATTAGGCCTAATAATAATAATAATAATAACAACCATGGTAATATAAATAGCCTAATAATAGATTAATAACACTGGTCAACATGATTTCTATCTCATGAGTACCAATAGTTTTTTATCGTGTTTTCAA
This sequence comes from Diploptera punctata, assembly GCA_030220185.1. NCBI lineage: Eukaryota > Metazoa > Arthropoda > Insecta > Blattodea > Blaberidae > Diploptera > Diploptera punctata. The sequence continues at coordinate 558,199 of JASPKZ010000038.1, read as the reverse complement.
ATATGTATTCGGAATTTCCCCATCACCCACAGTTATTGTATTTCAATTTCAAATAATGGATTTAAATAATTATTTTTTTAATAAACGTTTTTTCGTTCTTTTGTCCATTGTATAATATGTAAAATTAAATGAGCATAGGCCCTACTCAAGAGATTTCAGCTATGGAAAAGAGATATCAAGGCAAATTGAATCCTAATATGCTGGCCGATAATTGTTGGACCATCAAGAAGGATGCTCCACAGGCGAAATATAGCTGAAAATCGTCATTTCTTACTTTCTAGGCGAGTCCGAATGTTCGAATATTATGTAGTTACGAATGTAGAAAATATGAGCCTAAAGTGTTTGATATTATAAAAGCCTGTCTCTCGGAAACCTTGCGTGATGGAGAAATATTTGAATTCAGGAGAAAAAATACTATCAGAATCACATATTTTTCTTTCTCAGACAAAAAAGTTTATTTTTTGTTGCTCAATGTAATGTTTTGAATCTAAATAAACAATTAAAAAAGTATGAGAAATCGAACGCAAAAAAGAAGTAGATTATAGAAAAACGCTTTTCACGTGTAGGTCTAGATCTACTTGGATAGGCATAGACCTATGTTTAATTAGCGCGTATTCTGGAAGTCTCGGTACAACCATCGATTCATACCAACCTGAAATTTTCCTGGTGAAGGCAGACACTGGGTTTCAATTTTATTTCCAGGGCACATTTCATGTCACCATGTTTACCACTTTATAGTTGGGTCTGTCGTTAAGGAAATATATAACAACTAGTAATTTTCTACACAGAACACATGATAGGCCTACACAATAAAGACATGCAGGTCACTGGATAGGCCTGCATCTAAATGCCCTATATCTTAATCTATATGTGATAATGAAATATATTAGTTATGTTAGTCATTTTTAGATAGGCCTAAAACTTTTATAGTTGATTTAAGTGCAAAAACTATTAGGGCCTAAGCATGTGGGTAGATTTTAAAAATGTGTTTCTTGTTTACTCCATGATTTTTAAATTCAATCGGCGAACTATTCAAGAAAATGTTTAATTTCTATACCATTTATAGGCCCTAGGCGTTTTTACTATAGTAAAGTCATATCGTATCTAAAATCTTTTATTATAGGCATATTCAGTAGGTAGTGCATTTGTATTGTTGGCATGTGCTTTTATGGAAGTTTACGGATTTAAAATTTAAATTTAAGTGATTGAATTAGGTTATGTTTAATGGTGAATGGCTGTTTCATGTAGCTATTTAAATATAGGCTTCTATTTTAAACATTAGACTTAGCCTAAAAAGTAGGTCCGCATTTTAATCCTATAAATTAATTTGTCTCATATAGGCCTACCACTATTTTAACCTAAATATTAGTCCATAGCTTACGTCACTACTTTAAAGCTAGGCCTATAGCCTAATTTATAGACTAAAGAAATTTGTTAAGAATCATTGAAACTAAAACAGACTATCTATATAGTCCAAATATCTATGAAATCTTGGAATAAGTAGATATCGCACCATTGTGAGAATGGATGAATATATAATGCAGGTGACTGTACCAGGTGCATGCAAATCTGCTTGCATTACGTGTTCCTTCAGGAGGAAGACGGACTTCCTTAACGTAAGAGTATTACATTCACACACCGCATTCACCATCTCTTTGCAGATTCCCATCGTCCTATGTGATCAATAATTCTCATCCTTACAGCAGACACATTGTACATGACTTATGGTTGTACATTTTTATAAGTAGGGCCTACCCTATAGCATAGAACACGCTGTGTTAAATCAATTGGCTATAGGTCTATGCTATGCTCATTAAATTTAAGTTTTACTTCTTCATGCGAAATTTTATTGTAAAAAAACAAACTCCTGTCCTCTATTAGTGTGATCACAAGTCTTCAAAATACAAATAGGCCTAGACCTACACTTGTTATGATATAAAGAAAAATATTGAAATAGTGCTGATTAGGTATAGGCCCTACCTACAATTTAAAAGAGAGCAAAAAATAAATTTACGAAATATATAGGCCTATTTACAGGGGGCACGCTGTAGCCTAGTGATTAAGGCACTGCGCTATGAGGGTTTCGAGTCCCGGTGGGGTCAGGTTTTTTAAACTGATCCAAACCTTCTGGCGGCACTATAGCCATGGAGTCGACCCATATTCTAACGGAAATGAGTACCAGACGCTTGTTCGGGGGAGTAAAGACGCCCGACACGCAGGGCTGACAACCCGGCTGACAACCCGGCTGATATCAAGTGCCGATTATCCAGAAAAAGTGGGAGCCTTAACCTCCCACTATCCCAAGGGCCTCCTGAGGCCTGTAGTGGGATCACTTTACTTACTTACACTTTACTTTATGGACCTATAAGTTATACAAAATAAAAAAGTTTAGTTGATATCATTGAACTTTAATATTATATTCAAGTAACACTTTAGAGATTTTGAATATGCGGAAGAGAAATCAAGTTATGCAAAACATAGGCTTATTATTCAGACAGGATATATCTTGTTAGATATTGAAAACACTCTCACAATAGTGCACAAGGAAAGTAAACTAACCCAGCAAAAATAAACGCACTAGAAGAAATTTAGATTTTAAAATAAACCAGAAACAACCTGTTTTTAAATGAGAACACACCTAGTAGGCCTACATCGAATCTTCTGTACAAAATGTTCACTAGTGTAGGCCTATCAGTATTTACATTCAGGTTCAATAAATACAAACTTATTTCCTGCTCCTTCTGCTAATGATGGGACTAGTCCCGAAAGGCCTCTAGACAATTAATAGCCTACTTTACAAAGTTGAGGATACGGATCTTTAAGGTAACAATTTTATAAGTTTTATTTTGTCACTAGGCCTAATATCTCAACGGAATTTTGACGTGAATTTTATTAATGTTGATTTATCGAATCTGCAAAATCTTGTATTTAAAGATGTGTTTACTACCCCAAGTCGACCAATCCGACTACATTGACTTAGAGCTCCTACGTGTATAAGTTCCTTGGACTGTTATTTTTGTGTGGCTACCATTTTTACCAAAACATATTTTAACAAGGAACAAGTTCTAGGCCCATATCGTATTTACTTTAAAACGAGTGTTTGTCAGTATTCTAAAAGTAAATATGACTTAACTCATTTCTGTAAGAAATACATCTAGAAAAAATAGAGAACGAGAATTGTGTTATCTTTAGTTTGAGTGGGATTAGTTGAGACTTTACCTGCGCGAAAATAAGCACTCCATCAAAAATTATTTGGCATCCAGGGAATCTGTAAAGAAACGACTTGACAAAGAAAGTCAACACGTACAGTAGTCTATGATCACCTGAACCTAACTTTAGTACCTCAGTGAAAGTTTCTGATGTAGCTTAATGGGTGTAATGATGTTTTAAGAATATCAATAATTTTATTATTTTTTATTTAGGCCTACATTTGACTGAGTGGAAGAGAAAATCTAAAAGTCTTAACTCGCCAGTGAAATAGACCCTATATAGGGCGCCTATATATATATATATAGGCCTATATATAGCCTAAATATAGGACTTACATCCACCCATAGTAATTCTGCCCGATGTCAGGTCCTTCACTGCAATCATAGCATTTTCATGCTATGCTTGCAGCTTTACTAGGGAATTGTAGGTGTGGTAGCTTCCCGTTGCTTTCCACACCGGTGAAGGATGATGATGTTAATGATGATAAGGATGATGATGATGATGGCCATATGATTTCGGGGACCGTTTGGGCCCTAAAGTTTTCCTAACATTTGTCTTGCAGGTGAGGAAAAACCCCGATAAAAACCTCAGCCAGAAAAACTGCCCCGACCAGGGATCGAACCCGGGAACAGGGGCCTATATATATATTTTTTTTATTTATTTTTTTCAGTCACACCGGGTTCTCTTATATCTTTTCTGGCATTCTCTTTTGGCATTGACGAAATTGTAACCCACGTTTGAGGTTGGGGCGCCTGGAAGGCGGAGTTACCATTACCCTGATGTTAAGATGGATGATAAACGATAGCAAAGCATCAGGAAAGTTCTTAAACCAAACTTAACCTTACCCACAGAATAATTGCCTTTAAGGAAACTCTCTGATCTGAGAGGGAATCGAACTGTAACTTAGTCGAAAGCTCTGACCACAAGATCATGATGCTGGTCAAATAAATAAATAATAAGTTAATTATAGAAATTGTAGCTATTGTTGGTAACAGTATAAGCCAGTTCTCTCTTATCTGTGATCACAGGGAATAAATGTAGTGTACAATTTCTAAAATGAGTATAACATAGCCTACTGTCAATTTCCAAGGCTTCTGCGCATTGTAAAGATGATAACCCAAGATTCTAATGCTTTCCAAGTTATAAAGATGTTTGTTTATTGGTATCTTGTAAGAACAGTGCATGTTCTTGGTTTAAAAAAGTGCCTACTACGGCTCCAATTAATTTAGCTTCACGTTTCCAATATCTTTCACCCAACCGTAATTTAATCACACCACAACACCGTAAGCTTTGGTTTAGACCCCAATATACCGCAACATAGGACATCCCATTAGTTACACCATATTAAATGGGTACCAACATTCGTGCCACATGTCCTGCCCATCGTAGTCTACGAACAAATAAGTCTCATAGACTACGATGGGCAGAACATTTGGCACGAATTGGGAATGAAAGAGGTGCATGGAAGCTTCTTGTAGGAAAAAACAGAGGGAAAACGCCCAATAGGTAGACCAAAAATGAGGTGGGGAATAACATTAACTATGATTTGAGGGAAGTGGATTATACAGAGGATGATTGGAAAACATTAGTTCAGGATAGGGATGTATGGAGAGCTTATGTCCGCGCGGCCATGAACCTACGGGTTCGATAGGGCCAGTGAGTCAGAGTTATATAGTTTAAATTTTGCGTAGACCCCATTTTAATGTATTTTATGTGTGACATATTAAATTACTCTGAGCCTAATATGATAGGCCTTATTAATTAATGTTATTTATATTAATTATTTGCATCACAACAGTCAATAGCCCTAATGAACCTCTGCAAGTTCGTAGATAGGAATTCTTCTTCAGCCTACACTCTAATTCAACCCAGGAAGTTACTACAGACCTTATGGGCTATGCCAGTGTCCCCTTACGTACGAAGGGGTTATTGATGCCTAACTCATAATAACGGCATTTGTTTGTTAGGGAGGGTGGCGGCGGCAAGGTTAGCAGTACTTTTTCCAAATATATGTACTATACATTTAAAAAACATAGTTTTGCTTTTACGGCATGCAAACTAGTTTTATAGTAAATATGAGAGTCGACACTTTCTCACAGGATAGTACAGATCCTAACGAGCTCAGTGACAAGTGAAACTGTTTTTTTCTTTAAGAGGGGGTGGCTTGGACGGCTGCAACTTACAACTATGTACCTGCTGTGTTGCAATCTTCAGTTTTATATAAGGATATCTCTCAAGAAAATAAGTTACTGTTAAAATGGCAACCCAGTTCCCTATTCCAAACACACAGTAATTTGCTAGGTTGATTCTGACTGTAAGAGGATTTAGCTGAACTTTTTTTTCAGACTCAGTAAAGATCCATTTTTCTTATTTCTTAGGTTGCCTCTAACTTAACTGTACCTATATTATTTTATTTCAATGATTTATTTTATTTTACTTTTTGTATAGGCCTATTTAATTTACGCATATTTATTTGCATAACTTATACGCTTTGATAGGCTATAACTTATCAAGAATTGAGTATGGCATATCTATGTAAGCTAGTACAAGGAGAAAAAAAATCTAAAGTAAGTTTAACGGTTTTAAAGGTTAAGGTTATAAAATATGAAACAATCTTTTAATTTAACTTTTAAATTTTCCAAGCCTTCTAGACTTAAAATTACTTATTGAAGTGTGAAATTTATTCTTAGGAAAAGTAGGAGAGTAGGAAAGAGAAAATATCCCTTTTTCAGAATTTGCAGTAACACTTAGAGCGATGAATTTTTACAAGAGAAGTTGAAAGTTTCATTAGCCTCCAGCAAGTAATATGAATAAAGAAATAGACAGTATATCGTATGCATAAAAGCATTCAATCGAGACGGTGTTGGAATATTAAGTTTCTTTTTTAGAAAAAAAAAATGTGAATCTCTTGCGTGGAAAAGAAGGAAAAAATTGCATAACGCAAGCGCATAGGAAACAAAAATTTTGTAGAATGTAAAGCAACGGCTGGAAATATGAATAGATTTGTTCTGCTTCCTTGAACTCCAGGCTGAAGTTCCTTACGCAACCACTGACTACAACATTTTTTAAAGAAAAAATGTATTTATAAAAAACTGACATTTATAAGTAGTATTCCTGTGGGATCGAGGGATTTTCATGTTTTCACCCTCGGAATCCACGTAAGCTGTTTCCAGATTTTTAATGCTTGCTGTCGGATTTTTTATAAGAAAGAAGATGTTTGTATTTAAAGTACAGGCTAAGTTATGTATAATGCAACAGTGCATAATGTTTTGTCGTAATTGAAGCATGATGTTTGAATACCCTCCGGAGTAATTTTGTAATGTTTAAGCAAGGAACAAAATCTTTTCAGAAAATAAAATAGAGGTGAAATTCTTTTAAGATCATAATTTCACGTGCATAGACCCTATAGGTATGTATACAGGATTATGTTTTTCTGCTTACAAAAAAAATTGTTATTAATTGACCCTATAAATTCGTATCTATCTATCTATCTATAATGGCGTAGTCCAATGTTGAGCCATAGCCTCTTCTTTTTTAGGAGTTACTAGACCAAGTTAATCTAGTTACTTAATTTGCTCATAGATGTCATGAATGACATGCAGTCAACATACCTACTCAATGAGACATCTAACAGGCAACTAAGGTATTGCTAGGACGTTGAAGTCGGTAAATTTTGCTTAGAGGCCTTTTTATTAAGACTCAAGGATCTTTTATGAGCCTGAAAAATCTTCAGACTCGGGAACTACGGCTTAAAGTCCCTTCCGAAGGACTTGCTCCTTGGATTTTTCCATCCTAAAAAAATTCATCCACCCCGGCCGGGTTTGAACCCGCGACCCTCGGGACCAGAGGCAAGGAGCATAACCACTAGTGCACCACGGCCGACCTATAAATTCATAGGCTTAACTTAAATCTAACCTTAGGAATTTTTATTTCTTAATTTTATTTTAGACTTACAGCCTTAAAATTGAGGTTGCTTAGAAGTAGGTCGATGCCTATTCTTAGTACATTTGTGTTGATGTCCTCTTTAACGAGCGTTACGCTTGCTATAGATAAATTAATTTAGGTCTAGCCTATAGGCTACATAATTCAGAGCATTCCGTGGGTTCACGGAATAAATACAATACACTTCATGAGGTTTGAAGTTACTAAGTAAGATCAAAACGAGGAATGTCGAATATTGTTGACAGAAAGACAAATTACCGTATTTCCATCCGTATTCATCAAGCAATAGGCTATGAGGCGTTACAGTTGGTCAATTCGTGGCCTACTTACACATTAAGTAGGATATCCAGTGGACCTACAGGCTCTATGATCATTCATTTGTTTTACAAACTTCTCTATCATTGCATTAACTCAGTTTAACCTCTTACGTTAAGATAGATATTTCTTACAAGCCACACGCCTCCCGGGCCTTACCGTGGACGATCTGTCGGGAAAGGGATTTTAAACTTAGGATCACACACATGCTTCTTTGGCAACACAATGACATGGAAGGCCTACCTGAATGAGCGATCAGCTCAATGCCAGGGCCTCCTCCGAGACAATACAGACATCCTATAGGATACATTGGTTTAATTAATTAATTTAATATCTTAAATAAATCAGAAGAAAACGAAAAAAAAAGAAATACATTTAAATGTGTGTTGTGTGTAATAATTATACAATGTAATAATAATTCCGTTTTTACTGCGGTAAGCCACATTTAAATAGACCCTAACTGACACAAGAAATTTGTGTTTTGCCAATTTAAGGGTTAAGATGAAATACACTATAGCCTACACATTACATTCGAACTAAACATGGCTAATGTGATAATGATGATTTTAAAGACCAGATGATGTTTGGGGATCGCTTGAACCTTAGAGTTTTCTCACATTTTTCTACCAGGTGAAGGAAAACCCCGTAAAAAAATTGCCCAGGGAAACTTGATCACTGCATACGAGGCAGCGATACTACTCGTAGACCACAGCGGTGAACATTTTACTATCATAGACAGAGATATCCATGGGTTTGGTAAAATAGCCTAATTAAGGTATTGATTATATTTTTATTAGTAGATTTTATAGGCTACATTGCCCATGTGTATTAGGCCTAATTAAAATATTACTAAGGTAGAATATTTTCATAGGACTAGGCCTTAATACTGGTCCAAAACGAAAACAAGTTTTCCAAAAAATTCAAGCATAAGTCTAAGTGATTACGTCTATTGTTACCTATGAAAATCAATCAAATTATAACCTACCGGTAAAATTGAATTATGTGCCCTTAGTCTATGGACTAAGCCTATCTTCAACAGTCTATTTCTATAGCCTATAGATGTATTTTCCTGTGTGAATGCTCATAATCATAATATAGGCTTATAAATAAAGCTCATTTGAAGGTAAATTAAATATCATGGTTTCTTTCATAATCATCAGAATTATAATTTAATTAGTAGCCCTATTTAGCCAAACTCGCATTCGAAAAAAATTCGTCTAGCCTACTTGTAATTAATTTCAAAAAATAAAAATTATGTTAACTTTTTTATTTGTCATCATCATCATCATCATCATCATCATCATCATCATAGGGACTACATCCCGACGTGAACCTTGCCTCCTGCAACAAGTTTCTAACTCCTTCTATCCTTGGATTTCAACTTTTATTATTTAGCCTATAGATCTTTAAATTTCGATTAGGCCTGCTTCAAAATCCTAATCTGTAGTAGAGCCTATAATAGGCTAAAGCTGCTCGATATTTTTTTCTCTGCCATAAAAAGTCGAACAGACCTAAGACTAATTAATGACAATTAATATATCATAGGCCATTAACAAAATTCAAGGCCATATTGATTAAGCTAAATGTAGATCCTGTTAGTTCTTACACGTCCTACAGAATTGTTCAGAAACAGGCCTAAATTAATTTATTTGTAGGCCTATTCTTATGGCCCTACTTGAGAATAACTCTAATCTGTAGAATTTAAGAACCTAAAATTGTTTAACTGAGCTTTTAGCCATGTTAAGCAAAAAATATAGATAATTAGCCTATGTCTAAAACTATATTACTTCAAAATGTTTAAAATTAGACTTAGTATCAGAAGCTCTAAATGTGTGTCAGTAGAATCTAGCCTAAATAGCCTATAGGTCTATTTGGCTTCAATTTGTGTAACATTAGGCCTATTTTAAAATGTATGATAAATTATATGTCTAGGCCTTAAATATGAAATTAATGATTTTTTTACTCTAAATCTCAACTTAATGACGGATGTAGGCTATTTATTTATTTATTACATTGTGGATCCCTAACTAAAAAATTATGAGAAACAATTTCTAATAGGTTATGCTATGTTTAGACGTTCTTGACATCTAGGTTAACGGTCCTCGTAATCCCTAAGTTTAGTTTTTAACATAATCTGTGGTAATTTATAAGGCCTGTTTAGTTAAATTTAGTATGTAGAGAATATAATAATGGGCTAGCTTCACTGTTATTTTTGTAGGTCTAGATTAATGTTTAGGCTTAGGTAGGCTTCTTTGGAGATGTATAAACACGTGCCGCAAATTATTTTTTTTACCAATGCCACCAGGTTATTTTTATGATATTTCTGATAATCTCTCCTGTCATTGGCGAAAGAATCAATTGTTCAATTAAATTAGTTTCAGATGATGAAAACATTTGTGAAAAATGTTGAATTTATTATCTAAAGACTTAGGCCTACCGGCAGCATTCTTCTAAGATAGTCTACAGATTATTCTCTGTTTTAGACTTTTTCCCTCCTGTGAAATATGACTTCTACTCGTTAGATATTAGACAGAAATAAGGCATATGCCTACATAAAAATATAAATACTGAAAATTATCATACCGAGGAAATCAGCGGAGGTGGCGCCGAATCCGGAAGCGGCAGCTGCGGCTAGGTGACCGAGATGTAGCGGGTGATGAAGAACAGCAGGGGGCAGACGCTGATGTGGAGCAATCACGTGTTGTTGTTGCTGCTGTAGAGGACTCACCGTCATCGGAGATTGGTGAGATGGCCGCGGTGCCAAGATACTGTCTATCGTAAACAGAGATGACGAAGACGCTGGACTTGAAGATGTCGAAGACGTCGCCGAGGTTCTCGAAGTAGACGAGGTTACTGGAATTTGATGATGATGTTTCATCGCATCCGGATGTTCCGGGCTATAACAGGTACCTAATAACATTTTCAGAGTTCTAAATTCTTGTTTAAAAGTCACAAAGCATATTTTAAATATTTTATTAAATGTCTATTTCAACGGTGAAATGTCATTGCAATTTAAATTTACTGTTAAAATTAGCCATTCTTTGTTGAATAGGAGTTATTGGTAGCCCTGTTTTCGCAGTTTTCCAATTAGCTTTGGAGTAGATTGGAGCACTTTATAATTATAAACAATTAAATTCCTTCTTTATTATTTACTATCATAAGTAAGAGATTCCATATTCTAGCGTTGAAAACAATACTTCCTGTCTATAAACGATGAATTATGTAATAAAGATAAAAGTATGTAATTCATTTTTACATTAAATGTTAATCTACTGTTTCAGCCTTAAGTTTAACAGTTTCTAAGATAGTTTTAAACAGTTTTGTTTTGACAAATCTTAAAATGCCACTTTAATTAAAATGTCTTTCATATATCGTAGACCTATATCTAAAGTTAGTTTGAATAACTTATATCATTATTTAAACCCCATTCACAGTAATTCCTGTTGTAAATAGACCTGTAGAAATCATACAATCCACTTGTTTATTTTAAAAACATCATTGTTCATACTATCTAGGCTACACGTCATAGACAATTTGGGACTATTGTTCTCGACTAAATAGTTATAATTCTTGTAAAAAATAAGTTTCGTTAATTCGCCAAACTCTTTTAAAGGTTATGTTGATTTTAAAAGGGTATAGGCTTGATATATTTACGAACAAGTTTAGTCATAATCACTGTTTTTAGGCTTCACGAAATAGTTTATTTTCACTTCAGATTTCTGTGTAGTTAAAGCTTTTCGTTGGCATAAAGTCAGTAGAAAATTATATTCAATCACATATTTCACAATTTTATCACAAAAGTCCTGCCTACTATTTCCTGTATTTTATTAAAGTTTACCATGCACAGTTCCGATAAATATTTGTCTTTCTACACGCAAACTGGAAATTGTCTTTCCTTAATCACTTAACAGAGTTATTTAATATCACTCATTTTAATAAATCACGTATGAATGTCACAATTAGCCTACAGTATTTCGATTAAAAATCACAAAATTCCAATTAAATTAAGGTGACGTAAGCACTGTTTCTTAGATAATGGACACAGTTAACAGAAAGTCATGGGTTTCTTGATGATTTATATTTTATGATGTGACAGTGGCACTTGAAAACACCTCTATGTGTGTTTATAACTGCAAAGTTGTAAATTGGTGTGAGCCTGGTGTTAGTCGGTTTCTATTGGATCCCCTCTATTCCTGCCAGCGCAGCCCCCTCTTACCGTGGTGTGAGATGTCACAATTGCAATGGGGCGGGACGCAATTCTCTCCAACTCGGATCATTTTCAAATCTCCTCCTCCACCCTCCTCTTTAACCTCTGTTACTGACAACTTAACTATAGCTATCAAAATGCAATCAAATACCTATGAGACTACTTGTTTGCACATCCATAATCCTCAAGATCTAATCGAACATACACACACAAAAACATCTCTCACTATCAGGCCTAATATTTTTAATATTTTTTTTTGCAAATTTACCTTATCTTCAGATATCTTCATATGTCTATTTAGTTTGGTTTTGTTTCATAAATAATATATGTTTTATTAGGCCTATCTAGATTGATATTGATATCTTTTGGAAATATTTACATGGTTTAGAACACACACCGGGGAGTTTTAATTATTTAATTAACATTTATAGAAATTCTTAGGGGTTTAACTCTTCCAGAAAATATTATTAGGCCTATTATTATTTATATTGTTATTATTATTATTTATATTGTTATTATTATTGTTGTTATTATTATTATTATTATTATTATTATTATTATTATTATTATATTTTGGAAGTCTGTTTTTACAAGCCACACCACCGGGGCTTATCAGAACACGACCACTCCAGACAGGATTTATAACTCTGGATCACACACATAGGCCTACTTTTTATCATAAAAGGACATGGAGCGCCTCCCTGTAGCCTAGGCTACGCCTATAAATGATTAGCTCAAGCCGAGACAACACAAACATTTAAGACAAGACACACCATTCACATTAAACAGGGCGAATATCATTTGGATAATTATCATGGGCAGCTGGTATTCGGGGACTATTTGGATATTACACTTTTCCGACATTTGTCTTAAGCGTATAGGCCTAGATGAGGAAAGCGTTAAAAAAAAGAAAAAGTCACCTAGAAAATCGGTCCCGACTGTGAATCGTTCCAGGGCTCCACGAGACCACAGCAGTGTATAGCCTATAAAATAACCGAAGTTTGTTAAATGTAGCCCTACATTTTTCAGTCCATTGGCTAGGTAGTTAGTTCCAATAGGAACTCCTTTTTTTACATCAGCTAGAATGTTTAATGTAACGATGCTCTTTAATAACTCATAAGTTATAATTAGCGACTCAATTCAAATCTGGTGTTAATAGGGCTGACAGATTTTCTCAGAGTTCTACTATTTCGGGCTTGAGGTTATTTTATTTAAGCCTACGTTCTGTAAAACTACGTCACGAACCCACGCCTTTATTTCCCACCCCATCAAGAAACCCACATTATTTAAGGATTTTTACACGCCACTTGGGTTTCAACCCGAATCTCGGAATCAAAGGCGAGCATGATAACCGCTAGAACTGACTAGTCGGGGCACTGAAATAAGCCCACTACGCTACACAGTATTGTAGAGTAAAAAATAAACACGATTGAAAATAATACGTAGGTATAAAGAACTGGACTCTGCCCGAGCACAAACATTTGGCTTGTAAAATAATTTCTTGTAAGAACTTGTTTCCCTCAGTGAGATGTAGGCGCTCTCCCCCTAAAGGGAAGAAATTGAACCATACTAATTTAGTTACTCTTGTTTTCGTATAAATGTCATTGGAGTGATCCGTGGTCAGCATTCCGCGTCATAGTTACATCTAGGAAACCAAGGTAGTAGGCTACTAAGTAAAGTAAAGTAACCCCACTACAGGCCTCAGGAGGCCCTTGGGGTAGTAGGAGGTTAAGGCTCCCACATTTTCTGGACTATCGGCACTTGGTGTCAGCCGGGTTGTCAGCCCTGCGTGACGACCGCCTTTACCCCCAGAACAAATGTCTGGTACTCATTTCCGTTAGAGGCTGAGTCGACTCCAGGGCCATAGTGCCGCCAGAAGGTTTGGGTCAGTTTAAAAATCCTGATCCCACCGGGACTTGAACCCTCGACCTTCCGGTTTGTAGCGCAGTGCCTTAACCACTACGCTACGGCGTGCCCCCCCCCCCAAGGTAGTACTAGGACGGGACAATTCGGTAAATTTTGCTTAGAGGCCTTTTTATTCATGCTTAAGTATCTTTTACGAGCTTGAAAACCTTCAGACTCGGGACCCACGGCTTAAAGTCACTCCCGGAGGACTTGCTCCTTGGATTTTTCCATCCTAAAAAAAATCCATCGACCCCGGCCGCGACCCTCGGGACCAGAGGCAAGCAGCATAACCACTAGTCCACCGCAGGTGTTTGTATAATAACTACACAGTTTAAAATAAATTTTGATCAATTTTTTTCAGATTGCATACGTTTATTTTGGTTTATTTTTGTTCCTTTAGTTCTACGTAACTTCATAGGAGAGTTGTTTTAATAGGCCTAAATCAAAATTGACCATTGAAATAGCGAGGAGGGGGCAGATTATACTATACGGTAGGCCTATGTGAATAAAATGCATCTATCAGGGTTCTTATTTTATTTTTCTTCTTCAGTTCCTCTCTTTTGATTCCCATTAAGTATTAGACCCTCCACCTCTTTGTTCGGATACGATGTCACTGTTTAATTTTTATCCAACGTTTCATTAGACGGATCAGAGTTGTTTTTAAATTGCGGTTAATCGCGAAATGACTTTCAGGATTATGCCTATCTTAGGCTAAGAGTAAGTCATTATCTTGAAATTTTATAGGAATAAATCACTATGAGGTTTAATTTAAAATAAAATCAAATGTTTCATACCTCTCCTCATATTAATCTTCTAAGTAGATTGCGATTTCAAGACCATTGCGGTCCCATCCTCAGTACCATCTTGACGACTGATTTTATGTCGATCGGAAGAACCACTTCTTCTTCCCTCTGTTGGTGAACCGATAAATCTCTGGATCAGGTCAGGATTTGCGGGAATTTCGAAGTTCATAAGTTTTTCTTTCTTTCTTTTTTCTTTTCTTTTTTTTTGTGGATTTTTTCGCAAACCATGAGTTCCTTTTGTTTAGGCCTATCCTAATTAGACTGGCTTTTGATTCAATTAGATGTTTTTTCGAACCAAGCATGAGCAGCTACTGCTGACTATTCCTCTTCTCCATTTTTGACATTTCTAAGATGTTCTTTCACCCTTGTTTTCAAATGTCTTTTTGTTTTTCCTATATAAATTTTATCACAATCCCTGCATTTGATCTGATAAATTCCTGATTTGTTTTTTTTTTCTTCAATTTTTATTTTTATTTTTATTGGTTTTAATTATCCTATTAAGGCTATATTCATTCTTCGGGGCCAATCTTAGGCCTATATTAAACTTTTTGATTTTTTTTAAACTTGTAGTGTTTCAATGGATCGTCTATTTGTTAGGCCTACTTTTTAAATATCTGTTTTGTTTTGTGCGAAATACAAATCCATCAGAACAGCATCATTAAAACGTGGCCATTATTCACAAATAAAAACAAATTGGTATAGGGGCATAATTTTATTTTCGGCATTTTTTCTGTCTGTTATCTTTTATCTGCCAGTCATTTTTTAAAACTTCCCTTTTTTCTGTGCAATTGTTTTGTGTTTATTCCTTGTTAATTAATAAACTATCTTTAATTGCTAGAATAGCATATTAAGTTATAGGTCTTGATATGACCATGAGCAAACAGTGAAAACAATGCATATCACATAAACTGAAATGGTATAGGCCTACCAAAGCGATAAGATGCTTGTTGAAGAATGTCCATCATGATTGAACAGAAAAACATTTAATCTGAATCCCATGAATATAATAAACAAAAACCTTAAAATAGTTTATGGTCGACTAGCGATTCTGTAGTCTAATTGTTCTTAGTATATCAGGCTGATTAGACCTATAGGCCTAGGCCTACAGTCTTCTTTTGTCCTATTTATTTTTTGTTATTAAACTTAGCTAATATCCTACATAGGCTATGTCATTACTATCTTTATTTATTTATTTTAATTAGAAGCTATTAATGAGTTTTATTATTTTAAATAGTTTATAGGCCTATTTTTGTATTTTTATCCGAGCCTATCTTTAGATTTATTCAGTTGTTTTATATGCAATTAATGTTGTTACTCTTTATTTTCTACTTTCTATTGTTATTATTTTAATTCAGTTACACATATTTATTTTCTTTGGTTCCACTCTTTTTTTATTCTTATCAGAACAGAGACTAAGTTCAGCCAAATTAAAACTATTTTTCAGTTTTTTTTTTCTGCGTTTCGTTCTTCCTTATTTTTATTTCCTCCCCTCTCTCTCTCTCTCTCTCTCTCCCTATCTCTCTCTATATATATTCTATATATATAGGCTATATATATATATATATATATAGCCTATATTTATTTTAAGAATTTGAGTAGGCCTATCTGGGAGTAAAATTTGATAAAAAGGATAAACAAGAAAGTGATATTAAGAACAGAATAAATAAAGGTGGAGCAATAACAGCAATGATGAATGGAGTCTTATGGAACAGACAGCCTATACCAACAGGAAAAATAAGTTACAAATAGCCTATATAATTCAATAGTGAGAAGTACTGTCACATATGGAGCTGAAGTTTGGAAATTCAAAAAAAAAACATAGAACAAAAACTTATGTCGATGGAAATGGATTTCTTGGGGAGAGCAGCAAGATGTTCAAAATTAGACAAAATAAGAAATAGCCTACTGTCATAAGAGAAAAAATGAATATTGGTTATTCAATAGTAGATTATATACGGTATAAGCAATTAAATTGGTATGGGCACGTACGACGAATGCAAGAAGAAAGATTACCCAGGAAAACATTGGAATGGTGTCCACCTGGAAGGAAGAGGAGAGGAAGACCTCGAAACTCGTGGATGCAGGAAATAAGAACTGCAATGAGAACAAGAGGACTGGAGGACATGGTTAGAGAGGAATGGAGAAGAGAAATAAAATTTAGGCATAGAAAGATGCGTAAACATTAAAATTCTGTAGGCCTATATAAAAAGAATTATTTTAAGATAACAGTTCCTATTTTTGGGTCAGAGGCTGTTTCTATTTTATAGGTGGGCTTAGGCATATTTTCTTCCTCACACCAACTATCATTCTCTTGATTACTCTGCTGGTAATAGAAGTCAAGATTAGTGAATATGATTGTTTATGTAGGTCTACATAGGTAACAATATAAAAAGTGAAATAATGTTCAGTAGTCAATGTGTTTAAAATGTGCCTAGTCCCTAAGCTGTGATCAAAATTATACCAGCCTTATGCAATAAAACGATTTAACAATTATTATATGTAGGTCTGCACTCAGGAGGCTCCGTGGCACAAACTAAGCCTATTAGACGCTCGCCTTTCACTGTTTGGGTCTCGAATTTGCTTCTCAGTCACTCCATGTGGGTTTCGTGGTGGACGAAACGGAATCTGCGCAGATGTTTCGGGGTTTTCCTTGTTTTACCTGTTTTACCGGCCACAAATTTCATTCCACCATTTTTCCACACTTGTCTGATTAATTTCGTTTCATCTGGCCTTGTGATGGTGCGCAAGCGTGTTCGGTCGGCATCCTTATTATTAACAGACCTTCATCGTATCTCATCCTTCGACCCGGTCCTGTGTCGGACACGAGTTGAAGAGGGTTTGTCGGCCCACAACCAATCTCTTATTTTTATTTTCTATTTATGCCCTAATTGATCTATAAAAAAAGGCAACACAAGTAGTCTGCACTATACTCTAATTCAACACAGGAGTTACTACAGACCTTACGGGCTATGCCAGTGTCCCCCTACGTAAGGGATAGATGTTGCCAAACTCATAATAATGGTATTTGTTTGTTTAGGGAGGGGTGGAGTGGCAAGGTTAGCAGTACTTTTTCCAAATCTATGTACTATACATTTAAAAAAATAGTTTTTCTTTTTACGGCATGCAAACTAGTTTTATAGTAAATATGAGAGTCGACACTTTCACACAGGATAGTACAGGTCCGCACGAGCTCAGTGGCAAGTGGTAACTTTTTTTTCTTTAAGAAGGGGTGGCTTGGACGGCTATAACTTACAACTTTGTATCTGCTGTGTTGCACACTTCAGTTTTATTTAGGCCTACGGATTTCTCTCAAGAAAATACTGTTAAAATGGCTATTCCTAACACACAGTAACCTCCTGGGTTGAATCTTTCTGTAGGCCTTTAGAAACATCTTAACTTGGTGATTTGTAACCTATCAGCTAATTTAATATATCGATTGCTCTGGCCTCTATCGGCTTAAAGCTCTTTTAAAAGATTCAATAATTTGTTAAAGGCTTCTAATCAGTTTAAGCAAGCTCTTCTCTGGTAAATGAAGCCACATTAGGGTTGATAATTGAATATAGTAAGAATCAACAGCCTAGGGATTGAGGCCCAGTTAAGAAAATAAAAGGGGGATGGAAAGTAATTTATTGTGTTTGGATTGGAAGGGAGGAGGAGTGGGAGTGGACGCACACATGAGCTGGATTCATTATTCCAAAGACAAACCTCAGAGCTACGAGTTTTCCCTCATCCAACTAGCAGTTTACTTTAAAGAATCAAGCTAGCAAATAGATTAAGTCTTAAAGCTCTCCTCAAATATAGTAGCCCAAGCTAACAGTAGACGAGCTCCTATATTTTAGCAATAAAATGTCAAGGTCTTTTAGTCACGCTGAAATGTTCACTATTTTCGATAGCATTCAGAATTGATATCTGGGTCCAACATTTTAACAATAAAATTTTAATTGTAATATATCATAGGTAGAAAATAGCTATCGATAATATAGGGCCTAAATTAGTTTATAATTTATATTATTAATATAAGTAGATTATGCAGGGGATGATTCGAAAACATTAGCCATGGATTGGGATGTAAGGAGAGCTTATGCCCGTGCGGCAATGAACCTACGGGTTCGAGAGAGCCAGTGAATCAGTTAGTTAGATATAATTATTTCACAAAATCCATAGGTCTAAATTCAAAATAAAAATCCAATAGAGATGTAATCGCATCCAAAAATATTAGGACCTCGTCTACTGTTGCTTGGGCTACTGGGAGTAGCCTATATTTATAGAGAGCTTTAAGACTTAATATATTTGCTAGCTCGATTCGTTAAAGTAAACTGCTAGTTGGATGATGGAAAACTCGAATCCTCATTGTTGCATCGGGTCTAGAATCTTTGAATATTTACCAGCAGCTTATTTTCAATTAAAATATTGATATAACAATTATGGTTAAATTATTTAATTTATAATTTATTTTAAAATATTTGAGATTAAATTTAGCCTCTCCTTTGTTAGGAGTTACTTGAACAAGTGAATTTAGTTAGGCCTACTCTTATATGCCCATAGATGTCATGAATAGTAGGCATAGGCCTATGCGTTTATGAAACCGAACCAATGAGACATCTAGCTGATACCTAAGCTATTACTAGAATGATGAGGTCGGTAAATTTTGCTTAGAGGCTTTTTTTATTTAGGCTTAAGGATCTTTTATGAGCCTGAAAAGTTTCATTCTCGGGACCCACGGCAAAGAGTGCCTATTGGAGGACTTGCTCCTTGGATTTTTCCATCCTAAAAAAAATTAATCTACCCCGGCCAGGTTTGAACCCGCGACCAGAAGCAAGGAGTAGCTATAACCACTAGTCCACCGCGGCCGACATCATTTGTATATAGACCAGTAAATCAACATGTTAAAATTCATGATTAAATCCCTTGAGGTATTAGGCCTTATTTACTCACTGGCACTATCGAGACCGTAGGTTCATGGCCGCACGGACATAAGTTCTCCATACATCCCTATCCTGAGCTAATGCTTCCCAATCATTCCCTGTATAATCTACTTCCCTCAAATCATAGTTAATGTTATTCTCCCACCTCATTCTTGGTCTACCAACTGGGCGTTTTCCCTCTGGCTTTCCTACAAGAAGCTTGCATGCAAGTCTTTCATTCCCCATACGTGCAACATGTCCTGCCCAACGCAGTCTACGAGACTTAACTGTTCTTATTATATCTGGCTTCCTATAAAGACCATGTAGGCCTACTTCATTGTTAAGTAGTATTCTCCATTCACCTGTTTGTTCATCTCACTTTGGTCCAAAAATGTTCCTAAGTACTTTATTTTCAAATAGGCCTACTTGTAACCTCCTTTCCTCCCTTAAAGTAAGCGTCCATGTTTCGAACCCATATAGGCTAATTAGGCCTACTCACAAAATTAAAATTAGGCCTATAATATAAAATTATGAAATTGCTACCTAATAGATCCGTCTCCTCCACTGTGTATGTAAACTATTAATTCTCTGTAGACCTTTCCGGACTAGTCCCATCATCAGCAGAAGGAACAAGAGATAGGGCCTAGGTCTATATCTACTGTCTTGAATGCAATACTGCAGAAAAGCCTAAAGTTATTTCAAACCATAATATAATTTTGTGAATGAGAAAAATCGTGAAATAAACCAGTAGTAGTTTAGTTGGCACTACGATTTGAACTCTGTACTCCGAACCATTCACTCCGTAAAACGGAAAACTATTTAAAAATATTTTTTCCTCTTAGTCCTATGTACCGTATTGACACATTTTTCTCATAGTATGGATTGATAAAACACGTAACATTAATATGGTAGCAAGTGGACGAAGAATGCATCCTATGTTTTGCAGATGATATAGGCCTAGTAACTTATTATTTTTTTAAATTGAGGACAGGCCACAAAAGCAGTTTATCAATTAAATTAAATATATGTAAGAAATATAAAATGATAATTTCAAAATCAAAAACTAAAGTAATGGCGTTCCATGGAAATTATCCAATAAGAAAAAAAATAGTAATAGAAGATAAAGTGTTGGAACAGGTTTCACGCTTCCAGTATTTTGGCTGCGATATAGGCCTAACTTGTGAAGAAGAACAAGATATAGGTCTAAATAAGAAAATACATAAATTTCAACATATTTATGGAACAACCAGACGAACACTGAGGAATAAAGTAAGAAAGGATACGTAGCTAAGAGTTTACTCAACGATGGCACTACCAGTGGCGATGTATGGTTGTGAGGCCAGAGTCCTGTAGGAAAAAGAAAAGAAAAAAGTAAAATTCAGGCAGCGGAAATGAGATTCCTACGTGCTGTGTAAGGTTGTACAAAAGAAGAGCATATTAGAAATTAAAATATTACAGAGAAACAAAAAGTAAAACAACTTCTTCAATAAATAGAACACAGGAACAATTAGATAGAACATCTGCAAAGAACAACAGAGGATAGGATACCAAAGGTACTGATGTATAATCCTGTAGGACGAAGAGATCAGTGGGAAGACCAAGAAAGCACTGGGCTGAACAGATGTGAGATCAGAACAGGCAAAGACCTAATCCGTGAAGGATGATGATAAAGATTATTAAAATGGTAGCTATATGGTAATGATTGTGAGAGATTAATGAATTCTGAAAGGTTGGGTTGATGGGTAAATTAACATGTAATCAGGGTAGGTGCTGTCAAATACCAGGCAAGTCATTAAAGGCGCCCTCTCGTCTAAACAATAGCTATGATTTATGACATCTTCATTCACACAGTAATGGTTAGTTTCCATATGAATGGGTGCTTGAGAGAAGAGAGAAAGCTATTGTGGCTTTACCCCTCCATTGATCCTCCCTCTGGGACCGACAACGATACGCTAACCAATAAACGAGATCTGAATCGCTGTGCCCTGTTTCCATTGGTTCAGAGGCGTGGCGAGATTGATCGCTATATACACATCTGTATATGAGATCCACATGTCATCCTATTAATGTAATGAGACAAGCACATTTCACAAGTGTAGATATTTACATGCCTATATTATGTAGGTACAGTTTCAACGGAACTACCACTTATATTAATACCTCACTGGCACTATCGAACACGTAGGTTCATAGCTCTCCACAAATCCCTATCCTGAGTTAATGTTTTGCAATCATCCCCTGTACAATCGACTTCCCTCAAATCATGATTATTTATTTTTTATTCAATGCCCTAGGTTGTCACTTCTATAGTCCAGCCGTCTTGGTCAATCCTAAGGCGCGTGGTAGGAGGGAACATTGCCGAGTGGGAGAGGGAACTAGTAGCCATGCAAAAAACATTTTCTTAATAATCATCTTCATCATAGTACATTCACAAATTTGGACCATTTGTTGACCTGTTTCGGCCTCAAGAGAATCGCCATCAAAAAATCTTAATAATAATAATAATAATAATAATAATAATAATAATAATAATAATAATAATAATAATAATAATAATAATAATAATAATGATAATGGTAATAATAATGATAATGGTAATAATGATAATAATGATAACAATGATAATAATGATAATGATAACAATGATAATAATAATAAAATATTGTTATAAAAACAACACTATTCTATAATGAACACTCCATACTGTTACGAATACATAGATTATTTTACATAGATATTTTAATTGTTTCATAGATTGTTTTAATTTTTCCATATAAAAACAGTTGGTGAAATATAAAGCATTTAGACATATTATATTTCTGGACAGAATTTGTATTATGACAGGGACAAAGATTGCAAGGCTAACTGTAAATCTCTGCATTTAGACTATAGGAATGTTAGTACAGTTAGTTATAGCTGTGGTACAGAAGCTTTGTATAGGCCTATAAACCTTGAAAAACATGGGACTCGTGTCTGTTGAAACAGTGAGCTGATGGGTAAGTCTACATAACCTACCATTTTTCTTAATAAAATTTGCCTAGGACAATTAGAAATACCATCAAGTATTTTAAATAGTTTAATACTGTATTTCTTTGTATAAGAGTTATTAAATAATTATTAGAATGTAAATTAGGGTAAATTCGTAAACCCTCATCTCCCTCTCTCTAAACTCAAGAAAGTTAGAATGTAGGTTTTCTTAATATAAGCTTGGATTAGTCATTTAGGGTTAGAATACTTAGGGTTATTGTAATCATTATTCTCTAGAAATAAAATAGTTAAAATTAAGAATCCATTTATTTATGTTCGAAAACACGTATGCCTTTATAACTAATAGGCCTACATCCACATAGCCTACTAACGCTCGGCTAGAACCTCATGCTACCAAGTACCGAAGGTCCTTTAAGCCCTAAGAAAGCCAACAAATTCGTAACACATACGTATGAGAAAACATAGGTCTAAGTGTTCACTAACACAGAATTAGTAGATAAAAAAAATCAACTTGTAGGAATGACTATGTTTTCATAACTGAGTGTAGTTGCTGACAGAACCTGCAACTCGCCCTCCCCTCTTGCCGCACCACACACCCATCAAAAGCGGCTAAAGAATCCAGAACTGAACTGTAGAAATAGGCGAATATAGATTTCAAATTGTGCATGAATTATTTAAATATCTGGGCACGATAATCACTGATGCCAATAATATTAATAAGGAAATAAGGAGCAGTATTACCCAAGCCAACAGATGCTATTATGCACTTAAGGACCAATTCAGAACACAAATTCTAAGTCCGGATGCAAACTAAAAATCTACAAAACCATACTGAGACCAGTTGCTATTTATGGCAGTGAATGCTGGACACTTAGTAGAGATAATGAAGAAAGACTGAGAATATTTGAAAGGAAAATTCTGAGGAAGATCCTGGGATCCATAAATGATTGTGGGATATGGTGGATAAGATATAACGATAAAATCTAAACTTTTACTCAGTCCCACATATTGTAGCCTAAATGTTATTAACACTGGCAGACTGACGTGAGATGGGTGGGCCATATAATGAGAATGGAGGAGGATAATAAAAGTGCCTACTAGAAAGCTTACACTACTGAGATCAGATGGAGGAAAAAGAAGAGGAAGGCCGAAGCTGAGATGGATGGATGAATAGAGGAGGAATTCCGAAAGCTCGGGGTCAGGGGATGAAGAAGGAGGGCGTTGGACAGGGATGCCTGGAAGAGTGTTCATAACAACAGTCAGGACCCATAAAGAGCTAGAAGAAGGTTGTCACTTTGACATTTCTGGTATTCTCTCCTGGCATTGGCGTAATTGTAACCCATTTCTGAGGTTGGGACGCCTGGAAGACAAAGTTACGCCGTCCCGACACGTTGGGTGATCATGATGCTCCAGGATAGTCCTTAGGCCTACTAAATTTAATGTAATGCGAATATGAATGATAATGATAATGATGGTCATAAGATGTTCGGGTAGAATTTGGGCCTTAAAGTTTTCTGACATTTGTCTTATAGGTGAGGAAAAACCCTCATCCAGGAAACTTGTCCCGACCGAGACTCGAACTCGGGCCCGATGCGTGACAAGGCTCGAGACCACAGCGGTGGACTGGTTAATGTTATTCGCTCGTCTTGGTTTACCAACTGGGCGTTTTTTCTACAAGAAGATTCCATGTCATTCTTTCATTCCCCATTCGTGCCACATGTCTTGTCCATCGCAGTCTACAAAACTTAACTGTTCTTAATATAGACGATAGGACTATATGGTTTATTATAAGTAGGCCTATGAACTTTTGGCATGGATTACCTGAAGTAGTTCCCGCCCATAGAACCAAATGGGAGAGTATTTTACCTCCGGAAAAATTTACCCCAGTGAAATTTATGTTTGCGTTTCTTATTTTTACTGTGAAAGATCGTCACTCTTTCAGCCAAGGTACTTTTGTCGTCTGGATTATCGTCTTCGACCTGTTTTCATGGGTAGGCCTAATCCTTTCATCAGCAATGCTACCGCCGGTATAGCTCTCGGGGCGATTAAACACGCAAGCCACTATAACACGACAAGGTAAAAATACCATGGAGGGCCTATTAATACCTAGGTAGTTATTTTAAAATGTAGCATTTGGGTCTATCTTTACCTTGTGATGAAGTGTCTTGTGTGCTTAGCCTAAATGACCCTGAGAGATATGCCGGCGGTAACATTGCTGCCGAAAGTGTTACTCGGCCCGGACGAGTAAAAGGCGATTTGCCAGACGAAAAAAAAAAAGTACCTTGCAAGAAAGAGTGAGGATATTTCACCGTAAAAATGCAGTCATCAAGAATCGCGGAGATGGATTCTACTGGGATAAAATATTCTTGAAGTAAAATAGTCCCCCATTCAGATCCCCAGGTGGAAACTACCGGTACTTCAGGGAATCCATGGTTAAAGGCTCAAACGTAAGATGTTCCTTGGATCATAGAATGTTGGGATTTTATATAATAGTGGGCACTACTAAAAATATTAACACGGTAATTACATAGGCTACTTAAATCAGTCTTAGATGTAATCGCTTTACAGGAAGTTAGTTTGCCAGAACAAAGTCAGGAATCATAGGGGTCGTGGTTTTAGACTTCGGTTGTGCAATCCACACATAGACTGCAATAATCAGGACATGTGATATGAATGAATAATGAAAGATGTGTGAATGGTAGGAAACTATAAGAACAACATCCAGTAGATAGGCCAAGATTGAGATAGGAGAATGAAATCAACCATGATTTGAGGGAGGTAAATCATACAGGGGATGATTTTTAAACTTCAACTCAGAATAAGTATGGTTAGAGAGCTTGTGTCCGCGCTGTTGAGTATGTTTATTTTTACCTGTTTTTGAGTCGGAGCGGTCCTTGATATAAGAGGGAAGGTGAAGCCGTATTGTGGGTTGAGGTTCAGCACCACATCAAGATTTCATTAGGCCTATTAAAGCAAATTGGAGTTGGCCTTGTAAATAGTGGTACTGGGTTCAGTTAGCTTTCGGTTAAACATGGATCCTCTTCAAGGAGGCCAAAGGTAATCGAAAGGTAGGCCTAGTTAAATGTTAACAGTAGGCTAAAGTTCTGCAGCATCTTAGTCATTCAATTTATTTATTATTTTCTTTCGGCAATAACAGTTTTTGAATGAAAATGAATATTTTTCTATTTGCGTTACTGTTAAATTATTATCCACACTAACGAACTCTTTATAGCTATCAAAATAATTTATATTTGAATATAGGCCTAGTCTTTAATTTGCTTATTTGTTATAGTAGCCACGAGAGAGCAGTGAGACCGAGTTCCGGCTACCTCTCATGATAGAGAATATATGAAGGGCTTAGGGTAGTTATAAGTTAAGCCACATTCTGTTAAGAAATGTCATTTATTACGATGATAGCAAAAAAATGTATTGAAATATTCATAAAATCATTTGTAAGTGCGCCAGTGACGAGTTAAAACATATAGACACACAATGTATTAACAACAATAGGCCTACTGCCCAATTAGTAGGCCTATTTACAATTTTTTTAAACATTAAAATATTTTTTTCATAAAGAAAAATATAGGCCTATGGCTTATCATGTTTTTGCCCTAAGCCCTTCATATATGGGTCTAAAGGAAAATAAATGTTTGTGCTAGGATATCTGGATAGCGTAAGTGATAGCGCACTAACGTATAAAGTTAGAGGTCCTAGTTTCAAATCCCGGTTCATGTAGGCCTATTTATTTTTCTTTTCATGTCATCCCATATAGGCCTATAGGCCTATATTAATGCTTGAAAATAGGCATGTGAAGATTTGAATTCAATTTCATCTATAAAACTGCAGAAACAGTTGGTACCATTAAAATTATATAGTCATTAAATTAGTAAAAATGTGAAATTTGTTTCTTCTCATTGATACAATAATTATTATTAGGATCCACAATTGTTAATAGACCCTATTATGATAGTTCACTTTAGCATAGGCTAGGTGTATAGGCCTAAATAGCCTAAGTTATTAATTTTATAGAAAATATATTAGGCCTACTCTCTATTAGGCCATCGTATCATTTGATATAGGCCTACTACCCTAATTATAAATTAACAGACCTTGAACAAAATAATGTTATCATTTAAATTGTTTTTTTCTAATTTGCAAAATATTTTCTTTCATCTAAAATTATGTCATGTAGGCTCAATGGTTAAACTAAAAGTAATTATCATGAATTTGACTGATTTAATCCTACATAGACCTATTCCAAATTATAGCTACTTAGCCGAGATAATAGCATCAGGAGGTTTGGTCACTATGTCTAAACCATAGGCCTATGAAGATCTTAGATCAGTGATGTAGGCCTACGCCTTGTTAAGCTGAAACTTTCCAGATGAAAATAAATATAAAAAAGTTAAATATTTTGTTGTTGTAAACCCTTCAGTCAGATTCAACCCGGGAAGTTACTGTGTGCTTTAGAATAGGGAACTAGGTTGCCATTTTAACAGTATTTTTTTTTAGAGAAATCCTTATATAAAACTGAAGATTGCAACACAGCAGGTACATAGGCCTAGTTGCAGTGGCCGAGCGTCCATGTTAGCACTGTTAGCCCGGCTAACACTTTCAAAAGTTAGAATTAAACTCTGATATTTAATTAAAACGAAACATAATACCGGAACGAGATACAACAATGCATTGATAGTAGTCTAAATGTTGTAAACAATAGTAACTTAATAATATATATTGTATGCGTTGCATTAAGTATACTGTAGCAATCTAATACAAAACCATGTGCTTCAACGTTTTAAATTCCCGCACTGTTAGCCGATTTCCCGAGGCTAACATGGAAGATGACTATGAGAGTAGGCTATGTTGCGCACGCGCATTCAAGCTCATCGGCAGTACATCCTCCTGCATTTCAAGCTGAGCCCAATGCTACTTTGTATTCTTGGACCAACGGATCTGTGCCCCCGTAAGAAATGCGAACTAAACACTAATTCCGTTTCTCCCTCGGTAAATTATTTCCCTCCCTGCATTCTTGCCTCTGTCTATTTTTTATCTCTCTCTTTCTCCCCTCCCATTACTCACAGTTTTGAGCTTTCTTGCGGGATGTTATTTGCACTCACAGTCCAGCGTTGTCAACTCAGTATCAGTATGTTATGTTATATAGTATGTAAATTGTAAATTATTATCATTAGCTTAATTTATAAGCATCAATTAGAATTCCTGTATAGTATCAGTATGTTATATAATATGTAAATAAAATCGTAGTATGTAGTAACTTCGCCATAGCCGGTCCCTAGCCCGGATGAGAAAGAAGGAGGGTAAATGACTGTGTGTTCATTCCTAAAATTTTATAATTTTGTTATGCAAGATTACGTTCCAAATCTAACCAAATAAGGCAATGAGGTGAAGGAGAGGTATTTATGACGAAACATTTATCTTTAAAAGCAACATATGTAGATTCCCTTCACGTAATTTCCATTTAACCAACAAATATCCACTATTATAATTATATCCATTAATCGCAGAAATCAATCAGTGTCATTAGACCTACTTAAATTAAATATGAAGAAGTAATAGGCTAATTAACCTTACAACATTCAAGAGCCTGACACCGGGGGAAGTTTGGCAACATCCCTACTCGGTCAGTTACAGTAGCTTCTATTTGACGTAGTGGGAGGGGAGCGCGGTGGAATGGTGTGAGAACTGACGTGTAATTTTCGAAGAACGATGCCAGCGCTACAGGGGCGCAGATCCGTCGGTCCGACTAGACCTATAGCTGCCCTGCTAGCACTCTAGAAACGGCCAACAGCGAAGTTTCAGTTGCCCCAAGTAAGTCCTATGTCAATGTAGTGCTTCTGAGCGTATTAGATACAATAATTAAACCACTAAATAAATATTATCATGGGAGAGGAATGTGTTTAAGTTACTGAAGACTTGTTAAGTCATCACTTTTCCTGCCGAAGTTTTATTGAAAAGAAAAATGTAATAAAACCAACTCCTAACTTAAACTTAAGTCAAACAAAATAAAAGTGCGTCGTTTAATGAAGGACATGAAGGTTGATATCAACATGACATATGGCTGCAGGAAGGCATGTTCCCTGTTAGAAAAATGTTTGGACA
The DNA here is from genome assembly GCA_030220185.1 of Diploptera punctata. NCBI lineage: Eukaryota > Metazoa > Arthropoda > Insecta > Blattodea > Blaberidae > Diploptera > Diploptera punctata. The sequence continues at coordinate 529,808 of JASPKZ010000038.1, read as the reverse complement.
ACAAAGGGGGTTTCTGATGTAAATAGTTTTCATGTGCTGTAAAAATCATGAACTAGGGGCCTATCTTAAATCCATTATTAACTGTGAAATAGCGCTAAATAATATTGGAACACTAGAACTGAAGAGTCTCGAAGCCGGGCTATCAAAATTAATACGGATAAGCATAATAAAACGTTAAAGCAAACAGGTATGTTATTAGGTGCCTAATAGACGCTGTTTGTTTCTTAGCCGAACAAGAGCTGCCGTTTAGGGGTCATAGGCCTATAGAAAACTCCGAATCTAACAAAAGAGGTAGGGCCTAATTATAATGAATTGTTGCACTATAGATGAGAAATTAAGAAACATTTGGAAATGTCTACTGTGTTCGTTGGCACATCACACAATGTTCAAAACGACTTAATATGTTCTATATCCGCTACTTTATTCAATAAAATGAAACGAGATCTCACTCTTAGTATCTCTCCGAGACTACCGACGATAGAGCTCACTTATAAACTCTAGAAACCAGCTGAAGTGGAGACGAATATCTGTGTTTTAAAATCGTGCATCTATATAGCCTATTTAATTAACTGTTAATATGTCCGATTACCATCTTCCATTTCCTAAGCAGTTTATTATATTTGATACTCCTATCAATGCATGCAGTTCTTTTTCAGAAGTTCATTTACTTGTTAGAAATAATATAATAAATATTATTATATCTATATTATTGTAAATAAAACGGCGGCTAACACTTGTCGAAATGTCACGCTCCGCCACTGCCTAGTTGTAAGTTGCAGCCGTCCTTCTTAAAGAAAAAAAAACATTTACCATTCGTCACTGATCTCGTGCAGATATGTAGGCCTACTCTCCTGTGTGAAAGTATCGACTCTCATATATAGGCCTTGTATAAAACTAGTCTGCATGCCTTAAAAGAAAAACTATGTTTTTTTAAATATAGGCCCTATAGTACATAGATTTGGAGAAAGTACTGCTAACCTTGCCCCTCCACTTTCCCTAAACAAACAAATACCGTTATTTTGAGTTTGGCAACATCTACTCTCTGTAGGCCTAGGTAGGGAGACAGTGGCATAGCCCATAAGGTCTGTAATAACTTCCTGGGTTGAATTAGAGTGTAGTTAAAGATTTAAGATTTCAATATTCCACAATAAAACATTTTAATTATTATTATTCTTATAAATTGTTCTGTGTTTTTAAATTCTATCAAATTCCTTCAAGATTCATGTGATGTTACAATGAGCATACAATATAAAGTTACAAGCTATTGAATTTCATTTTAAACAAACTGATTCTAAATTTATGATAGAATATAGGATTTCTATACCGGCATTTATTTCCTTCCAATACAATAGTCACCAACAGGAGGTCGAAAGTAAAACTAATGAGATAGTCAATATAGACAAAGTAGCCTATTAGGAAATATGGAGTCTTCTGAAATAGATCTAAAGCCACTCACTTGCTATGTTTTTTTACTATAATCTTAGTACGTCATTTAAATCTTAATTTAATAAAAATATCTAGGAATAACAAATTAAAAAAGATGATGGACTAGATGAGGCACGCGTTATAGATCTATGAAAATGAAAATTTGATAACAACCTATTAGTTTAGAATCCTCTGAGAGAACAGAGGGGAAAAGATCAAAACAGTCTTTAAGGACAGTTGCTGATTAAATTGCATTGGAAGGGAGAACATACCAGGGTGTGAAGAAGGTGGCCAAGAATAGGTCCTAATATGCTCGTGAATGACCCATGCTAGAGATAGGTCTCTTAATTTGATTGAACAATTCTTCATAAAAGACAAATTTCGCATTGACTTTATTTTAATATACACTTTTCATTCCTCACGACTTTCTACAACCAGTGAATCTTGCCTAACGAGTGTAAAATTCGCCTCCTAAAATTCCTCTACCGTAAAAAAAAAAAAAAAAAAAAAATGTGCGGACTGAATTCTCTTACCACAGCGGGCAGTTGCGGATTTGTTTTTGTGACATGCGATTACCATAACGCGTCTTGTGGATTATAATAATCTGAACCATGTTGACCACCCTGCTTGTTTGCCATCTTTTTTTTCTATCGGTTTTCTTAGAAAATGTCCCACATGGCCACTCATGAAGGGGATCCCTTTTTCTTCCACACAATGGCGCAACAATTGCTTGTTCCCCATTCCAACACCCTGCTCCATTACAATGACGAAACCTCCACACTGCCTAATCTCTTATGGCTACAGTCTGAAATAAAAAGTTTAAAAATACGTAAGGCCTAAAGTGAATAAGCCTACAAAGATATATGATCATAAAAGGAAGTAAAATTATTATTATTATTATTATTATTATTATTATTATTATTATTATTATTATTATTATTATTATTATTATTATTATTATTATTATTATTATCAATAACTTAGCTATATCATTATTAATTTATTATTTATTATTATTATTTTTTATTTATTTACGGTTTGTGGTAGTATATACTTTAATGGATAAAAGCGAAGTGAAGATATCCGTAAAGAACTACAAATATGCAGTTCGACAGATAAAATAGAAGAATTTAGCAGAAAATGGTACGAAACTGCAGGATGGATACCAACAAATTGCCTAGAAAAAGTCTAAACTCTCAATCAAGAGGAGGAAAAAGAGATCGGGGACGCCCACGAATGAGATGGACACAGCAGCTATTACAATACTTGGAGCCGGAACAAACCAAAAAGGTTTAATCCTTGCTAGATGTTTATTATTATTATTATTATTATTATTATTATTATTATTAAATTATTATTACATATAACTTAGGTTTACAGATTTGTAAGGGATTCTACATTCCCAAATTCTTACAAGGCCTATATTTTTGTAGAATCTTGGCTTTCATTTTTTATCCATCTCGTTTCTCTAACAACTTTTTTTGGGTCCTCTCTCTTGCGAACACTAATAATAATAATAATAATAATAATAATAATAATAATAATAATAAAATAATAGTTTTATTTTACCCTGGCAGAGTTAAGGCCTTAAGGCCTTGTCTACCACTCAACCAGCCCGCGGCATTGAAATAAATTTAGCACGGGAAAGAACGTAGAAAAATTAAGTCAAGGTCTTCATTTATAGCACTTAGAATTTGTACGTTGTTTATACATATGGGCCTAATTAAGCATAGGCCTAATAAACATTATACACTTGCTGACACGTTGCTATGGCAGTAAACATGCGGCTCAATATGCATAAAAGTAATTAACTAATTTAAAGTGCATATAGGCTACGTATAAAAAATAGGCTACGTTCTACGAGTGTTTTAACGATATCTGTGAAATAGATAGGCCTAGCCCTACTTAAAATATAATGCTAAATTCTTGTCTTTTAATTATCGCCTGCCACGAGTCTCCGACAGCCCTAATCTAAATCATGAGCTAGAAAGGTTATTAAACACATTTAATTAATTAATCCCAGATCATTATGAATTTCGATTCCTCTTTAAAATTATCACTCTATACAAGACTATTTAACTCATGCCCCAAATGGGACTCGATGGCCAATCACGTTTCAATGATTTCTGTTTTACAACCAATCAGAGTCGTGTTTCACGAAATATTTATCAGTGTTATAATTAAAGTTTTTTAAGTGATCCCACAACAGACCCGGAGGCCCATGAGGTGGTAGGAGATTAAGGCTCCCACTTTTTCTATACAATCGGCACTTGATGTCAGCCGGGTTGTCAGCCCTGCGTGACAGCCGCCTTTACCCCCAGAACAAGCGTCTGGTACTCATTTCCGTTAGAGGCTGAGTCGACCCCAGGGCCATAGTGCCGCCAGAGGGTTTGGGTCAGTTTAAAAATCCTGACCCCAACGGGACTTGAACCCTCGACCCTCCGGATTGTAGCTCAGTGCCTTAACCACTACGCTACGGCGTGGCCCCCTTACCATATTAAAGAAGGCTCCTCCTTTTTAATATTCTGAACAGGTCTGACCATTATTTTGCAGTGACTGAGCCTGTAAGAAATACGGCTACCAGATTGTATATATAGTGCTTGAATGTCAACACATGCCGCATGCGGGAGTTAATATAAAAACATTTGTAGCAATTGATTATACCACCAAAAAAAGAAACCACTGTTTGCACTTTCTTAAATGTATTTTTTCCCAGGTAACAATCCAAAAAATATAATTGTCATATTTACATCATACGACATCAGAAATGAATTAATATACAGTTTGATGTGTTTCATTTTTTCTCCACTAGAGAGCATTCTTACAATATTGCGTTCCTTTGGCAATAAATATTATGATCTGGTTGTAGTGATAAACAAAAGAAGCAGATGAAGCGTAGGCCTACCTATCGCTTCTCATTTGTTTTCAAACATCGCCATTTACATTAAATATAGCTATAAATATTTTAAAATAACTATAGTTAAATAATGATTTGTGAGTAAACTGCTTAATTTTATTCGTTAAATAGTCCTAACAAATGCCACTCTTGATTTCCAAATTCTCTAGATAAATTCACTCCTCACTTCGTGAGTGGTGAATTTATCGATAATTTGGAAATCACTCGTGGCATTACTTATGATAATCTATAGCCTATCTCCTTCTATAATCTATTAGTTTGCAAATCTGGAAATGGAAACGGAATACCCAGGACTAACGCTGTAATTACATTGTTTTCAATGTATCAACGCCGTCCTTCCGACTTAGTCCGAGATTGGTTGACTAATGCTACATGTTCATCTTTTCATTCAGTTCAGCCGCTGGATATCCTGCTCTGACGTTTAGGTTGTACGAGGGGTAAAAAGAGAAACTCGCCCTCTACTGCCAATAAGGAAATAGTTGAGTGGGAGTTGACGTCTGCCACAACCAATCACTGCTCTTGACGCCGCTATAGCGCGCTAGTAAGGTTTGAAGTTGCTGAGATGTTGTCAGCTGTATTTCTGCTAACCGCATACAAAAAGCGGCCCCTCCCTCTGAATATCCATATCGGCAACACTGTCGTGAAAACGTCAGAGCCGTAGACTCAGTGGCTGGACTATAATACAAACTTTGAAGATAAGGTAGCAGCCCTGTAGCCTATTTCCGTAAGCACTTAATAAATAAATCAGCCTATTTATAAATTATAGCTTGGCAACGAATGAAATGCAGCTCTAATGTAACTATTAAGATAAGGTGGCAGCACTATATAATTCGTAAGAACTTAATAAATATATATAGCCTAATATAGTTTCGCAAGGAATGAAATGTAGTGCTAATATATTCTCACCTTGACTATGCAGAACGGCGTTCTTCCTGTTCCTCTTTTCTGACCAATCAGCATCAATACCCGTAGGCTTATCGTTTGAACTGAAACTGGTATTAGCATCAAAACGATGTTACGTAATAACCGGTAGCGATGATGCTGATATAATTGAACGCCTTCCTAGATTACAAATAAAGCACATGATCACGGGGAATCCCAGCAAGAGAAAACTGGAAGTGGAAAGTTACGTCATTGAATTCTAGTGCTTAAGCATTACGACTGTATTTTGATCGCTGCCAAGCTTGGACTAATATGCCAAATAATAAACACTCAATCCCTACCACATTTGGCCCTAATTTTTTTTTTGTATCTTAAAGATATAGGCCTAAATTATTTGTCTACTTAATAACTCATATAACATAAAAACACAATTAACACTCTCTAGACCAGTTTTTGGCTAATATAAAGACCCCACACTTGAAGAAAAAGAACAGTTTTTGCACTCAAAAATATTATTCTTTTGCTCCATTAAACTCAAAAATAAAATTTCATTTACCAAAACTCCACTTTAGGACTGAAAAGATTCATCTGATAATGAGCATAAAGCTGAAACAATGTATTTTTAATTTTTCAGTAAGGCTAGCAAACACACAGTAACTGTGGCGCCATATTAATATTTCTGCAAAGATTTTGGATTTATTAGGAGCAACTGTACTTTAGAATAATACGGCTACAGGAGAGCGAATACTGCGTCTGCGTAGTGTCAAAGTTTTTATCAACTAAAATTAGGCCCTACATGCAAACGTATCTTCAGTCGCGCCTGAAGAATCCAATTTTAAGGTATTCCACTTTTTTTCTGGATGATCGAGAGAACGTACTATGTATTGTCCTTCTTCGACGAGTTTAGCGCTCAAAGGAATGTGATGCGAGAATGGATATTGGATGACAACACCAGTCAGGAAGGAAGTCCAATCATATTGAAAACATTCGCCCTATTTACGAAAGACACAGTCACAGAAAACCGCAAACTGAAAACAGTATATTTGTGAATGAATAATAGGTCTACTTCCCTTCGACTCGGCTGTAGAAATAAAAGAAACTACCTGCAAAAGTAGTAAACGGAATGGCAAGAATACCCTACCTCCCAGCGCTAAACTCGGCGGAGGAGGTCAATAGTAGTTAAATATTTCCGATATGTTTTGATTAGGCAGTGTGAGGATGCATGTTTACTGAGGACTACCACCAATACGGGTCAACATACTGTTAAGGCATCACTTTAACATGTAACAAAAGCGTAATTTTTGACGCTCTGCACTAAACTGCAGGTCTATTATATGTAGCAATGTGATCTGTTTGCCCGCCCCTTGTTTTGGTCCAGCAGTCCTCCTTCCCAGGTATACTACACCCTCATTATCAGCAGGAAATCACATTTGTACCGCTAAGTGCCACTCACTCCACTCTTATAACGCCTACTTAAATACATCCACATAATAATCAATGTGGCTTTTTATAATGTTTTGCTCAATACGCATATTATTTACCTTTCCTAATGTAGACCTAAATCACTTACTTCATTTTAAGGGAAAGTGGCTAGGTAAGGAATTCCAATTATATTTTTCATGCTATCAATCAAAGCAATAAAAGTTAACAACAGTAATCTAACAAGAGATAGTGTTTTTTTTTTTTCTAAAAAGTCACGAGTATTTTTGTCCTATGAAAACTCACTCAACGAACTCAACTTCGCTTTGGATTTCGATTGACTATTTAGGGAATAATACAACATCAGAAGCTATAAATAATTATAATGTTTAATATTTACCAAATGTGAGGTTATGTATTCCGATCTTACTTCCGGGCGATTTCTAAACCGGCTTTACAGTTATAAATATGACATCATTACTGTTAAATCTCTTTGGGCTGAAAAATCAGTAACAGATGGTTGTGTGAGAAATAACTATTAACAATCATACAGATTCTTTATACAACATTTAATACATCTTTTAGAGCAACAGAACTAACCGTTCTTCTTTTTTCTTTTTTCTTTTTTTTTTTTTTTTGTAATTTTTGAAGTTGTTTTCTTTTGTCATTTCTTGCTGAACCATATCAATCGTACATTGTTGAATCGATATCCTTGTCAAATAAGTTAATTTGCGGAGATATCTCTCATTACGAACAGGAAGAGGCAATTTTATCGGTCTATGAGATAAATAGTCCTGTGAATTGGATTATCTACCAGAAATAATTTTCTTTAACTTAGCTGCACTTATACCCAATATACTTGAACTGTAGCCTAAGTTACAGGTCATAAAATGTAGAAAATGTAAAATTCAGAAATGTCAAAGAAATTGAAGAAATTTGAGCTCATACACATGATTTACACCTAGTTTTAAAACTAAGAATAACCATTATTATCAACATTCTGATTGGCGAATTAGGCCTAAGTTATTTATTCATTAACAGAAACATAGGCTATATGGAGTCAACTGCTGAGGTCTTGAGCTAGCATCGTTGCCTCGTAAGCAGCAAGCCCGGGTTTGATCCCGGGTGGAATAGTTACCAGAATGATGTGGTTTTCAGGTTGTTTCCTCACCTGTAAGAAAAAATCAGGAAACTTTAAGCCCAAACGTTCCCGAACACCATTAGGCTATCATAATCCATATTCGCCATGTTTAGTGTGAATAGGCCTATAGCCTATGTATGAATTATAATGTTTCGTCTTAATGCTGTGTTGTCTCGAAAGAGACCTTGAAATTGAGCTGATCACTCATTCGGGAAGGACTTCCATGTCCATGTGTGACCAAAAATAATAGGCCTATGTGTGCGATATATAGCCTATTTTAAATCTCTCTCCAGACAGGTCGTGCCACTGTAAGACTCGAGTGACGTGAGACATGTAAGAAATATGCAAACTATAAGGTGAGAGGTTAAACTGAGTCAAAGAAGAAGAATATATGGATATAACTTTATATTAACCCAAATAAGTTAGGCTCTTTAATTGCCGAAATGTGCGGGGCAGTAAATAACGTACCATAGAAATAGAGAGATTGAACTACGAGAAAGAAAGAAAGAAAGAAAGAAAGAAGTTTTAGCCTATTTAATTAGAGCAATAAGTTTTTAATATTAGTTTTAATTACCGGTACATCTGTTCGTATTTTCCACTTTTGAAATAATCATCAATATAGGAGCATAGAGAAAATCAATTCCTTTGATTATCTTGGATTGCAATGCCTTTTGGCCTTTTTGAATTTTAATAAATTCCAAAAACGTTTAAATCCTTATATCAAATTGGCCAGTCTCAACAGCTTAAAAAAACTTAAAACTGCATAGAGTGACAAGTCTAGAAGACCCTTGGCCTACCAGCCAGCTTGCAGTGAATTGTATTGTTGTACGGTTATCTAAAATCCTCACCATGCTGGTGGATGCCCGTAAATCTATAAGAAATAGGCCTATTTTTCTCGATGGGGACTCGCTTCTTTGTTCTGGGTCAAGGTATGCATGATGCATTTAGACCGCTCGTCAAGGTGCAGGAGACATTTTTTTTCTCAGGGGAAACCAGATATTAAAGTAAAAATCCAATAGGCCTAATAATAATAATAATAATAATAATAATAATAATATTTCTGAAAAGTGAAGGAATGCTAAAACTAGGCTAGGCCTATATCCTATATAGGCCTATTATCTTAAATTTTAGACATAGGCCTATATTGAAAACGGGGACAATGTACAAGATCCATCCATCCATAGTAATTATGCCCGAAGGCAGGTCCTTCACTGCAATCATAGCTTGCAGCTTTACTAGGGAATTGTGTAGGTGTGGTAGCTTCCCGTTGCTTTCCACACCGGTGAAGGATGATGATGATAATGATAATGGTAAGGATGATAATGATAAGGATGATGGCCATATGATTTCGGGGACCGTTTGGGCCTTAAAGTTTTCCTGACATTTGTCTTACAGGTGAGAAAAACCCCGATAAAAACCTAACCCAGAAAAACTGCCCCTACCGGGGATCGAACCCGGGCCCGCTGCGTGACAAGGCAGCACGCTACCTCGAGACCACAGCGGTGGACATGTACAAGATCATGGAGAAATATAATAGGCTATAGATGGCCAGTATCCTATCTTGCGAAAATTTAGGTGGAAACAGATGTTAAGTATGCTGGTACTATAATTTCATTAATTCCATTAATTAAATTAATTTTATTAATTTAATATCAAAGATGATTGCTTGACAGTATTGAATTCTGGACGTTGGTGAACTTATGTTTGAGTAAGTTTTTCTTTTCGAAGGCTCCCTATTCTGTAAGAGAGAAAACATATTAGTCTAATTAGCTCACGAGATTTTTGAGTATGAATAAAACAGAGGAATTAGGCTAAGTAAACTAGCTGAAGCCGAAAATTCAAAATGAATTAGTAAAACACATTCAATCCTTGCTACACACGTAGGGTAGGCTGTATTAGTCTATGTCCAATCACATCATTCTAGCCTAATAAGAAGCCTATAAATTAAGATTATAGGCTGTGTATTTAACAATTACAGGCTATGTAAAAAGTAACCGTTAAAATATGCTCAGAATTAATAGACTCTAATTTTAATAACTTAGCCTATTTTAATTATTAGCAGAGCTTATTTCTACATAAAATAGCCTTGAATAAAAATAATCAACTCTTTCCAAAATAGGCTATGTGATAACAAAAGTTTATCGACAGTATTTTAATTTAATGACGTTATTTAATATCTGCGGATATTAGTGCCGTAATTTAAATATGGACGTGAAAGAGCCGATAAATTTTGCCCAGAGTCATCTTGTTTCAACTCTTGTAGGTTACACATGTGTTTATAGACCAAAATAATAGGCCCAATTCTAGTCCATTATTTCTGATTCTCTTAAATGTGTCTGCGAAATTATTTATTTTAATTTTTTAGTCTAGAACTAGGCCTATAGCTTCTTTGTCGGACTTTTTTTTTTACGTTATTCAGCCAAATTCATGGGACTCAACGGAAATGGACTGAAACATATGGTATTGGAAAATTGATACTCATAATGAGGTAGCGGTGGAAGTAACTGCCAACTTCAACTCTAGTCAGCTTGTGTCATTGTAGCCCTACGTACTTACGTTTGCGTGAACATGTACCCATTGCCCCCCCCCCTGCGTGTCCTCTTGATAATAACATTACTATTTAGGCTCAGATTTTAAAAAGAAGTCGATTACAAATATTAGGGGACCCTGAAACGAGTTTAGTTCAATTTTCTGCAGGATAGGCCTTACACGTTACATAAAGAAATAGAAGACATACAGCCTAAAAAAAATAAAGAACTCCAAACAGAATTTAATATCACATCTATCATCGACGAAATCAGAACACACAGAGAAAATTCCCAAAAAACAGGCCTGTAGGGCTATAATGGACTCCCACACACAGATTATCCCAGAGGCTGAACCTAATCGAAAAAGCCAAAATATTTAATTTCGGGAAGTTAATGACGATGGTGTAGTTTTCGTCTTTTATAATAAATATTAATGGGTCTGTAAAACTAGAGAAAGACTATAAGAAGGCCTACATTTTTATGGCGAAAATGTTTTAGTTCATCGGTTGCTTATATGGAAATCATAGGAACCATTAGTATAGATAGTAGGCCCAACATGAATATAGGCGTAAGGAGGATACTGCACAGTAATAGCATCGGCCTACACTACATCACATTTATTTTAGTGGATTAATAAGAATGGGCTTCTTCTTCATTGAAATGAAAAGCATGGCTGAAATATATTCAGAATTTTTGAACGGCGTTCTTTAATAGATTTTTAACACTCTATATAGTTTAAAATCTCTGCAAAAGTTTTTTTTGTAGCTCTGAAACTGCCACAATATCATGTAAATCTCAATTTTTGTCCACCTGAATGTTGACCATTAGTTGACATGACACATGAGGGGCGTCTCTTCACAATGGAGCGCTCAGGTTTCCCGCTCCATTATACTCCACATCACTCGGACAATATCATCTCAATAGAACTATTCCTCTATCTCGTGTTGTGATATGGCTACCCACTCCATACAATAGCGTACAGGAGAATAAACATCTCTCACCAAAGAGATCTTTAAACAATCAAAAGCAAAGTCTATAGACTTTATATAATAGACAATAGACCATCTGGTTTTAAAAAAATTATGGAATATGTAGAAAATTAAGTAAAAATAAGTCCATGTGTTATAGGCCCTATTTAATTATATCACGTGTCTATGACAAAAAAACTACCAGTAAGAAAGTCTAAATAATGCAAATATGAAAATTATAACTTCTTTATGGCAAATAACTAACTCACTAGCACTATCGGTCTCTAGGTTCACGGTCGCGCGGACATTAGCTCTCCATATACCCCTATCCTGAGATGTTTTTCAATCAGCCCCTGTATAATCCACTTCCCTCAAATCATGGATAATATATTCTCCCATCTCTTTTTTGGCATTTTCCCTCTGTTTTTCCTACAAGAAGCTTCCATGCCCATATTTCATTCCCTATTAGTGCCAAATGTCCTGCCCATCGCAGTCTACGAGATTTAAATGTTCTTAAGTTATTAGGGGCCTATATCTGGTTTCCTATAAAAATCATATAAGTCTTCTCAATTCGCCTGTCTGTCCATCTCTCTTTGATCCAATTTTTTTCCTAAGAATTTTATTCTCAAATATGATACTCGTAATATTTTCTCCTCCCTTATTATAGGAGTCCATATAATGTAACAGGGAGAATCAAATTTTATATATTTTTAGTTCTCTCGTTTTTTTAGAGAAGTTGGGACAAGGTTCCATGTAATGCATTATAGTAGGCTATGCATTTCAAGAATTGAGTCTATGATTACTTTCTTTTTTAAGTTACATGTCATTCCTATTTGTAATTATTGTTCCTAGGTATTTGAATTCAACCACTTCAAAATTTTCTTCATTTGTCTTTAACTGTCCATTTTTATTATATAAAGTAGGCCTATTTATATTTGTGACCATAGGCCTATATTTAGTTTTATTGATCTTTTATATGATTTTATTATATTCTGTCCCAATTTCTTAGTGTTACTGAATAGAGTGTGCGTATTGGTTGTTAGTAGCTCCTTGATTTCACCTAATAATACTACATCATCAGCATAAACTAACAACTTATTAATACCATGTTTTTCAATCAACCCCTGTATAATCCACTTCCCTGAAATCATGGATAATATATTCTCCATCTCTTTTTTGAGTTGTAGGCCTTCTTTATCTTCTAAAGATATGATAGTATGCTCAAGTAAAAAATTGAATAGTAGAGGAAATAGTGTAACTCATTGCTTTAACCCATTGTGAATTCCAATATCTGCATACACGCACGCACCTTACTCTTTGTGCCATTTAGACACATTCGAATGAGTCTAACTAGCTCTTTAGGAATTCCTTACTCCAGCAGGATATTGTTGGCCGACAACTTCTCTCCCTTATTTGAATTAATGCCTTTTTTGAAGTCTACATATAACTTAGTTGTGTATAGTGTCATTAGACTATATTCAATTTCTTTTCTAAACTCTGTTTTAGGTCTAAAGTAAAAATCAGAACAAATTACAGACCTGTTTCTTCTAAATCCACATTGATGATCTCCTAGAATGTCATCAACATATGGAGTAAGTCTGCTTATTAATATGTATATTTGATAGAATTTTGTATGAAGTTGGAAAAAATGAGATACCCTTATAGTTGTTGCAATCAGTTTATCTCCTTTTTTATAGATTGTGGTACGATAAATAATTAATTCTTTCCATTCATTTGGAAGAGCCTGTTTTTCCAAAATCATGCTAAGCAACCGCCAAATCTTGTCCATTAAAATTTTCTTTACTCAATTTTATCAATTCTGCTGGGATCTCATCAGAAACCTGATGTTTTATTCATCTTCAATTTTTCTATCGTCATTTCAATCTCTAATGCACTTGGTTCTGTGATTAACATTTCTGCACCCTGTAAGTCATCCTCTTCCATATACTGTTCTGCATTTACATATAATAGCTGATTAAAGTAATTTTTCCATCTATTTAATATACTCCTAGAATCTGTAATCTGAGAAAATTTTAAAGTTTTTATGTTGGAATAATTGGAGAATCGTTTGCTGTTGTTGATATAACAGTATTTAATCAAAAAACTACACAACAAAACATCCAATACTAAAATGTATTATTGGCTTCCCAAATTCAACACTAAAATCTAATTTTATAGAGAAAATTAAGCTAAACATTTGTAGACGAAGAAAATTTCTCTATTATAATTTATAATAATTTAACTAAAATTCTTGTTTTTACTTTCCAATGATAGTGCAGAGAAGATTTGGACAATAGTATCCTCTGTAGCAATCACCAGGGATACATACAGTGCAGCTTGATAAAAAAATTAATAAATAAATAAACTTCCTGAGTTCGGCTTTCTTATTCAAAAATTACCGCGCGAAAATAAAGTGTCAGAGCAAGATTTAGAAGGATTTCCAACGCAGCCCAACTAAGTATGTTCGACATGCCAGCAGGAAACTAGGAGTTCACTATTCCTGACATTTGTCTTACAGGTGAGGAAAAACCCAAGGTAACTGTATTACGCCAGTTTAAGCTATGCATTATACACGGAGAAAACTGGCGTTATACAGTTACCTCTGTTGGTGAAATTGACCCTTAGTGCACGTCTTCGCGCATACAAGATATAGTTGATGCACAAATTGAAACCAAATGATATATGTACGGCACGAGTTCACTATTTAGAATAGGCCTATGTCGAGGAAAGATAGAAAACACATTGTCACTGGTCGGACCGATATTCTATCAGTAATTTATTTTCAATTACAACAACAACGTTTGCTCAAATATTTTCCTATTTTTCTTTATTAATCACACGTTAACGTTTACTGCTGTGGTCTCGAGGTAGCGTGCTACCTTGTCACGTAGCGGGCCCGGGTTCGATCCCCGATCTTTACATGTTTTCTGGGTGAGGTTTTTTTTTTTTTTTTGTTTTTCCCCTCCTGTAAGACAAATGTCAGGAAGCTTTAAGGCCCAAACGGTCCACGAACATCATCTGGTCATCATTATTATCATATTCGCCGGTTTGGAAAGCAACGGGATGCTACCACACATACAAATCCCTATTAACCCTTAAATTGGCAAAACACAAATTTCTTCTGTTAGTTATTTGAATGTGGCGGACCGCAGTGAAAACGGAATATTGTGAAACTGTTATTATTATATATATTGTATAAATATACACACTTTTAAGTGGACTCTTTTTGTTCGTTTTCTTCTGATTTATTTAAAATATTAAATTAATTAAACCAGCTGATGTATCCAAAAGGATACATTACGAATTTAAGGGTTAAGCAGCAACCATAGCATGAACCTGCCTAGGACAGAACACTGTAGAATTCACACCATAATTCTCTTTACAAGCACTTAGGCCTACAATTCATCTCCTGTCAGACTTTAGTGTTCCACAGTATCACTTAAGTCACACATCGTGCCTCGCTCTTATAGTCTACACCGAACTCTTCACCGCCATTAGTACTTATTTCCAAACTGACACTAACTCTCTCGGTCTTAACCCGCCATGTAGCCTATATGCGATACGTAGAAAGATCTGGAAGGCTCGCTGGTTGCGCACCAACGTCGCGGGTCATAAACATTCAAGATAAAGAATCTTAGAAAGGTCTAGAAAGTTCGCTGCGCGTGCAATAACGTCGTGGCTAGGTAGGTAACCTTCATTAAGGTGATGTTACGAGAAACAGACCAGTAATGTGAAAACCTTCTCGAAACTCGCCACATTCCTCCCTCAATACTGACAGTTCCCAGCAGCTTTTCTGCATGCCGCCAGCCCACCCAGGGGAACTACAATAATCTTCCCTCTAGGCTGACTGTGGATTGGTAGACCACATCGTTGATAATAATAATAATAATAATAATAATAATAATAATAATAATAATAATAATACTTTATTTATTCTGGCAGAGTTAAGGCCATAAGGCCCTCTCTTCCGCTTCACCATTCTATTTGGGCCATCTGAGGAGCACTGCAGCTTCGGTAACTTTCCTCTTGTCCGGATTGGGCGGTATAGCCACATTAAATCGCTCTCTTAGAATCCAAGGAAGTTGTTAAGTCGATCATAGCGCACCTTCATCATATTTCTGGCTCTCTGATCGTATAGCCTATAGTCTCTCTCGGGGATTTCTTCCGGCGTCCAGCAGTATGTCTAGTTGAGGCTATTCTTCCACCCTCACCACCAACAAAATCTCGCATCCTGCTGGAATCACCTACTTATCCTCCAAGATGAGTCTTCAGACGGTTGATCTTCGGCCCGCGTCGTTGAAAGTAGCTGAAACGGAGTACCCACTGTCTAACGTCCACCGTTACGTAATACACCCTTAGGGCTCCAGGCACATGATGACGTCCTTGGAAACTCCAATGATAAACGCGCACTATCGTAGCTTGACGATCCCCAGGACCAACTCCATCTCCTTCTCGACTGCTACGCGTATGATGTTCCTCGTTTGGGAGCAAAGCTTGAACTTCCGTAGCGGCATTTTCTCAGGAATGCGGGCCAGCACGACACAACCGAATGCCACGCGAGTCTAGGTTGTAAAACATAGTTTGGCAATGCGCTGTAGGCATAATAAAAAACTAATTTAACATATAAAATTAATATAATATTTAATACTAATCGCTAATTATTATCAGATTAATACAATTAATGTGTCTAATAAACTTAAATAGCCTAATATATATATATATATATATATATATATAAACCAACTGATCTAATTTGTCATGGGTAGTACAACGGAACAACATTCGCCTTATCATCAAGCCATATTCGAGGAATCCACCTGCACGTAATTCAACATCCCCTTTCGGATGTGATTCATAAACTTTTTCGAAGTAGATTCCTGTGTAGCCTATTTGGAAACAAATTTACAGAATCTCAAATGCAGTCTATTATAAATAACGCTCCACATTTATATTATATGAATAAGATATTACGACGGAGAATGGCATATTGGGTATAAAAGGAGCTATATGATCTGTACAAAGAAGTGGACATTGTCACATACTATACCAAAATACAATGACTAAAATGTGCAGGGCAAGTGATAAGATATCATAATCAATTATCTATACAAAAATATGCTACCTACTAAAACTGTGGAACGAAAAATACCCAAGTGAAGCTTTCAAAAGAAGGTTGATGCCCAAAGGAGGGTTGTTATGCCAACTATAATTTGAAAAGATAGTGATAATTCTCAAAACTTCTGGTTTATCTAGATTAACTCCGACTCCAAGCGCGACAGGCCTAGAAGGCCCTTGGCATACTCGCCGGCTTCTGGCCTCACATCCACGTGTGTTGAGGTAGACGATCATCTAGCCAGTATAGGGGTGACATGTGGTCTGCAAATCGGCATCCCTTGTCGTTATACCTGGTCTTCTCAAACCTATTTATAGTAGTTACCCAAATGTCTCACCGGTCCCATACTGGTCGAAATTCCAAGAGAAAATTTCTTCCCCCATGGAGACTCGAACCAAGCAAGTCCCGTAGCTCTGCGCCAAGGCTTATTGCCTTAACCACTCATCTACGACGCGGGACTTTATTCAGATTAGGGCTTCTCAAAGGATGCTGCAACACGTTCATGTGTCGTGACAAAAAATAATTAGGAAATTATGGACAGATAACTCCGCCATGGCCGGTCTCAAGCCCCGGATGAGAAGGGAGGAGGGGGAGGAGTAACAACCTCGTTAAAAAAACAGGGTTCAGTTGACTCCGACTGATGGTACTCTGTAAGGGCCCCTAGCCAGGGTTACGGTCAAGATCTCAACGGCAGAGTCGGCGCAGGAGGAGTCCTTCAACACGGCGGATCTGGCGGAAGAGGCAACCCTATCTCTAAGGGAAATAGAGAAACGCTGCCTTGCGGTGAAGAGGGATCTTCAAAGGCTATGGGAGGAAAACCCAGACAGAAATTTTCCTGGTCCTCCAGGTTGGGGGTTTATGCTGTGGGCCAGTTCCCACACATAAAAAAAACATAAAATGTTAAAAGACCAAATTAGTCAAAGCCGGACAGAAAAAAGTTCGAAAGACAAAATAAGAATGGAAGATGAGCGATGGCCAAAGCAACTATATCAATGGCATCCGACCAGAAAGAAGAAAAAAGGGAGACCAAAGTTAACATGGAAGGAAAATATGAAGACAGTAATGCAAGTAAGAGGGCTAAGCATTGAAGATGCCCTAGATCGTAGGCTTTGGAGGTTCGGCACGGGAAGACGGCAGCAGCTGTAAAAACCCGAAGATAGATAGAGATAGATGGACAGATAAAAATAGATTTGCATATTAGACCTAAATATGGTTTGATATTACTTATTAGGGCCTATTCTTAGACAATTGCATGCATGAACTCACACAAAGAAAGTTATTTTTCTAATATTACGCCGGCATGCGAAATGTTTGTTCAATTTCGCACAAGTTTTCCGTATTAGAAATAACTTTCGAAAATTCTCTAAAGCAGGCATGGTATCAATTGGATTGTAAATTTTCTATATATAATCCATGATCCTGTACGATATCCATAAAGTTATATTTTAGGGGATGGAATTTGAATATATCAGAATTGTAAGCCATTTATCGTGTCGCGAATGAAGAAAGTTTGAGAATCTGTGGTCTACACACTTTTAGATATTTTTTTTTATATTCCTTGTTTTATATAGCCTATGTCTGATATTTTTAAAATGTGCAACGAAATTGGTTTATATGTAAACACAAAAAAAAAAAATAAACTACTTGGAGATTCACCATGATCGAAATATAGGAGATTGTGATAGTATAACTATAAGCAGCATTTTTTATAAAAAGTGAAAAGTTATATTACATTAAGTTCTATAGGTTATAGTATAGTTTTACATGGAGCAGAAACTTTGACAATAAAATATAATAAAAAGTCAATAAAAATGTAAAATATTGAAATTGATATAATAAGAACAGTTAAGTTTCGTATACTTCGATGGGCAGGGAATGTGGCACGAATGGGGAATGAAAAGGCGGGCACCTTGTAGGTAACCCAGAGGCAAAACGCCCAGTTGGTAGACCAAGAGTGAGGTGAGAGAATAACATTAACCATGATTTGAGTAAGTAGATTGTAGAGAGTATGATTTGAAAACGTTACTTCAGGACAGGAAGTGTGGTGAACTTATATCCGAGCGGGCATAAACCCTCGGGTTCGATAGCGACGCTAGTGAGTTGGTTAGTTATTGAAATTGATTTTTAAGATAATTAGGCCTATTATGTAGGTCAAAAAGTGACATATGTGTGATCAATAATTAAAAATATTCTCCTGACGAGATGTGTCCCTGTAAGGCACAGGTGTCGTTAAGCATGTAAAAGTACTGTAGCGGGGGGTAGCGATAACTTGGGGAGAGGTAGAATTTATTTGATTACACTTCACAACCGGTTTTACATAAGAGTTTCCAGTTTTTATTTCATTTACCTTAATTCACTGTGCATATATATATATATATATATATATATATATATATATATATATATATATATAGCCTATGATTATTCTGCTTTGATACATTCACAAACACAATACTCTTCTAGTTTACTTCTTCACAAGAGCAGAACCATAACTTCCCAGCACCATCTACATTTTCAGATAACAATGCACTCGTCGCCTTTAGATCACACTATCTGACTGCGGTTTCCATCCGGTCTTGTATAACTGGTGAAGTCGTCTAGAAGTTTCAAGGCCGATCAGTATACCACCAGCCTCGACTGGAACACTCGCGAAAGCGATCTTTCGAGAAATCACTTCTGGAGAAATCACTGCCAGTTGTACACGTGACTTATGATCCGCGAATTCAAATGCCTTATGCCTTATAAGGCATAAAAGGTGGTCATTTGAGATACGAATTAACAATGCGTTACAATACCTATAAAGGGGAGGTTAAACTAAGGTAAAGAAATATAAAGATCGGCCGCGATGGATCTAAATGTCAGAAGAACTCAACATTCACATGTTTTACTATTCCAAATTCTACACACATATTTACCGAGTTATTTATCAATGCGTTTTCAAAATTGATCAGCCCATCACAATTTGGGAACAAGATCACAAGATTCTTCTTTACTTTTGATACCACAGCACAGGGCATGTCTATAATATAAATCTTACACAATAGCTATGGCTAGAGCATGGAACTCACTTCCCAGTCATGTTTGGGATTGTCAATCACTATCATTATTTAAATCCAAATTAACGGATATCTCTAGTTCGACACAATGAAAACATTTACTGCGTAACAACTGTATGCAGCATTTTGTAAATGATCATCTAGGAAGCTTTACTTACTTAATTTTATTTTATATAATTCTAATTTTATAATATTCCATGTTTTTGTTAGTATTAGCTAGTATTAGATCACATCACGATTGTCTTTTGTTTAGTATGTATTTTTAATAATATCCTAAAATTGTAATAAGTGTGTAATTTTTGTATAATTTTACTATTCGCTGGTTGAGTTGAAGAGAAGGCCTTAATGCTCTGCCAGCTAAAATAAAGCATTATTATTATTATTATTATTATTATTATTATTATTATTATTATTATTATTATTATTAAAGTTCATTTATTTTACCATGCCATGTGAACAAGAGCAAGGTTAACAAAATGACTTCTCCCTCCTCTATTATTCTTCAGTGCTATTTTGCTTTCGATTAGCACATTGAATTGTAAAGTAATTAGGCCTATACCTTTTTCTTTCATAAGTAGTAGGCCTAACTAATAACTAAAATGTACTTGTTGGTTACAATTTTGATTAGATAATTTTTCTTGTTTTCAATCGCGGCCGTCAACCTTGATTAGAAAACATATTTCTGGCCCCCAGATTCATTATAGGCCTAATTGGATGCATTGCACGACATGTTCTACTGGATGACAATATTACATATTTGGTTTTCTTTTAATTGTATTTTAAAAATGAATGTTCAAAATGTGACATGCGATATGGTAGGCCCATATGAAGTTAAATTATTAAGTCGAAATTGAATTCTTCTTTAAATATTGAATTTTTAGTCCCGCGCCGTAGCCGATAAGGCAAGATGCCTTGGCGCTGGTTCGAGTCCCCATGGGGGAACAAATTTTCTCATGGAATTTCGGCCAGTATGGGGCATCGTGAGGTATTTGGGTAGCTACAATAAGTAGAGACTCCAGGTTGAGAAGACCAGCTATAACGGCTGGGGGACCCGACATGCTGACCACATGTCACCCCTACACTGGTTTATGATCATCTACCTCTGTGATTAACACACGTGGACGTAGGCCAGCAGCCGACTGGTAGCCAAGGGCCTTCTAGGCCTGTCGCGCTTGGAGTAAATGTGAAAGAAAGAAGTATTGTTCTTTTTCGTTAATATTTTGTGCAATATCTAAAAGTTAACTGAAATATGTACACAAATTATTATTATTTCATTTTATATACAATTTTGTGAGTTTATTGTAATTTAGCAGCGTTTGTTGCATTAATAAACCTGCAGACATTTATTATTTTACTTTTGTTGCTAGGTTTCTGTTTATTATTGGGCAGTGTCTATCTTGCACTAAAATTTGGTTCTGTAGGATTTTGCGTTGTCTTAATAGTAATTTGTAGTTATAGATGAGATGTTCTATTGATTGCTCTCCTTCGTCACACAGACAATTTCCCCCCCCCCTCCAATGCCACCAGGTTATCTCTTATGACATTTCTGGCTTTCTCCCCTGGCTTTGGCAGAATTGTAATCCATTTCTCAGGTTGGGGCACCTTAAAGGCGGAGTTACGTTACTCCGATGATATGATTGGTGATAAATGATAATGAAGCGCCAGGAGAGTCCTTAATCTAAACTTAATCTAAATTCCAGACCATGGGCGACTATAGAAATAATTCCCTTTAAGAAAAAAAACCTATGGTCTGACCAGGAATCGAACCCGGGACCTCATGAACTGTAGTCAGAAATGGTGACCACTAGCCCATGAGACTGGTCCCACAGACAATCTGGATTATATTCTATTTTGAACACGTCGAAGTAAGAACTTTTTCTTTTATGGCCAATTACACATGCTCTAAATTGACCAACATGTATAGGCCTACTCGTACCTAATTCAGGTGATTTTTCCCATGTAAGCTGGAATTTATAATTAAACTTAAACAATGACGAATGATACACAAAAAGGACATACGTGAGATTAGAAAGATGTATTTTGGTTTAGGTTATTTAAGACTGATCTGAGTTATTTTTTTTATTTTTAACGTATTCCCCTAAGTTAGCTATCCCGTTGGGTATCTATAATTCATGGTGTTTTAAACTGTATTTGGCTTGAAAAAGTTTCTTATCATTATAACTACTTACTACTTTATAGGGTTTGAAAATGTTATGTGAACATATTTAAGTAGTGATAGAGTTATATATAAATAAATATCCTCAACTCGCGTCCAACTCGAGGTCGGGTCTAGGAATGAGATGAGATGAAGCTCTATAGGCCTATAGACGTCTATGAATTACGAGAGTGTCGGCCGACCACGCCTGACGCACTATCATGGGGGCAGATGAATGAAATGAAACGAAATGGATGAGTATGGAGAAATGGTGGAATGAAATTGTGGCAGGGGAAAACGGGAGAAAACCACGAGAAAACCTGCCCAAGCTCCGTTTCGTCCACCATGAATCCCACATGTAGTGACCGAGACTCGATCTCCGGACCCTAGCGGTGAGAGGCGACCTTCTAATTGCTTGCGCCACGGAGAATAGAGTTATGTATTTAAGTGAAATTGTATCATCTGACTTCACATTCTTCTTCTTAGACTGGTTTCGAAACCTTCTTGTTATCTCGTCTGTTGCTCCCTCTGTTGATAGACTGAAGAAGCTCGAAATAAAAAAATTTCCGCGGGAAATTAATTACATTTTAAATTCCTGGGAAATTGATTTGATTTCGAGGTTCTTCAGTCTATCAACAGAGGGAGCAAGATGTGGCTCTTCAAGACGATGTAACAACAGTCCTGAAAATACTGAGGATGGAACCGAAGGTTTCGAAACTAGTTTAAGAAGAATATGAAGTGAGGTGATAAAATATTTTTCGATGTTTTTATTATTTCATACATCTCAATGATGGATAAGTCATATTTAAGGAGAAGAATTATAGAGCACTTGGTCTGGAGAATCAAGAGTCCCGGGTTCAAGTCCCGGTCTGAGCATATAATTTTTCTCTTTAAATATGATATATCCATCATTGGGATGTTTGAAATGAATAACTAAAACCTCGAAAGAAGCCGTACAGGCATTTATAAGGTAATGTATAATTCCCAAATAGGCCCTATATGCTATGTCTTCTTAATAAAGAAGCCGCCATTTGCAAAGTTAGAAGCAAAGGCTTCATAGCATTTGGTGGCTGGCAATTACAACTTATATACAGAAATATTTACGTTTAGATCGGTACTTGCTCCGGTAGCTCAGTTGGTAGAGCACTTAGTCTAGAGAACCAAGGGTCCCAGGTTCAAGTCCCGGTCTGAGCGTATAATTTTTTCTTTAAATATGATTTATCCATTATTGAGATGTATGAAATGAATAATAAAAACATCGAAAGAATCGTACTGGCATTTATAATGTAATGCATAATACTCAAATAGGTCCTATCCTATGTATTCTTAATAAAAAAAGCCGCCATTTGCAAAGATAAAAGCAAAGGCTTCATAGCATTCGGTGGGCGGGAATTACAACGTACATACGCTAGAGAAAGATTTGCGGTTAGATCGGTACTAGCTCCGGTAGCTCAGTTGTTAAATCACTTGGTCTAGAGAACCAAGAGTCCCGGGTCCAAGTCCCGATCTGAGCGTATAATTTTTAAATGATAAAATTTTACTTAAATACGTAATACCTAATTTCTATCCCACTTTGCATTCAGTTTTTAGATATTTCCGTATTTTCTTCGGACAAAAACTTCCGTTGTCCAGGAACTGCGTAAACTAAGCGAATTAATCAGCAAAACGAATTTATGATCCAATTTTGCTAGTTTACGGAATGTCTTTCTTTTCTTAATAAAATCCTAAGAGGGTGCGATTCAAAGGAGGTTGTAATTATTTAATTTCTTATGCTCAGCTTGTGAAAAGAAAGAAACCTGACATATATAGGCCTACACCGTGTGTTTCAGAAATACCAGGTAGGCCTATAGTATCGCTATAGGCCTAGGCGTAAGTTGATGGATTATATAAAACTGGTGTCGTTAGAAAGAGAAACGTAGAAAATGTATAATTGATGTACTGATAGAAACAACAGATGGCAGCACAAGAAAAAAACGCTCTTTTCCAGCTATTTCCATTGTCATTAAGGCATTGTTGGAGACAAAGAATTTATATCTAATGGTATGAATGTTACATATTAAGTGTATATGAATTGTGTAACATTTAGAGGGTTATAACATCTTGATGTACACAATGTTTTAAATCAACGACTTGCAGGAAAATGGATTGTCGTGCTGCAAACGAAGATAATGTTTTTTTTTTTAGCTGGCTCCGAGGTCTCCTGACTTAACCTCTGTGACCTCTTTATATGGAATCACATAAAATAGCTCATCTATATATCTCCATTGCCTCAAAATCTGCAAGAGTTCCGACTTCATCTTCATATCACTACCGCCATCAAATCCATCCCCATATATATGCTGGAGCGTGTGTGGTATGAGTGGGAATATCGCCTTGATGTCTGCAGCGTGACATGAAGAGCATACATTGAGTATCTTTGAAGTAGGTACTGAAATGTTTGAGTTTCTCTTTCTAATGGCACCAGTTACGTATAAATTCAATAACTCACTGCGACGCTATATCAGGTAATAACCACGGAATGTTTCTGCTGCGCTGTGTATTTTAACGAGTTGCCTTCCACAAGTGATAGAAGAGGTATAGAAAAATAATAATTTGATAAATTTAATCTATAAAACCTCAACTATATAAGCTATAACAACACATAATTCTCCAATCTCTTATAAAGTGTTGGACATAAAAAATATCATAGGTTTGTTGACTAAAGAAAAATATATTCAGCTCCATTGGATACCCTCTGATTGTGGGATAGGCCTATAGGCCTATGGAAACGAAATGGTGGATCTCTTAGCAAAAATGGGACAAACATTTTACAGAAAACGAATAAAAAATATTATTATTAAAAGAAACCTCCAGAAAGAATTGATGCAACACTTTAAAGCACAAAGTAATGAGAAATCATGGGCGGTTATCTTGCAGAATAAAAACTTATTACCTGAACAACCAAGGCATGAAGCAGTAGCAACATTTAGACTGTTAACAGGCCATGGCTATCTGGCAGCACACCTACACAAAATATAAATTTTCAACTCTGCAAATTGTATACTGTGTCAAGATAACTCAACAGTGGACAAAGACCACCTTACTAACTGTGAGGCTCTCAAGATATCATCTACTTACAAGAACTCTGGCTGCACTCTATTGGGAAGCAAAAAAGCAAATGGAACTCATCCAAGCTAATGGGCATTAGAATACTGCTAATACTACTACTTCTACTACTACTACTACTACTACTACTATTCTATAAAATAATCACCTTCCCTCTTAGCTGCAGAGAATTTTAAACAAGTTAAAAACTTTTTGTTTAAAATTACTGCATTTCCAGGACCACGACGAGGACGTGAGGGATAGGATATTACTGTTGTCCCTTCATACATTTTAATGCATTATTTTGATCGCATTAAGTTTTTAATTGAATGCATCTTTAACATAAAGAAGGAATAACGAGCATTTGGTCCCGTTAACGTTTTTATATAAAAATCTGTTGTTTTATATAAAAACGTTTCACCAAGAGCAAGCAACATAAATTTTATAATTGGGACCGATTTTAAGTAATCGTTATTAATCATTATTCTCAAATCGAAAAAAAAAGGGGGGGAGGAACACATTCAAATCTTGTCACTTGCTACTTGGTCCTATTTGCAATTGTTTACAGTAAAAGCTTAATAATAAAATAATAAAATAATAATAATAATAATAATAATAATAATATTAATATCTTACTATAAAAATAACTTAAACTAAATTTACATTAACTTAGACACTTATTTTACAATAACTTAACTTACAATAACTTAACAATATTCTAACAATATTCTAATATAAAATATTACAAAATAGTAATTTTAAAATACTATATACACAAGAATTTCTACCTGCAAGTATTATTCCAGTTCTTACTCGGACTTGTACAATTTTTTTAAAATTAGGATGTCATCTCATAAATAAATTGTGCCTTTAAACAAAATCCATGAATGATATTTTTCTAAACGAAATTTTTCCATCAGTACTGAACGCTTAGGAACGAAGATGCGTTCTCCATATGTACATATAAGATTCTTCTCTGTGACATGTATCAACTGCAAGTAGTTTTCAGTATTTCAAGATGTTTCTTTATTTCAAACTAAAACATAGACTAATTGAATATAAAAATGCAGTATCAGATTTTAAAATATTGAAACGAATTTTTTCCATCAGTACTAAAC
This sequence comes from Diploptera punctata, assembly GCA_030220185.1. Classification (NCBI taxonomy): domain Eukaryota; kingdom Metazoa; phylum Arthropoda; class Insecta; order Blattodea; family Blaberidae; genus Diploptera; species Diploptera punctata. Next base: position 504,002 of record JASPKZ010000038.1, on the reverse strand, counting down.
GCTTAGAAACGAAGATGCGTTCTCCATATGTACATATAAGATTCTTATCTGCAAGTAGTTTTCAGTATTGCAAGATGTTACTTTATTTCAAACTGAAACATAGACTAATTAAATATGAAAATGCAGTATCAGATTTTAAAATATTGAAACGAAATTTTTCAATCAGTACTGACCGCTTAGAAACGAAGATGCGTTCTCCATATGTACATATAAGATTCTTCTCTGTGACATGTATCAACTGCAAGTAGTTTTCAGTATTGCAAGATGTTCCTTTATTTCAATCTGAAACATAGACTAATTGAATATAAAAATGCAGTATCGGATTTTAAAATATTGAAACGAAATTTTTCCATCAGTGCAGTATCGGATTTTAAAATATTGAAACGAAATTTTTCCATCAGTACTGACCGCTTAGAAACGAAGATTCGTTATCCATATGTACATATAAGATTCTTCTCTGTGACATGTATCAACTGCAAGTAGTTTTCATTGCATGATGTTCCTTTATTTCAATCTGAAACATAGACTGATTGATTATAAAAATGCAGTATCGGATTTTAAAATATTGAAACGAAATTTTTCCATCAGTACTGACCGCTTAGGAACGAAGATGCGTTCTCCATATGTAGCCTACATATAAGATTCTTCTCTGTGACATGTATCAACTGCAAGTAGTTTTCAGTATTGCAAGATGTTCCTTTATTTCAATCTGAAACATAGACTAATTGAATATAAAAATGCAGTATCGGATTTTAAAATATTGAAACGAAATTTTTCCATCAGTGCAGTATCGGATTTCAAAATATTGAAACGAAATTTTTCCATCAGTACTGACCGCTTAGAAACGAAGATTCGTTATCCATATGTACATATAAGATTCTTCTCTGTGACATGTATCAACTGCAAGTAGTTTTCATTGCAAGATGTTCCTTTATTTCAATCTGAAACATAGACTAATTGATTATAAAAATGCAGTATCGGATTTTAAAATATTGAAACGAAATTTTTCCATCAGTACTGACCGCTTAGGAACGAAGATGCGTTCTCCATATGTACATATAAGATTCTTCTCTGTGATATATATCAACTGCAAGTAGTTTTCAATATTTCAAGTTGTTCCTTTATTTCAAACTGAAACATAGACTAATTAAATATGAAAATGCAGTATCAGATTTTAAAATATTGAAACAAATTGTTTCCTTCAGTACTGAACGCTTAGGAACAGAAGATACGTACTCCATATGTACATATAAGATTCTTCTCTGTGACATATATCAGTTGCAAGTAGTTTTTCAATATATCAAGATGTTCCTTTATTTCAAACTGAAACATAGAATAATTGAATATAAAAATGCAGTATCGGATTTTAAAATATTGAAACGAAATTTTTCCATCAGTACTGACCGCTTAGGAACGAAGATGCGTTCTCCATATGTACATATAAGATTCTTCTCTGTGATATGTATCAACTGCAAGTAGTTTTCAATATTTCAAGATGTTCCTTTATTTCAATCTGAAACATAGACTAATTGAATATAAAAATGCAGTATCGGATTTTAAAATATTGAAACATTTTTTTTTTCCATCAGTACTGAACTCTTAGAAACGAAGATGCGTTCTCCATATGTACATATAAGATTCTTATCTGCAAGTAGTTTTCAGTATTGCAAGATGTTACTTTATTTCAAACTGAAACATAGACTAATTAAATATGAAAATGCAGTATCAGATTTTAAAATATTGAAACGAAATTTTTCAATCCGTACTGACCGCTTAGAAACGAAGATGCGTTCTCCATATGTACATATAAGATTCTTCTCTGTGACATGTATCAACTGCAAGTAGTTTTCAGTATTGCAAGATGTTCCTTTATTTCAATCTGAAACATAGACTAATTGAATATAAAAATGCAGTATCGGATTTTAAAATATTGAAACGAAATTTTTCCATCAGTACTGACCGCTTAGGAACGAAGATGCGTTTTCCATATCTACATATAAGATTCTTCCCTGTGATATGTATCAACTGCAGGTAGTTTTCAATATTTCAAGATGTTCCTTTATTTCAAACTGAAACATAGACTAATTCAATATAAAAATGCAGTATCAGATTTTAAAATATTGAAACATTTTTTTTTCCATCAGTACTGAACTGTTAGAAACGAAGATGCGTTCTCCATATGTACATATAAAATTCTTATCTGCAAGTAGTTTTCAATATTGCAAGATGTTACTTTATTTCAAACTGAAACATGGACGAATTAAATATGAAAATGCAGTATCAGATTTTAAAATATTGAAAATAACAATACAAAAAACAGAATATTTAAATCAAATCAAATTATAGAAGAAATAAAACTAACGTTGCTCTATGCCCCGGCAACCTTAAGGGATCCCGATATTTGTGTCCCCTCGGGAATCGGGGTGGCCTAGATATACCCCAAGGCACTGGGTCCATTTATTCGCCCACGCGAGTCGCGTGGTCTGCGGTGTGGCTATTGTAACCCCGGCAGAACACTCGGGTATCCCCTCGGGATCGGGGTGGCCCAGTTATACCCCCAGGCACTAGGTCCATTTACTCGCCGAAGCGAGTCCCGTTGTCCATGGTGTGGCTGTTGTGATCTTGGTATCTTGATGTTTATGTCCACAATGGAATCGCAGTTACGTGATAAAGTTCTGCATACCAATCTTAAGGCTTGACAAACGTAGCTAAAAAAATAGTTAAATTGGTACAAAATCATACTTCAAACGCTTCAAATGAAGTAATTTACATATTACAAAACGGGAATATGCTTTCAATGATACTCTTTTAGTTTCAACGTATTCACATAATCGAAAATAACAATTCCAGAAATAGAATATTTAAATTAAAACAAAATGTAGAAGCAATAAAAATAAACGTAGTTCTATGCCCCACAACATTAGAGAATTCCGATATTTATGTTCCTTCGGGAATCAGATACACCCTCAGGCACTAGATCTATTTAACGCTGAAGCTAGTCGCGTTGTCTGCGGTGTGGCTATTGTAACCCCGGCATAAAGTCATGATATCTTGATGTTACATCCTCTCCGGAATCGGAAGAAACCTAAATAAAATTCTACAAAACAAATTAAACACATAAAGCTTGATTAACTCACTAAACAGCTAAACTGTTACAAAATTACATTTCCAACGTATCAAATTGTATAATTAATTTACACATTACAAAAAAAAAGTATAGGCCCTAAATAAGTATGCTAAAACTATTTTAGTTTGAATAAATATGATTACAGTAATGTAGATACAGTAATTGTTTACTTAATGCAGGTTCCATCCAAGCTTCAAACATTTTAGTTTGAACATTCTTACCGGTATATATTTTTGAGTTATTTTGTCTCCAAGTCTCTATATTGTGATTTAAATGATTTCCGTGTCAAATTATTTTCAATCATACCATTTTAATAATGCTGGGTTGTGTTTCTTCGTCAATTATTTATTTCTAAAATACCAAAATGCACCTCTGTTCAGCAAACTAATATTGACAGATGCTATATAGCCTAGTTCATTATTTGCATAAATTTGAAAAAAGTATAGCCTAGTTCATTATTTGCATAAATTTGAAAAAAGTATCTTCCTTATATGGATAATATAATCGCAGAGCTGCAAAAAAAAAGTTAGACTCAGAACCATGGTTAATTTTTTATTGTTTCCACAGTGACAACAACAAATTCTCCATCGTTATAGAAACGGACAGACAGTCTCCTCTCTCTATTGAAGGCAGAAGAATTATATTGTCATATTTAATTTTATTTCCTTCCGAATAAATATAATTTATTTGAATATCAATTTTATACTTTAGTTTTTATATTACACAATGTCAATAAAATTCCAAATCACCAAATTAAAAAGTTGAAAGTTAAGTCTTGATAATGGTAGTGTCCTATTGAAACGCGTTGAGTCACTTAATTTTTTAATTTGGTGATTTGGGATTTAGTTGACTATGTGTAATGCAATTTTATCACCAAGAAAATGCCATTTATTAATATTTAATTTAGTTTTTATGTTATATTATATTATAAGTTGTTTATATATATTTTTAGAACTATCCTATGGCAGTATTTCCCAACCTTTTTGGGCCCTGCCCCCCCTAAGACTTTCTACGTTTCTTACGCCACACACACACACACACACATAGGCTATATACATATATATATATATATATATATCGAATATTTTTTATTTCAGCGAGTACCAGCAAATGTAAGCATCATTTGTGCGAATACACACAGATCATTTTAGACGATATTTTTATATCTCTTGGGTAACTTTCAAAGAATACAATATATGACTAATATCTACCCATAGTAATTCTGCCCGAGGGCAGGTCTTTCATTGCAATCATATCATTTTCATGCTATGCTTTACAGCTTTACTAGGAAATTATAGGTGTGATAGCTTCCCGTTGCTTTCCACACCGGTAAAGGATGGTGATGATTATGATAAGGATGATGAGGATGAGGATGATGATGGCCGGATGATTTTCGGGGACCGTTGGGCCCTAAGCTTCCTGGCATTTGTCTTACAGGAAAGGAAAAACCCCGAGAAAAACCTCACCCAGGAGCCTGTCCCGACCGGGAATCGAACCCGGGCCCGCTGCGTGACAAGGCAGCACGCTACCTCGAGACTACAGCGGTGGACAAGACTAATATAATATTACTATATTGTCATTATGTTAATATTAATTATTGAAAGCAATTTTCTTTACATTTTCATAAACTGAGGACTGTCTGCATAGGCTATATGAAGGGCTTATGGCAGTAATGTAAGCCACATTCTGTTAAGAAATGCCATTTATTACAATGATAGCAAATAAATACATTAAAATTCCATAAAATCGCTTTAAGTGCCGCCAGTGATGAGTGAAAACATATAGACACACAATGTATTAACAACAATACTACCCAGTTATTTATAATTTTTTGAAACATTAAAATCCCTATAGGCTATCTCAGAAAGAACAGTATGTTGGCTTATCATGTTATTGCCCTAAGCCCTTCATATATATTTAGGAAGATACAAGTTAATATATACGAAATTAGTTTATTGAAATAATACGTAAATTATTTTGTTATGGTTAGAGGAACGGACAAATTAGTAATCATCCATTTCTTAAACATATTTGGGAATACCTCTACCATGTAACTCAAACTCGGACAACCGACCTGCCGGAGACTAGCCTAAATGTTAACCTTTGTTTCACTAAAATAATGCGAGATTCACCCAAATGTATGGCCCTCCATGTAACATATATAGGCCTACATAATTTAAAAAAAACATAGGAACGAGAAATATAGGCCTATAATGGATAATATCAATATATGAAAATGAAACAAGAATAGCACTAAATATTTATGGGGCATGCCGTAGCGTAGCCTATTTGATTAAGCCAATAAGTTGCAAGCTGAAAAATCGAGAGATCGAGTCCCGGTGTGGTCATAATTTTTAAACTGGCCCAAACCTGGCCTTGGCAGGGTCCACTTAGTCTCTAATTGAAATAAATACCAGACGTTTGTTCTGGGAATAAAGACAGTGGCCACATAGGGCTGACAACCCGACTGACATCAAGTGCCGATTGTTTAGAAAAGTGAGAGGCTTAACATGCTTCTACCCCAAAGGCCTCGTAAAGGTCTTAGTGTAATTACTTTGCATTTTTACTAAATATTTGTCCTATAGGCTACACTTACAATTATAACATTTTATTTTTGTTCGTTTCACAACAAATAATTAAAAACGCACTCATTCTATTTAATTATCTTTTGTCAACTGAGAGTATCGAGCAATTTAAAACGTAGCCTTAATTTTTTTTAAATCAACATACTTTTACCACAATTTTAATGAACGTTTATTTCAAATTGAGACACTAACCATTATCTTTTTAATACAAGTTAAATCTTAGTAGACAGCTGGTTTTTAAACTCTGCACGAGCTCTTTTTCGAATTCACCCCTTAAAAATTCCTGTGTGGCGTGCGCCCCGTGTTAAGAAACTCTACCCTAGACAATAGTGTGAAATGAACGGATATGGACTAGAACCATATCGTCACATATTTAAAAAAAAGTAGATCCAAAAATCATATATTAGAGGAGAGAAAAAACTAATTATATTTTCGTCTCTTTACTTAATTCTTATTTGTAGACGCTTTAAAATCTAGGTTATATCGCTTCTGGGATCTTCAAGGTAATGTCAATGAGCTGCATGTTTGTATCCACCAGAAAGTATAAACTCCGAGAAAGTAGGACATTATATTTATTTTTTCTAGTAGTTATATTCCTTGCCTCTGGTTCCGAGGGTCGCGAGCAGGGACCGTCAGATTTTTTCGGCATGAACAAGGAAGAATTCTTTCGGGAAGGACTTATAAGCCGTGGGCCCCGAGTCTGAAGATTTTCAAGCTCGTAAAAGATACTTAAGCCTGAATAAAAAAGATCTCTAACCAAAATATGCCCTCATATTTCTAGTAATACCTTAATTGCCTGTTAGATGTCTCATTGTGTCGGTATGATGACTGCATACCATTAATGACATCTGTGGGCAAACAAGCGTAACTAAATTAACTTGTTCTAGTAACTCCTAACAAAGGAGAGGCTAAGGCTCAAGTTTGGGCTGTTACGCCACTGTATATAGTTAGATAGATCATAGATATAAGTTCCAATTAGAATGTATACATCATCATCATCATCATCCTAAGGCACGACAACTTCAAAAGTGAAAGTTTTGGCCTTCTCAACAATCCTCCTCCATGCTAATCTGTCTCTTGCCATATTCAAATTAGTCACTTTCATTTTCTTTAGATCGTTCATTGTGTCATCCTCCCATCTGATCTTCGGTCTTCCAACAGCTCTGCCTCCTATAGGTTTCCATTTGTAGTGTTTTATGACCAGTCTCTGATCATCCATTCTTATCAAATGCCCAAACCAATCAATTCTGAGAGATCTTACATGGTTTACTATATTCTGGTTTTTGATTAATTTGTTTAGTTCGTTATTTGCTTTGATTCTCCAACAGTTATCAGTTCCTCTATTTGGTCCAAATATTCTTCTTAAAATGTTTCTATCTAAAATTAGTAATTTATGTTTTATCGTTTCTTTTAGGACCCAAGTGTCACAAGCATATGTAACTACTGGTCTAATGAGTGTTTTGTGTAATCTTATTTTTGCAATTTTTGATATTAATTTGCTTTTAAATAAGGATCTATATGCAAAATAAGCTTTATTCCCATTTACCAATCTTTCCTTAATTTCTTCTTCCAATGCATTATGTCGAATTATTTTGGTACCTAAGGATTTAAACGATTCTACTGTGTTAATTTGCATGTCATCAATTTGTAGATTTTCCGATTTTCTGTTGTGTTTACTACATTTTAAATATTTTGGTTTCTCTTGATTTATTATTAGACCAAATGTTTTAGATTCCTCTTTCAATTTTGTGAAGGTTTCACATAACGCTTGTTTGCTTCTTGCTGTAACCAGTATGTCACCTGCATAAGCTATACACTGTTCGAGTTTTGTTGTAATATTTCCCCTTAATTCCATTTTATTACATATATAATCAATGATTAAGCCGAATAAGGTAGCTGAGAGGGGTCTCCTTGTTTGACTCCTGATTTAATACTGAAACTTTCACTTAGTTTATTGTTGATTTTTACTTTAGCAGTTGTATCTATTAAAGTTAAAGATATCAATTGAATTAATTTGTGAGGTACTTGACAATATTTAAGGCATTCAATTATTTGTTTCCTATTGACAGAATCAAAAGCCTGTGTGTAATCTATAAACAATCGAGCAGATCTACATTGTGTTCATAACACTTTTCAAAAATTTGCTGTACAATGAATATACTTAACGTAATTCTCTAGAAAACCGAAGCACCTTATAAAATAGTTCCCCAAGAATGTTTATTTAATTTAATGGTCTCTTTAACAGCTAAGGTCATTAACGTCGCTATTCAAATGAGATTTCCTTACGAACCGTTGTCTAAGACAAGGAACCCACAGCTTTATTTATTTTCCGAAGTAACCATTCTCAGAAGCTGAAAATTCCACCGACCCAGACGAGGTTTGAACTCACGAACCTTTAACCAGAGGTGAGCTTGATAATCTCAGTCCACCAGGACCGAACAGTTCCAACAAGTATCTATTCATTTTGTTAATTTTCCTCATCATTGAGGGTTTTCTCCAACCAATCTTGGTAATTAACATGAATTTAAAAAATACATAAATGACTACGGGCCAATAGAATATCAGTTTGCAACAAAATCACAAGTTCTCCATCTGTCCTCTGTGACTTCATCCGTTACACCAAATTCCTTCTTTGAATTTTGAATATTATTCTTCCAGATTGTTGTTGGTCTTTCTTTTCTGCTCCTTCTTTCAATTTTCCATGCATAGACAGCCTTTGGTAGTCTTCCATCCTGCATTCTTCTTACGTGTCCATTTTAGCATTCTATGTTCAATCTCATCTATTATACTTCTTTCTGCATTCATCTGTTTTCTAATTTCTGTATTTCTAATTTTTTCCAGTCGATATTTTCTGGCAGCTCATCTCCAAAAATCCATTTCAACTGCAGTTGTTCTGTTGACATGTTGTGTCACTGTCCAAACTTTCGATCCATATAACATTATACTTTCTAGTATGGACTCGTAAATTAATTGTTTTGTTCTGTTAATGTTTCCAACAATTATTAAGATATATTGTAAAATGAATTTAACTTAACTTTTTGTTGTAGCCTATATAAACACATTGTCTTGTATTCCATCCATTAAAGCAGTTTAACCTCTCACCTTTTAGGTACTTTCACGTGCCACACACCACCTGGGCCTTACAGTGACACAACTTGTCGGGAGAGGAATTTTAGCCGATCACAAACATACTTTTTTGACCACACAAGGATATGGATGGAGCGATCAGCTCAATGTCAGGTCCTCCTCCGAGACAATACAACATTAAGACGAAACACACCATTCACACACATATTCATACTAAACATGGCGAATATGATGATAATGATTGGATGATCAGATGATGTTCGGGGAACGTTTGGGCCTGACATTTGTCTTATAGGTGAGGAAAAAACCCGAATAAAATCTCACCCAGGAAACTTTCCCGACTGGGATCAATCCTGGTCTGCTGCGAACTAGGCAGCGACGCTACCTCGAGACCACAGCGCTGCAGCGGAGGAATAATAACATTTGTATTTAAATTATATACGTATTTTGGTACTTACAGTGACAAAACTTTGTATTAAACTATAATTTAATAATCAGTTGTGTTGGTGTTTACTTGATGAAAATCCATATTAATTAATTAAATAAAAATAAAACGTAGTTTTATTTGATTTTCATATTTATTATATAATTTAGTGACAGCTGTTTCGGCACACTGTACCTTCTTCAGACATGTTAACAAATTATGAATTGTGTTCCACTGATCTAAGCAGCGATACAACAATATTTATTTTTTTTTTAATTTAACAAAGGGGATTCATTCAAATCAAGTTGAGAATTAAACAGTTTGTTACTATTTTTCAATGTATTTATTTCTACAGCCTCCAAAAGATCTAACTTCTTACCCTTATCACAAACTTGTAAAATTTCAAAATTTGGATCGCAACAATGAACACAATTCATAATTTGTTAACATGTCTGAAGAAGGTACAGTGTACTGAAACAGCTGTCACTGAATTATTTATTTTATTATATAAAGCTTTCCTCATTAGAGGATTGCCTCAAGAACATAGTGATAGACAATTAATTTTTGTAATTGATGAAATACATTTTGTAAATATATTTTTAAAAATTCAACTTGTAGGCCTAATTGAAGTATACATACTATAAAGCAATTTTGTAAATATGGTTTCTTAAAATTGAAATTGATCCTCTAATGGCAGCGATGGCAATTCTAGAAAGATACACCCTGTCCAAATCTAAGGAATTCCAAAATTTGGCTAAGAATCCTGGTATAGTACCTCTTGCCCCGATCATCAATCCTGTGACAGTTATACTATCTAGTTGGTATTTATCTTTGTAATAGTCAATTGTTGGCTCATATAGCCTATGGCTTTCTTTTCAGAGTCAACTTCCTCAGGTTGGCCACTATGAGTCTCAAAACGAATTGTGGGATCTAATATCATACCAATTTTAGAGGATGGTCTAAATGCAATAATATCTATTCGTCTGTTACTCCCATTAGTGGCCACACCATGTACTTCCTCATAAACTGTGTATCCAAAATCTCGCAAGGCTTCTGCCATCATATTTCGAATAGTGTGGTGCCGAATATTTCTCAGTGATTCTCCAAATGGACAGGCCCCAAGGATGTGTGCAAGGGTTTCGTGCTCTCTGCGACAACGTCTACAGAGGGTATCGTCCCTAGACCTGCCCGGCAAAGAACGCACCGCCGATACAATGGCTTGCATTTTAATCGCTAAATATGAAAATCAAATAAAACTACGTTTTATTTTTATTTAATTAATATAATTCAATAATTTATAATAATAATAATAATAATAATAATAATAATAATAATAATAATAATAATAATAATAATAATAATTGATAACTATCAATTTATTTTATGATATTTGAGCAGAATAGATCAGTGTTTTCACACTAAGTTTGTAGGTTAACCAGCTTCATTTACCACGTTATTAATATCGTTTAGTTTTAAAATATAAAAAAAACTATAAAAAATGACTCACCCTAAACTTGAATTGTTCTTTATTCTTCCTGCATAATACTTAATTTTTTTCACTACTTAAAAGTTTTCCACTATATTTGCTGTCTAATTTTCAACAGTAGGCCTACAAATCTCGAAAGCATAAATTCAGCCATCAGAAAAGTTTCAATAATCAATCGTTGCTATGTTATTGGCGATACAACGCAATAATACATTAAACAATATAGGCCTACTGGATTTACTTTAAGCTATAAAAAGTTTAGTTTCAGTAAAATGAAGATTCCCAGATGATAGCGTTAAATAAATGTTTTTGGAAGGCCCCAGCTCCAAATCCCGTGGCGTACCAACTTAACGGGGATTTTGGTGATTCTAGTGCAGATAGCAGTTTACTATAGGCCTAATTCGAATGTGGATAACGACCAATGCACACATACACACATCATGTACACACGCTCGCGCACGCACATACATAGGCTACATGTAAAGTAGGCTCTAGGCCTATATATGAGTTTGGAGTGGGTCCAAATGGAAGAAAAGAAGAGGGAGACTTAAGAGGACACGGGTAGAGGGAATTATGAATTCAATTTAGGACAGGGGACTACAGGAAGGTGACTGGAAGGATAGAGATGAATGGAGGAATAGAATGAAAACTTAATATTGGGCACAGGAAGATGTTGTATACATTTCAAACCAGTTGAATAATAATATTATTATTCCACAAATCAGGAAAATAGGAGGACCATAAATTTGACGTGCTGATGAATTCTATTAGTTTATGTAGTTTCTATATGACGGACTTTCACTGTTTTATTATGGGACAGGTCACGTGCTCTGTAGGTTTAAGATTTTAACCTCGGGACCCACCAGATTTGATGACAAATATTGAGTTGCAATTTCACCGACAGGTGTTACCTTGCTTCTTTAATAATAACAATACCAGGCCTACTGCTACTACTACAACAACAACAACTAATAATAATAATAATAATAATAATAATAATAATAATAATAATAATACAATTTTTGGACCTAAGAGAGATGAACGTTAGATGAATGGAGAAGACTTCATAACAGTGAATTACATGGTCTTTACAGGAAGACATAGGCCTATATAACGAGAACAGTTAAGTCTCTTAGACTGCGATATGCTAGGCATGTGGCACGAATGGTGAATGAAAGACGTGCATGGAAGCTTTTTGTAGGAAAACCAGAGGGAAAACGCCCAGTTGGTAGACCAAGAATGAGGTAGAAGAATAACATCGACTATGATTTGAGGGAAGTAGATTGTACAGGGAATGCTTGGAAAACATTAGCTCAGATTAGGGATGTATGGAGGGCTTATGTCCGTGAGGCCATGAACGTATGGTTTCGAAAGTGCCAATGACTTAGTTAATAATAATAATAATAATAATAATAATAATAATAATAATAATAATAATAATAATAATAATAATAATAATAATAATAATAATAATAATAAAGTTTGAGTCATCTGGACGTGAGTTTCCCAAAAATTATTAACTTATTTCATTTATTGAGAATGAAAGCAATTCAATATGAATAGAGAACTTCCAGATGACCCTGATTTTTTTTAATGGCAAGAGCAAATTAACCACTATAGGAGCAAAGTAGTCGTTTCACGGTAGTTAATATTTTATTGAACGACGTCTTTTGATAGTTTAGTTTTTAGTGCCGCAATTCAAATCTTGGGGTGAAAGTGCCGACAATTTTTTTTTTCAGTGCCTCTTATTTCAGGTTTGATATTATTTTACATGTCGTAAATCTACGGCACTTGGCCAATGGCTTTAATCACGCGTATAATTAAAGAGAAAAAAGCTTGAATCGAGATTTGAACCCAGAATCTCCAGCTTTGGAGGTGGCACTCTGCTATTGAGCAATCCACATATCTTAATTTAAAACTTTGTGTATTCTTTATAGTTAACAATATTCATATTACAGTAAGGGTTGCTTCACCAAGAAGACATTATTATGCGATTTTATTCAGTCTCATATCAGCTAATTATGATTGTATTATTGAAAATTATGTAGCCTACTCAGGCTTGCCATCCGTATGCAATAGATAATACAACAAAATATTAAAACATATATGGCTGTACCGGGATTTGAACCCAGGATCTCCAGCTTTGCGCGCTGGCGCTCTATCCGAATAGTGACCACTGATCAATAAAAAGATTACACTGGGTTTTAAAGTACTTACTTACTTACTTACTCACTGGCACTATCGAACCCGAAGGTTCATGGCCGCGCGGACATAAGCTCTCCATACATCCCTATCCTGAGCTAATGCTTTCCAATCATTCCCTGTATAATCTACTTCCCTCAAATCATAGTTGATGTTGTTCTCCCACCTCATTCTTGGCCTACCAACTGGGCGTTTTCCCTCTGGCTTTCCTACAAGAAGCTTCCATGCACGTCTTTCATTCCCCATACGTGCAACATGTCCTGCCCATCGCAGTCTACGAGACTTAACTGTTCTTATTATATCTGGCTTCCCTATAAGACCATGTAGTTCATTGTTATGTAGTCTTCTCCATTCACCTGTCTGTTCATCTCTCTTTGGTCCAAAAATTTTCCTAAGAACTTTATTCTCAAATACTCGTAATCTCCTTTCCTCCCTTAAAGTAAGAGTCCATGTTTCGCCACCCATATAATATAACTGGTAGAATAATAGTTTTATTATATTTCAGCTTAACGTTTTTTGAAAGGAGTTGGGACATCAAAAGTCTCTGCAATGCATAATAGCATGCATTTCCAGAATTGAGCCTATGTTTTATTTCTTTGTGCATCTCATTCCTATTTGTGATTATTGTTCCTAGGTATTTGAATTCAGCCACTTCCTCAAAATTTCCCTCATTTGTCATTAGCTGTCCATTTCCATTATATACTGAATTTCTACGTGTGACCATATATTTAGTTTTAGTGATATTTACTTCCAGTCCTAAAGTAAGAAAAAAAAATTGTCTATCCTTGGATACCTGGGTAGTAGCTCAACAGTAGTGTGCTGGCCCGCAGAACTGGAATCCTGGGTTTAAATCCCGGTTCAGGTAGACTATAAATTTTCTTGTTGGTTGAAGCCTATTAACTATTGCATGCGGATGGCAAGCCTGAGTACGTTAATTTCAATATTATTTTCATTGGAAGCCATGATCACGAATTTAACGCCTGCATCCAGTCATTCACTCAGCCTCCTTTGCACAGAGTAACTGAGTAAATTAATAAATACCAATTCCAGGCAATTAAAACCATAAACAATCAGGAAGGCCATTGAAGGAAGCAGTTGTCGGACATAGGTCATAAGTATACTTGAATTAATCAGAAAAGCGAGTAGAATATGATTATGAAATGATAAATGGCAAATGATCCGACGAAATTAGCATTAATGGGTACTAATGACTAGTCATTAACAAGCAGGAAGAACTCAAGAACTCAGGTAGATGCAACCCTTCCTGTTGTGAAGAGGCGGAAGCGACCGACACATACTCAAAGAGTTAGAATCTTGACAAAATCCTTTATTCTCAGGGTTTAACTGGCAATCCTTTGTGAGGCAAAATCTTAACTATGTTAGGGGACAGCCAGAATACAATAACAGAATTTATGAGCGGGGATTTCAACTCGGGACAAACAACGTTAGTAAAAAGTGTCGAAAAAGAGAAAACTCTAGCGTTAGGGCTTACTAGAAGTATATGTGGATGACCTGGAAAACCCAATGGCCTAAGTAACAAAACTTATGGTCCAACTGTACGTGAAGCCAGCACGGATAGGGCCCAACCTCTGACGACAAAATCACCAATAACAAAATTGTAACACCTTCTCAGATTATAATATAAGGATTCATTTACCAATCATGTAAATTGTTACGTGTGCCTAAGCGCTGAACTCAGATCCACGAGGTCGATATAGTGGGAGAACCTAATTTACATAATGGATGAGGGAGACGAATCACAGACACTTGTGTTTGCGCTCGGGCCTTGCCCACGTCTTCATCAAACACTGGCAGCACGGTCACTAGTGGTAACTTGAATTTAAGGGCTTAGAATTTTCACGGAAATATTTCGAGTTTCTGAACTTAAACATATTTTTTTATTAATCTCAAGATAAGATTAGAGTGTCCGCGAGTGAACTTGAATAAGGCATAACAATTCCCGCGACCGATAGCAAACCCGCGACAAACGCCATCACCGATTGTGAGATTAGTGCGAAGGAATACATTTATATCAGTGTACAGTGTTATTCATTTCGAGTGTGTTTCAAGACATAATAAATTACATTCAACGCAATGTATTCGACACAATTAATTCTGCCCGACGAAGTCCTCGTGGAATTCCTGAACAAGAACCTCGTGCTTGCCGATATTTAACCTGAGCAAACTGAGTACCCAAATTCCTCAATGAACCGAGGAAGTGCTTTGTAAATCCAGCGCCCACCAAATCCTTTGTTTCCACCAAAATCCTTTGTTTCCACCAAATCCTTTGTTTCCACCAACCATTATACCAAGCCTACATCATGCTGCACGCCCAAAAAAAACATCGCTTACTGGTTGGGTTTTAACCTGCGAACGCAAACCTGGAAACCTTTTGGCGATTACAGTAACAACTAGTCCATCAGGTCCGACAAAAAAACAAAACCCATTAAAATGTTTAAGTGGTAGAGTAAAACATTAACTCGACAACTACAAAATATGGTAGAAATGCTCTCGAAAAATATAAAAATAAATGATAAGAGAAGAAATTAGAGACAAGTTTCAAATAAACACCAGGACAGAGCAGGAAACCACCACAAAGTCATTAAAGGCAACACCCAGCAAACTAAGAAATAATAACCAAGAAATAGTGAACGATACAAGCACGGAAACGAAAATAAAAAGACAGCCCACAAATAGATATGATACCTCAGAACCGGAGAAACAAGATACGAAGAAGTAGTAAATAGAAGACGGAGATACAGGAAACGACGAGTGGAGACCCTTGTGGGAACTTTAGATGACAATTAAGTAGAAGCAGGGCAGCAGACCGCATGGCTATATATCAGCAGACTATCTCAGCGAGTCACGTCCGACAAAATAAAGAATTTCATCCGTAGGAATAATATAGAAGGGAACACACTTGTGAAGAGCTCAATACACTCAGGAATAACAAAGCCTTTAAACTGGGAATCCCAATGAAGACCCTGCTTTCTGACCAAAGAGTCGCTTCCCCCAGCGATCCGATGACAGATGGAACAGAGGAGTTGAATTGTAGAAAAAAATAGACCCATACACAACTCTAGAACTAATAATAAAGATGCAAAGAGTACACTGATTAAGATGATGCTTTGGAACGTAGAAGGCCTTCGAAATGTACTCAGAATAATGTCAATAAATATACTAGATAGTGATATAATAGTGCCAACAGAAACTTTCGTGACATGTGAATACAGTACATAAGGGTATTACATGCATCATGTGCTCACAGTATATAAGGGTATTACATGCATCATGTGCTCACTCGTCATGGTAAGAGGGGCAGACCAAGCGGAGGATCTCCTGGCTATCCCCATGCAAGATAATCTACATAACAGCAAATATACTAATAGTAAACACAAACATTTATCATAATCATTAGTGGATACTTCCAACCTGACTGCACAGCAGAATTCA
Source organism: Diploptera punctata (assembly GCA_030220185.1). Lineage (NCBI taxonomy): Eukaryota > Metazoa > Arthropoda > Insecta > Blattodea > Blaberidae > Diploptera > Diploptera punctata. Next base: position 487,638 of record JASPKZ010000038.1, on the reverse strand, counting down.
TAATCAATTAACTAAGTGAAGTGGTTAGCCCATATTGACACCAAGATACCCCATAGTCCTACCAGAGGACTTCTACTGCTGAACTGATAAACGAACACCAAATCCACCCTGGTTCTAGGTTTATATAAAGGAAACAGGTATGAGTGAAATTAAATTTCTCATGCCATCTTATTTAAGTGCGTCGGACTTTGCTGAAAACAAATCATGCATATCATAATTTATTTTGTGTCTATTGTATAATTTTATACAAATTTAATATTTTTTACTGATTCCATTTTTCTACTATTTATTAAGAACATTAAATAAATTAAACCACTGTTTTTATAGGATATCGTTGTCAATTAAGGATAAGAAATAAAGGAAGAAATATAACAATTATTTTGAACAATTTGTTCGCTGAATTATATTCGAATAGTAAACTGAACTATTTCCATATCTATTGTTTTACATACGCGTCCAATTTAGCCATTTCAAGACGGTCTCTTGTATATTAGTTTCACATATGTTACGGTGCTTCTTAAACAGAGCCTGCGGGAGACGAGGTCTTCATTCTAGTTTTCTAAACACAAAACTAATCCAGTTTGAAACTATGAACCGTACAAAATATTGGATGTATAGCAAAAATAATTTCACTTTCAATGGAAAAAAAATGTAAATTAATTAAATCGAAGAAATTTGAAACTGATAATGATATATTTTTCCTCCGACACCGAGGGTACCCTTCCTCAAATAGGTTGGGTTAATGCTGAAAAAAACTACTAATCCAGCAAATTCTAAGGATAAAATACTTATTAAATTTCTTTAACGCAAGAGGCCCTGATGTAACTTATCTCCGAGTAGATTATATTATTATATTATATTCGTCCTCCATAACCAATTTTTTTTATTCGCCTAAGATCCCTTTGATATGAAATGACAAAAATGGTATATTTTTATCTTATTTGGCGTAAATCGTAAAGCCCTTAATAAATTACTTGTAAAATTCATAATAAATTAATAAATTATTATCTTAATTCATAATAAATTAATAAATAATTTTCTTGCTACCTACATTACTATAGACCTGTTTCAAATTGCACAACATATAGAACTCTTATTACTTTAAAAAATAATAATAATGCGAAAGATCACTCAGCCTTCTCAATAAAATAAGCTACGACATTTGAACGTCGCGGTTCAACAATAGCATCGCGGTTACGTGGTTACGGCATGGATAATATTTCAAAATTTGTTTTGCTATAAAAATAATTACAATTTCGCGTACTTTTATTTGAGGAAAATCGGGACTACCCATAAACACGATCAAAATATTTTATTTCACAACTAATGAGACTGTTAATTAAAAACATTATGTTTAGAATTTCGCTAAGGTAAGTTAGTTGCATTTAAAATATAAAACAAATTCAGTGTGATGAATTTAGAACAGACGTGTTCAACTTTTTTTGGAAAGGGCCACTGCCGTTAAAGTGAATTGGTTTGCGAATCACATGATTCGATTTTTTACCGCATTAAATAGGATCTAAGTAAACCAATTAATTTAAATATAAAATCGCTAATATATTGATATGTTATTTTTCTTAAAATATTAATCGTATATTAGTTATTTTAATTTTTTCATGTATAATGTAATTCTAAAATTGAATGTTTAATATAAATTTTAGTTTAAAAATTAAATAAAATTGTTATATTAAAAGTAATTAATTTTTTACCAATAAGTGCGACATTTGGCACTGCTTCTCACGAACTATGCAACCAATATCAAATTTGATTGATGTAGCAACTCGAAGCGAACTCCCCAGATGACTGTCGGTGATTAGCGTTCTCGTTGCGCACTTTACATGTTTCATCCTGGAGAACACTTGAAAAGTGATGCGAAACGAAGTGCATGTCTATTAATGCCCGGATATTTTTCTCTGGAAAAGTACTCGCGATAGAATTGTAGTAAGGAGACATTGTTAAACTTTTTCTTTAGGTCTGACGCACATTGAAAATCAACGCACTCTATTAGCAGATCCTCGGGACTTCGTCTATAGTAATAGAGAAAGAGGAAGGAAACAGATTGAAACTTATAACATTCTCCTTGAAGTCTTGAAATCTAATGTGGAATTCGTTTTTTAATTCTGATATAATTTTTGCGTAGGCCTACTTTTCATAATTCTGATTAATCCACTTTTGTAGGGCTGGGTAATGCACAAAAAAGTGTATTTAGAAATGGAAGTAGACAACCGCATTGTAAACACTAATTAATATAGGATATACTGAAAAAAAATATTTATATTTTTTAAGTTTTTCAAATTCAGTTAAAAGTTCTTTTTTTTTCATAATTATTTATATATTACATCATCAGTTTTTTTTTAATTCTCCACAGTTATATGTTTGCCTTTTGTCAGTAAGAATCATTTTGAATGCAGCAAATCTTATTTCTACTAAAAATATGTCTAAGAAAAAATGTTGATATTAGTGCAGTATAGTAGAAACATTAATACCTGCAGGAACGTTTATATTTCCCCCCCACTATAATTCTTGATACTTTCTATAATAATGAACACCATACATTCTTATCTAGTACATTGTCAAACTTACTCTTAACTTTTTTTCCCCCCAATTTTGCCAAAACACAACACAAATCCAAAGAAGTGTGCTGAATTCAAGGTCTATTTTCTTTCTCTAGAGACGGATTATTGTTAATTTTTCCCACTCATGTGTACAGCGAAGGTCAGAGGTACTGCAGAGCACAAAAAGTAGTTTTCAAATGTTTTGCCTTCAGAGGTACTGCAGAGCACAAAAAGTAGTTTTCAAATATTTTGCCTTCAGAGGTACTGCAGAGCACAAAAAGTAGTTTTCAAATGTTTTGCCTTCATTCCCTTCTTAAATCTGACTATTCAATTTCTATCCTAAAGGCGATATCTCCGGAAATTACAGGAGAAATACATATCCATCAAGCATATTGCAAATGTCACAACTTACAAAAATTTAGCCCATCCACATCTATTTAGGAGATTTCTACATGGATAACTTGCTTGCTTCAAACCAAGTTGTTGTCACTTCTAAACCACGTCCATGAGTAATTTTATTACATCTGCAGGTTGATTCCAGAGATCCGTTGCTGAGCTGTTGATGCATTGAAATATTTGACGTGGTGATGCTTCTTTTGTATTACACTTTGGGAATGTCTTCTTGCCGTATATTATTGTAAGAATTTTAAAATCTTGCTATAGGTGTCTGTTTTTTTCTTTTCTCGTTGCAGTCTCCATGATTAACATTATTCTACCACCTCATTCTTGGCCTATTCACTGGCTGCCTTTGTTTTTCCTACAATAAGTTTCCTTGCTTCTCATTCATTTTAAAACGTCCCACATGTCCTGCCCATCAAAGTGTACATGACTGAACTATTCTTACATCTGTTTCCTACCAATATCATGAAATTCTCTATTACATAGGCCCGACTTTCTTTTATTTACCTGTGTGTAAAATCTTTGTTGCTCCAAACATCTTCCTAAGCAGTTTATTCTCAAATTAACACAATGGTTTATTCTGTCTTAAAATAAGAGTCATGTTATGCACCCATTTAATATAAATTGAAGAATCGCTGGTTTATACCTTCATAATATATGTTTTGAGAGAATTTGGGATAACAAAAGTCTGCATCATGCATGGTATGTAGTATGCATTTCCATAGTTGATTCTATGTATAAATTATTTCTGCGATTATTTCTGTTGGTTATTATCGTTCCAAGGTATTTTAATTCCGTCACCTCATCAAAATGTTCTGAGGAGAAGACATTGATCATGTAGGGAGGACAACTATCTCACAACTCGTGCCGATTGTTTTGAACAGTGGAATGCTCAAACATCCCCTAAGGCCTGCAGTGGAGTCACTTTACATTTACCTCTGATTTTCTTAAGTTTTTTTGCTCTTTTACTTTTCTTTTTCCTTTCTTGAACCTTTTCTTAATGTATCTTCTTCTTCTTATTTTTGTGTCGTAGTTTTGAAAGTACATTTTTTTTCCAACCATCTCTACCTAGGCCGTCCCAAAGATCGTTTACCATTTGATCAGCACTTTATAAAATTGTCTTAGGAATCCTGGATCTGGGCATCCAGGATAGTTGATTTGATACTGATGAATATAATCCATACTCAATTCATTTTTTTTATTATCAATTTATTTTTTTACCCTTAATATATGAGTACATATTCACACAAACGCACACACACAGACCCTGATGTAAAGTGCTTAATTCTTTTAGAGAAAAAAATCTGATGTTCAAGTTCTGGAATCTAACCCCGGGGTATCTGGTTCTGTAGTCTGGAACACTGACTACATGGCCACGAGGCCTATCAAAGTTCATGCATTGATTTCTTAAATATATTCATAAAATTATATATTTTGTATATAGTCCATATTAACTCAATTTATATTTTTAACTTTTTTCATATATTTTATTTTTAACAGGGTAACCACTTGTTATTCAGTTTCAAAATAACTACAATAATCAGGTTACCATGGTTAACTAAAACTTGAACTCAAATCTGCATGTTCATGTGATTGTGACATTCGATTTATTGTTTGTGTCTACAACTTATGCTCTCACACGCTCCAAAAATATCTATTTGTTCTCATTAGGAACATATTGTGCTAAGTTACAAAATATTAAGTACAAATTTCCAGAGTTTCTTATCTTAAAGTCAGATATAATCTAAATTCCATTACAAATTATGTCAACATTATCAAGTACACAATTCAAACATATCTAAATGGTGTAAAGAGTAGTGTGTGGGTAGGCAAACAGTTTCAGGTACTTCTGAAATGTACTATTCAATTTTGTACTAGAGCATGCCATCAAATATTTAGAGGATAAAGATTGCGTACAACTCAATGGTATTAATAAGCTGATATATGCTGATGATGTAGTATTAGGCTACGTATTAGGCGATAGCGAGGAGATGCTACGGACCAACATGCGCATTCTATTTAGTAACACTAAGGCATTGCGTCTGGAAGTAAACGTCAATAAAACTAAATATATACACATAGAAATACATTATATAATGGAAAAGGAAAATTATTGACAAATGAGGGACATTTTTTAAGAAGTGGCTAAACTCAAATACCTGGGGAAAAAAATTACAAACAAGAATAATGTGCAGAAAGGAACTGAACACAGGTTCAATTCAGGAATTGCATGTTATCACGGATTACAGGGATTCTTATAAAAAACTGATAATGTATTAAATTATTATATTAAATGGATATGAAACAATGATTATGACTTAAAGGGAAGAGAAAAGGTTACGAGTATTTAAAAGTAAAATTCTTAAAAAAAAATATTTGGAGAAAAGAGAGGCGAACAGGCAGATGAATGGAGAAGACTATATGACGTGAGCTGCATGATCTTAATGGAAAACCAGATGTAATAAGAACAGTTTATCTTAAATTTCGTAGACTGGAGTGGGCAGGACATGTGGCACGATTGGGAAATGAAAGAGGAGCATAAGAACTCATTGTAAGAAAATCAGAGGGAAAGCGACCATTATGTACGCCAAGAATGAAATGGAAGAATGTCATTAATCATGATTTGAGTGAGAAAGGTAAATTATAAAATGGATGATTGGAAATGGGATGTTGGAGAGCTGATGTCCACATTGTGGTTCGAAATTGTCAGAGAATTAGTTAGTATTTTAGTTATCAATTACACATTATACGTACGAACTTATAGAAAAAAACGCTTTTTATGTATTTTTAATAAGCATATGAAACACTAATACCTTTCTGACAAATAACATTTTGAAATTGTGTTAGTACGTGTATAACATTTAGTGTTATAGATTCTGCAAATAGATCTAGGCTCTATCTAATAGAGGAAGGTCGGGTAATGTGGACCCTTCGATTTGAGTGGACCCTGTTAATATCTAATTTAAATTGATGCTGCCCTCGAACAGAAAATATGTTAACTTCTTCTCCTCCTCAACTTTGACGTGTTCAAGACCAGTTTCTTTTATTCTTTTTGCGATTAAGTGTTTATTTGTGATATTTATTAAAATACAATTTTATAAGTTTTTCAAGCTAAGAATTAATTTTTAATTTCTGCTATTGAATATTATAAATTTTGAAAAATCTCCTAAATATTTACATCATATTGGGATTGAAGAAGCAGTATGTGAGAACATCGGACAAAACAGGAAACGGTTTCAAATATCTTTATAGCCAATTCCCAAATCTATCAGCTGCAAAGTTAAAAAAGGGATGTTTGTTGGACCAGTTGATGTCTGATGAACACTTTGAAAGCATAATGGTAGAAATAGAACAGCAAGCATGGAGAAGTTTTAAAATAGTTATGCATCGTTTCCTTGGCCATAGTAAGCAGTCTGATTACAAGGAAGTAGTAGAAGATAAGTTTAAACAGTTAGGATTCAGGATTAGCTTAAAACTACATTTTCTAATGTCACACCTAGACAATTTTCAGGACAATTTGGCCTACACACCAGGAACTGGAACATCGTTATCAAGGTCGCTGGGGAATAAATATGACGTCTGACTAGTGCTGGAGCATCAAACATGAAGGTGAAGTGACACACAAACAGAAAGGCATCAGACGATCATTCATAGAAAAACTTCAACGGAAATACCTCCATATAGTAAGTGTCCACATCATCATATTTGCTTTTCTAATATCATTAAATGTCTCTCACGTTACTTTCTTATCGTTTTATTTGTTCCATTATGCCTCCAGCTTTCTATAGGCCTAATTGTTTTCCGATTTCATTAGCTATAGATTAGGATGATTATAACGATTGTACAAAAACTTGACGTGCTGTAGAGAAACAGGCTTCCGTTTTCTGACCAGCGGAATCGATTTAGTAAGAAAATCACATTTTCATGCAAACCTTAGACAAAAAGTGAAAAATTGTCGATCTGTGTAATTATTTATTTACTTAAATATGTCAATTGGGCTTTGTAATAAGATTAATACCGTACTATAAATTTATCGAACCCCTTTAAGAAAACAAACAAGGGATTAAGGTATTAACTATGCCAGGTAAATTGTGTATATCATTATTATTATTATTATTATTATTATTATTATTATTATTATCATTATTATCATTATCATTATTATCATTATTATCATTATTATCATTATTATTATTATTGTTTTTATTATTATTATTATTATTATTATTATTATTAGATTAATATTTTTAGGCTTAAAATTAAACCTACAACAATATAAAATGAGAATTAAGTCTTCTGACATCATTTTGTCTTGGTTCAACATACAAACAGTTGAAATATAATATATGCTATATTGGTGGTATGGGTGATGAAACTGATGATATATGATCCTGGACCCGGAAGATTACCTACAACTCTCATTCCATTTATCCCGGGATAGTGTTTAAGTTGCAGGACAGTAATTGTCCGAACAAATAAGTAAACAAGTGTAAAAAATGCATATTAGTAATACTGAATATGAGAGAGAACAGATCAAAACCTAACTGAATAAAAAAAATTAAAAAAAGAGGAATGCCCTTGCTCGTAGAGAAATTAGAAAAATTAAATGGAGTATGTGGGAAAAATATATTAGTGACTTGGGACATGATATACATGGACAAAATAAAACCTATAACATTTTGAAATACTTTAATAATCACGAAAATGTCAATCAAAATTGAATATAATTTCTGAGGATAAATGGTTATCTTATTTTAAACATCTTTGGATAGAACAATCAGTTGATGAGGAAATAAATTTGTCATTAATTGATGAAAATATAAATCCTATTTCTTTCTATAACTGTTATCAAGCATTTTAAAAACAAAAAAAAATCGTGGAATTGATAGTAGGCCTATTAAAAATGAACTAATAAAATATGGCCCTATTTAACTAAAACCAAGGTCTCTTTGATGTGATTAATATATGCTGAAAGACTTGTCTATCCCAGAAGAATGGAAGATAGCCAAAATGTATCCAATTTATAAAAACGGATATTGTCAAATCTGTGGAAATTATAGTGGCACAGATGTCTTACATACTTGTTATAAGATCTATACATCTATATTGAAAAACCGTTTAAATGCAATTATGGAAAATATTATTCTAGAATCCCAAAACGAATTCAGAAAAGGCATATCCTGTTCAGATTGCATTTTCACTATTAATCAAATAATTGAGAAACGTAGAGAATATAATTTACCAACTTTTATGACATTCATAGGTCTTGAAAAGACTTTTGATAAAGTTAACGGAAATATAATGAAACAGAAAGGTGTGCCTCAGCACTTACTAACTGCAATAAAAAGTCTATATGTAGAAAATAAAATACAAATAAAAACTGGAATGAAAAATAAAAAGAATAAAACAGCAACAATAAATAGAGGTGTAAGATGGGAAGTCCGCTTTCGTCCTTCCTTTTTAATATTTAGGCTATATTGATGATATCATATATAATTGACAAATACATTTGGACTCTCATTTCAAAATAAGAAATAAGATCTTAGACACGTTACTATTTGTAGGTGACCAGGTTCTAATATCTAACTCAGAAGATGGTCTACAGAAACATACTTTCAATTAAATAACATTACCCAGAATTATAATTTCAATATTCCAATAAGTAAAACAACAATCTTAGATTTTAAAGTATCTGGTACCATAAGTGCTAAAATAATTCTGGAGGAAAAAAGACAATGAACAAGTGAACCATTTTAAATACTTGAGTTATGAGATCTCCTATTTTAAAAGTGGAGATATTTTTAACAAACTTAATAAATTTAATTAGGCTATACGTGGCACAATTAAGGGAATATATAAAAATATAAGAAAACAAACAAAACTAAACTTTTATAAAGCAATGGCAGTTCCCTTACTATTGTATGTAGTGAGTTTAGGGATTTATCTAAAAGAGAGGAGAAGATCATAGAAGCAGCTGAGAAGTGCAGCTGGCTGCAAACTTCTAGATAAAAGAAGGAACGAAGGTATTGGAAATGAACTAAATATTTTAAAACTTTTAGATAAAATAAAACAATTTAGAAAAACTGGAAAGAGCGTGTCAAAGAATGAAATATGAACGCATACCAAAAATTATACTTAATTGCAAACCGAAAGGAGATAGGAATGTTGGTAGACCGAAACAGAGATGGATTCAACTTTTTGAATGAGAATCTATGAGACCGGAAGAAGCCACATGGGCTTAATCCGTGAATGTCGATGATGAATAACTAATATCATTTAAATTGTAAAAATGAGTTGGTGTGTAGGATTAGATTGCGCATTAGATATATTAGAGAATTGAGTAGTTAAATACGAAAGAGATAGAGGAAAGGGGAAGAGTCAACATTTTAAATGGTCCATCTAGTTCTTCTGATATTTCTGTATGAAATTATATAAATAATTACAATAAAAAAATAAAACAGATTCTCAATAATTGTATTAACATAATGGAATATGTGATTGAAAAAACCGAACATAAAAAATAAAAACATATTTAAAGGCGTAATAATAAAAAAAGAAAACTATATTACATAATATGTCGTTGGGTGACAAGTAAACGATTGACGTGATTTAGGCCTAATTAAATTTGTAGATATCGTTTTACTTAGGAATCGGACTTGAAGAACTAAAAATTATAATTTTATGTGCCTACAATAACATCAACATTTAATAAATAAGGGCATATGCAGTAAAGTAAATCAGTTAGGGTTAAACTATGATTAAATAGTTCAAACATAGAGATGGGTAGGTAACTAGTAAGCACGTTTCAAACATATTCATTTCATTGATATAAACAAAACATAACAACAAAACGTACGTCTAAGAAATGGAGGGAGACAATTGTATTATATAAACAAATCTGCACACAAATGAAAATATTAGAAAATAAGAAGTTAAATATTACTTTTAAGTTTTTGAATATCAGCTAATTGTTCATAAATTTATACTGCACAAATACAACAATACTTCATCACTTTTGTCAGTAGGAATCGTTTTGGAAGCAGCAAAATAACTTTATACTTAAATTGTGTCGAGAGAAGCCATTTTTATGAGCTATAGCAGAAACATCTCTACTACGGGAGCATTCACGTCTCACGTCTTGATACGTCGTACAATAATGACAATGCCTACATTCATACTTAGTGCCAATATCCAACGTACAAGGGGAACTGTGAAACACTCGCATGCCGAAACCCACTTTGAAAGTTCTCCCAGAGAAATGTTGTGATGTACAAAGGCCATGTCCAAGAAATAAACATCGTTAATTTTTATTAACAAGAAAACCAAAGATAGAAGTCAGCAAGAGTGGCAAAACATTGTATGGACCGGAGCGACTCCGCACATGAGTAAGACGTGTAATGAAGTGAGGCGGGACGGGAGACGCGTTGTGGATGGCAGATTAGTGAGGGTTATCGAAATTATCAATTCACGAATTGCATTACTTCCCTATAGTTTAAATGCGAGATATGGTGCTGCATTTGAATACCGTTGCAGTAAAAAACGGCAGATAACTTTCTAGATACGGCCTTGGGTTAATCACAACCCTTCTCTAGAAGAAATTTACAAGGTACATTTCGGCATGCAATGGTTGGCAGTTCCCTGTGTTGGTGACTAGTAGGTGAAAGCGCGCCCACCGGACTTGGTTTTGCTACATCTTTGGCTACATTCCAGCTTTTTCTTGTTGTTCAATTTCTGTTATTATTGTTGTGCTGTGCTCTGTAATTTTTGGTTTTCCACTTTTCCTGGTACAATCCATTGGATTCAATTCTAAAGCCCTATATGGCATAGTGTCTAGTTCGATTCTGAGAGTGTGTCCATCTATTAAAATTTACGATATTTCCTTAATATCTTTACGAATTCCATTTTTGTGATATCCAACTTCACCCAAGGCACAATCTATTCCCAAAACCGTATGTATCATTCTCTAGGGAAGGATTATCTTTCCATTCTAACGATTGTAGTGTAGAGCAAAGCTTCGAGAAACTTTGCAGCACAAAATATAATTTTCACATGTTTGGCCTTCAGTCCATTCCTAATCCTGATGATTTTCCAGTATAAAAAACGATTGGACTGTGTACAAAAAGGAGTGGGAATATATCCAAATCTAAGGCAAATTTCACGAAACTCAATTTATAGAAATTTAACCATTCATATCTACTTGGAAAAGTTCTACAAAAGAAAAAAAATAATTCGAAAGTTTTATTTAGCACTAGCACTATCGAATCATTTGTTGTCCATTGGAGACCAGAAATAAGCTCTCCATACACCTATATCCTGAGATAATATTTCCCAATCATTTCCTCTGTAATTTACTTGCTTCAGATGGGTGCAGTCTATCACCAATTTTATTTAATATTTATGTAGAATTTATATTAACGAAATGGAAACAAAGCTGCAAAGGTATGGGGCCGATCCCAATAGGCAATAGATTTTTGCTGACATTACAATTTGCCGATGATCAACTGGTTTTAGCGCAAGACAATTGTGATATGGAATTCATGATTAAAAGGTTGAAAAGAACATACGAATCATGGGGGCTCCAAGTTAAATTTACAACCAACAGAATATCTGGCAATAAATAGCAATTGAAAAGAGATAAATTAGTCTTGGAAGATGGAATCCAAATCAAAGCAAGTGAAACAAACTAAATATTTGGGAATGCTCAGGGCTAACATCGAAGGTATAGGCAACTAGAAACAGAAAACATAGAATTGAATTGAGGTAGCCAAATATTATAATCATTAAATTCCATATGGTGGGATAAGCATATTTGGAAAGACACAAAAAAATATATTGGTAAAACATTGGTGGAATCTGTTGCAATGTACGGAAGTGAGGTATGGACAATCAATAAGTACTACAAGAATAGACTAATAGCTCTAGAAATGGATTATTTACGAAGAAGTGCCAGAAAGTCTAAATTAGAACGTGTCACAACTAAGGAAATTAGAAACAAAATGGAAGCAGAAGAAAGCATAATTGAAAGAATTGAGGAAAAGGAATTAAAGTGGTTAGGACATGTTTTAAGAATGGAAGATGAGCGATGGCCGAAGCAACTATATGAATGGCATCCTAACAGAAAGAAGAAAAGAGGAAGACCAAGGTTAACATGGAAGGAAAACATGAAGACAGTAATGCAAGCTAGAGGGCTAAGCATCGAAGATGCCCAAGACCGTAGGCTTTGGAGGTTTGGCACGGGAAGACGGCAGCAGCTGTAAAAACCCGAAGATAGATAGAGAGATGTTATTATCCCACCCCATTCTTGGTTTTCCTATTGAATGATTTACACTTTGTTTTTCATACAATAAGTTTCCATTCCTCTCGTTAATTTTTAAAACGTCCCAAATATCCTGCCCATCGGAGTCTACAAAACTTAATTCCTCATAGTATATTTGGTTTTCTATTAAGATCATGGAGTTCAGTGTTATATAGTTTCCTCCATTCACCTGTCTATATGTCTCTGTTTGGTCAATAGATCTTCCTATGCACTTTATTCTCAAATACCTACACTTTTTTATGTCTTAAAGTAAGAGATCTGTTTTGCATCCTATTAATGTATAACTTAAAGATTCGCCATGTTATATATTATTCATTTATAATTTTTGAGAGAATTTGAGACAAGAATCTCCGTCATGTATAATATAGTATATCAAGCGTTTCCAGAGTTGATCCTATGCACATTTAATTTATGTTTGTTAATGTTTCAAGTTATTTGAATTCCGATACTTCATCGAAATGTCCATAATTTTCTGTTGATATTTTGCATTTATAGGGAGAAGAAATTACCATAATATGTGTGAAAATACCCATTTTAGCTGCTAATCAGTTGAAACTTTTATCTTTCTATGAAACTACATCTGAAAATAAATTTGATGCAATGAAGAAACACAAGGCGAAATTGAAGGTGGCACTATGAGTAAGAAAAATAAATTATACGAGGAGGGAAAATTGTAGAGAAATTATTTGGTGAGGTGTTGTACCCTGGATGGATGCAACAAAATGAATGGTTTCATTACGCAATACATAAGTTAATTGTATGAACTTTATGGTAAAAACAGGTCATTTTATATCAATTTAAATATAAAATAATTTAATATACATAGGCTATATTTATTTACATGCAGAACTATTGCTCAAGAAAACACAACTTCAAACAAAATCACATACAGGTTTTTTTCTATCTTAAATTGAAAATTCTTGAAGAAAGAAAAAAATATATATGCATGGGAATTAATTCTGTGTACAGCTACCAATTTTCGCTAGTTTTCTGTCACTTGGAATCGTTTATCCTTGAGGAGAATTAATAGGCTCTTCAAACAATGTAGTACAACACCTTTATTCTTGCTTTGTCATACTGTGATACTTAAAAATCAGAGGTTTTCTAGAGATGCAATATAGAGATGTAAATAAAAAAAATCATCATTCCACATAAGCAGATATTATTTGGAGTAAAATTGGATGAAGTTGTAGTTCAGATATATGCCAATTCTTGGCTCTCAAAAGTTCCACATTTTGTCCAATAGACTCTGTACAAAAGTAACTATGATACTCCAATTCTTGAATGGACATACATATACGGATCTCTGAGTGTTGTGCTTTCTTGGTTTTCAGATTATTAAAGTGAAGTTTCAGGATGAATTGAAGAAATCAGGAATGGCGGGAGTTGTACCTCCAGGGACGGTAGCACTACAGTGGTAGTCAACTACCAGACCCAAGTTCCTGGGGTATAACACTTGTGCAAACTCAATCCCGAGGGGACATTCTCTCAACCGAAGTCTAAACCAGGGCCATATTTTTCCATTTTTATTGTTTTCATAACACGTATAAAAATTAATGAAAATTCACAGAAATTGTTATGCAGCTTAGACATGATTTTGTTATTAATAATAAGGAATTGCACACAATCAGTTTACACAGTAGTCTTTGATAGATTTCACTCGATTTTTACATGATAACGGTCACAGAATTCACATATGCATTCTGATTCCGGATCGTAGTAAGTTTTTGTCTTGCATATTTTATGATGGTAGCCATGAACCGCTAACGAATTCACAAAGTGACGCAGCTCCTGGTTAGTACCGGTTCATGATCTATTCATCATAGTCTCTGTCCAGTAAAATCCAGCCACATATATTTTCTTTTCTTCTCTCTGTCTTCCAACTACTTCTTCCAGCTGTCTCTGGAGGGCAGCTTGAATTTCCATCTCAGATCCTCTATTATATATGATTCTCCTGAGAGTTCATAGGCTAGTCATGACCTTGTGTACTTGGATACTCCGAGGGCGGCTTTTAGGAAGCGGGCTTTGGTGTTTTCCATGCGAGGGAGGTCTCTATAGCTTAGTTTTTCCCAGGTTATCTCAATTCCGTATGTTAGAATAGGGACAATTTTGGTCTCATAAAGGGTCATGGCAGTTTTCAGTGAGAGTTTGGTTATTGTGCTGATTTCGTAGATAGCTTTTGTCGCGGCTGCTGATCTTTGTATAGTGTGTATTCTGTATGAATGTGCTGTTGTCTGAATCGTTAGGCCTAAATATATGAAGCTGGTTGTAGTCAGTAGTGGTTCTTGTTTGAGAAAAATTTTATTCCTCGTGGAGAGGCGTCCACCTTTTCTGAAAACCATATGTACAGTTTTTTCTGAGATTTGAAGCTCGTTGTATTCATCCCATGTTTCCAGTGCATTTATTCCCTTCTGTAGCTCTTCGACATCGTGTGATCGTACCATCATGTCGTCTGTGTAGATATGTCTTGAGGGACGGTGCCGAGGATTTTGTAGATTGAACGACGCCGAGTGTGGTTACGTTGAACAAAGGAGGATGAGGGGATCTCCCTGCATGTCTGGATTATTTCTTGTAATTTCGTTATGTTGTCTAAGATTATAATATAGTTATTACTCAGAATGTTGTGAGCCAGGACGACAAGTTCCTTGTTTTGCCCCACCATCTGCATATTATGGCCCTGTTCAGATTGTCGAACGCCTTGCAGAAATCGTTGAATATTGCGCGGAATTTTCCTTGTGGGAATCTTATTCTATCCTCTATGTCGTCTATAAGGTGTTTGATTGCATGTAAGTTGCTTCGGCCTCTGTTGAAACCAAATTTCTCCTCGGTATCTTGTTGTCAATTTCTTCTATTAATCTTTATTCATTAGTCTTGTCAGGAGTTTAAGAAGCTTATGCCCTATTGTTATTTCTCTATAGGAGTTTGGGTCGTGTGGGTCGCGTTTCTTTTTGTATGAAATTCTTATAGAAGATGTAAAACCAAAAGTTTCTGAAAAGATAAATGAATACGGTTGGCCTATCAAATGTCAAATTCGACCAACTACACGACACAATGCTAACGATCAGATTCACGAACATAAACCACTTCATTGAAGCCATACATGACTTAAACGATGACCACTTCGGACCTAATTCTACTATGACTACTTCGGAAAATGCTACTTTACCACCACCATGGGAAACAAAATATGACCACAAAAGATACTGATCAGGACACGGATGAAGACTTCATAAATTATCGATCAAGAAGAGAAAAGCAAAGAATTGCAAAGGAAACAAATGAGAAAAATGCAGAAAATCAAGAAAAAACACTAAACACGAAAAATGCTGAAAATCAAAGAAAACACCAAACAAGATCGTAGAACTTATCACACAACAAACCATCAACACAAATGTACCAAAATACTCACTTAAACTTACAAATCACACCACGGGACTTTGCAATCCATTATACTTAAAAAAACATGATACAAAGATATGCTCCACCATTTCTTAGCCCTATCCCACAAAATTATTGTAACACAAAACTAAAAACAACTACTCTAATTTTTTCTAATGAACAACAACTTAACACATTCATGACCAAAATTCCAAAAACAACATTCGGCCCTAATGCAGAGTACGACTTAAACACAATCACGAGCAGAATGAAAACTACAGTTATCACCACACAGTACTCTGGAGTGATGAGAGGAGTAGATCCTACCGCTACCACCGAAGAGGAACTGAAACAGGAACTAGAAGAAGCAAGCTACAACATTACAGACATATCACTAATAACAACTTAAGACGGCATCACCACCCACATGGTTCGACTCAACTTCCCGAACAAAGAGGAAACAGAGACAGCTATACATGTTAGGAAGAAAATTCAGAGTCGAACCACCTTTAGAACGCTATAGACACATCCCATGTAGAAACTGTTGTCAATACGGTAATAGCCAAGAGGAATGCCAAGCTCCCAACAAATGCCACAGGTGCGGCCAATATCCCTCTAAATGTAATCATCCCAAAAACACAAATTACTTTATTTTCTGTGCAAGTTGCAATGTAAAGGATCATTACACTGGGCAAGTCAAATGCCCCAAATACCCTAAGAAAGCGCCGCCACCTGCTAATAAATACTCTCCACTTATCCCACAGACACACAAAACACCAGTCAAACACAGCACTACTGTTTGCAATTTCCCTACACTAATACCAACTAACTCAGATAAAGACAATGCAATCATAACACACGAAGAAATCAACACAATTACTGATGAGAAAATCATAGCTGTAACTAATAAACTTGTACCTTACATCTACGAGAAACTTAATACTCTTAAAGAAGGACTAATTAAATAATTTTAACAATTACCTACAATTTAAGATAATTCAGAAAATTCACTGCTTAAAACTATTGACAGCAGCACAGCTAAAAGAGCTTTGAAAAGGAAAGTAAAATGTGTACCATCTTGGACCCATATAGATATTTAATTAAAAAATTGCAGAAATGAAAAAGGCAATAAACACAGATATAATAACTCTAAATGAAACTAAAATAAATTATAATTATACATTTAAACAATTTAATTACAATATAATAAGAAAAGACCGAAATAGACATGGTCGAGGAGTTGCCATTTTATATAAAAACACACTCAAAGCAACACAAGATATATATCAGAAAAATATAACAATAATGAAACATGCTATATCACAATAAAAAAACAAAAGCAACAAATTACACATAATTAGATTATACATTCCACCTCAAAATGGCTTCCCAAAAGAATACTTAGAAAATATAGCTAAACAAAAGAATACACTAATAGTAGGCGACATAAATGCTCACCATACTTCATTACAAGACAAACACAATACTATTAAAGGCACAGAACTCATCAGACCAGTAAATCAACAACTTTCAGGCGCATGATTACAACAGGCCCCATCACAATTCCTACACAAGAAAACCATAACTGTTTATCACCAGATAAAATACTTATTTCTCAAAACATAAAACACAAAATCACAAACATAGAAACGCTCCTTCACCAAATTGAGTCCATGCAACTAAAAAATCACAATGAATGCACCATCATCAATTGTATAATGTACCAGAGCCAACTATCATTTATAAATGTAAAGAAGTTGACTGGGAATCATTCCAAACACAACACAAAAAACAATTAATTTAATACAAATTTTAGATACACCACAAGCAGATACACATCTACTTAATGTAAGACAAAACAATATACAACATTACAACAAATAAAACTTTTTTATTCAACTAAGACACTTCGCTAACTGTATTAAATTAAAGCACAGAGCACATAGATTATATACAAATTGTCCCACAGAAGACTTTTAAGAATAATCCGTGATCTAAATAACACAATAAAATTCCACAAAGAACAAATATACAACAACTTCAAGAAGATAAAAATATACAATACTTCTGGAAAGTAATTAAAGGCATACAAGGAACATCCCAAAAACACAATTTGCACTAAAAATTAATAATAAATGCTATTATACCGACCAAGAAAAGGCTAATTTATTTAAATACAACACTATATAACACTTTTAAATGCATAAATGAGGAATACGTTAATCACTTTCTACAAATAATATCTAAATAATAATCGACATAAACTTCAACCCCTAAACAAAATAAATGAGAAAACATTTAATAATAAAATAACAATACAAGAAGTACAAAAGGCTATAAAATAACTAAAAATTCATCTCCTGGACAAGACAAAATTCCGTATATAATACATAAACACTTACCAGAAATAACACTAAAATACTTAATCATATTATATAATAACAGACTTTCTCTAGGATGTAACCAAATAGATGGAAAAAAGCAATAATTATTCTAATACTTAAACCAAACAAAGATCTTACAAACCCAATAAACTATAGACCGGTATCTTTAACACCAACAATAACTAAACTATTAGAGAAAATATTGGCAAAAATAATATTCCCATTAATCAGAAATCGCCATCATCATCATCATCTTCAAGGTATGGGCCATTGACCAGTTCCGCTCCCCGCTGCAAAAGATGCTACAGGTCGTCCTTCCGACGTCGTTTCAGTCTTCCTACATTTCTTCGGCCTTCAGATATATAATAAAGTATATTTTTTTGACAAACGATTATTTGACATTCTTTGTACATGTTTGTTAATCAGAAATGTATTACTCAATACACAAGCTGCTTTGAGACCTGGATACGACATTACCGATCAAATCACAAAATTAATTCCAGACCTCCAAAATAATATATTACAATAAACGTCACACTACAGCAATAATCTCACAGACATTCGTCGCTGTATGACTAAACGGTCTTAGATATAAAATAGCACAAATAGACTTATTAGACTACCTAGTACGGTGGACTGCAGACTATTTAAGAAACAGAACAGCTATAGTAAAACATAATTCTGCCACATCCGAACCATTCATACTCCGAGCAGGTACTCCGCAAGGAGGATTATTAAGTCCAATCTTAAATATAATCTAGTTTCTGATATCCCTCATCCGACTACAGACAAAATAGGACTACACCAATTTGCAGATGACACACATTACTGGACCATGGACCGAAATGTTAATGATACCACTAACAGACAAATGGACAAATACACATCCTGGACAAGAAAATGAAAAATTTAAATCAACCCTACAAAAACACAAACTCTACTAATTAATAGAAAGAAATTGAAACCCAGATTAAGGAACAAACACAAAACAGCAATAAACAACACTCAAATCTTGTACTCTAGCACACTCAACTATTTAGGCTACACGATTAATAAATAAACTCACCCCTCATTCTCATTTAACAAATATACACAATAAGATTCTCACACAAATGAACACTATTCAATATTTAACAAAAACTGCACCTTATTTCAGTAAAAGTATCCTAACACTATTATATAACAATTTTACGTTCAATAATACTTTATGCATCGCCAACCTTAACCAACATTTCAAAAATTCAAATTAATAAATTACAAGTCAAGGAAATAAAACTATTAAGAAGAATAAACAAATTACCACATCCCCATAGTAACATATTAACATAAAATAACAGCAGAATACAGCTACTTTCACAGTACATCAAACAACTTAACATAATATACGTACTATCAAAAACATCAAAAAGATAATTATTAACAAACTTAATTCAAAATACATGACATAAAACATCTAAATTATTCAAACAAATTCACATCCAAACTTAAGATTTTTTCTTCACTCAAACATATCCAACTTCGGAAATACCTCTGATTTCGAAAGGAGCTTCAGCGCGGCCTGAGAAGGACTTGGATAAATTTCGACACTTATTCTGCCTTTCACGCCAGATAATTTTATACAAACAACATCGAACCTTCATCCCAACCAAAAAAAAAAAAAAAAAAACTTCAAAACACAAGAACGAACGCAAATGTCAACAAATAAGATCCTCATCTATCAGGAGTACTAAATGACACAAATTCTTCTCCATATCGCAGGAATGTTTCCTGTGTGGAGGCAGAGGTTCAGCAGGTTTGCGAGTGCTGCAAGTATTACATTGTGTGTTCGTTGTATATACCATCTGATCCTGCTGCCTTCATGTTTTTCAGTTTTGATAAAGTGTTTTGGATTTCCTCTGTTGTGAATCTATTAATGTTGTTTTGGTATTGTCCGGTTGTTTCGTGTGCCACAGTGGTCCTCTGTTGATTTAGGATAATTAACCGCCGTAGAGTTTCAGTTTTTATGGTTGTTATGGACTTCGGTTGGGAAATGAACCCGCTAATATTGGACCCCGAAAGTTGTGAGGGGTATAAATAAATTCTACACCGCGGCCACGCGGAATATATGGACCCAAATGGCTGGGAATATAACTGGGCAACGCTGATTTGTAGATAAGTACCATTGTTATTATAATAATTATTATTGTAATTCCAATGTAATGAAATACAGTATTATTATAATATATAATAATATTTCAGGTTGATGAGATTGTTGAATTGAAGACAAGTTAACCGCAAGTTAAAAGAAACATCCAGG
Organism: Diploptera punctata; assembly: GCA_030220185.1. Lineage (NCBI taxonomy): Eukaryota > Metazoa > Arthropoda > Insecta > Blattodea > Blaberidae > Diploptera > Diploptera punctata. The sequence goes on along the minus strand of JASPKZ010000038.1, from coordinate 467,310 downwards.
TAAGATTTTTCTTAACTTTATAGATGTAAATTTACAGTGTAATTTATAATGTAATTTCATATTTCGTAGAATTTGGAATTGATTAAGTATATTACTTGATTTCAAGATTCGCAGACAATCATCCTGCTCATGCTTTATCTCAGCCACAAGACTTTTGAACGAACCGTTGTAAAACTATTGCTAATACAAAAATGGGAAGTACCTTAACTACAACTTCATCAAATTTTACGCCAAACAATATATACTTATGTGGGAGATGATTTTTTATTTACATTTATAAATTACATTCCTACAAAACCTCTCATTTTGAACATTTACGCCAAACAATATCTACTTATGTGGGGTGATGATTTTTTTTATTTACATCTCTGTATTACACTTCCAGAAAACTCGCACCTCGATCCACTCATTGTTGGTTTTTTCCACGAACACTTTGATGGTTCGCTGTTTAGATTTGGACGGGTACCTGAGAGGTTCGTTGTTTTCGGTGCGCACCTATTATTTGAGTATGGAGTGGTCAGAGGAAAACATGTTAAAACTTATTGATATTTATAGAAGCAAGCAATTATTGTGGGATCCTCAACATAAGGATCATTTTAAAAAATCATTGAAAGGAGATGCCTGTTTTTTTTAATGTTATGTGTTTTTTGTTTCGTGTGTACTGTAATTGTATGAATAAATTATAATTATTTAGAAAACATTATTTATTTAAGACGTTCATTTCATAATATTATGTATGAAGTATCACAAAACAATACAATATATAAACACGTTTATTACTAATTATTTATTTATTTCTTCAAAGACTCCAAAGAGCAAGACTGCTCATGTTAAGGGCAATATACAAAAAATAATGGCCATAACAATTAACAATAAAAACAAGAAAACAAATTCAGGCATAAGTTTAAGTAATACAAACTACTATATATGCACAATATATACATACATACATATAAACACAATATTTAAACAGGATAATATTAATAATAATAAAATTAACAAAATTAACTAAGAAAGCAATGAGAAAAAATATTTTTTAATACAATTAGAAAAATGTTTAACATTCGTGAAATGTTGATATTCAATAGGTAAGTTATTGTAATGGTTGATTAATGCATAACGAATCCCTTTTATACCTTTTTTTTGAGAAACTAGTATCTTTGTGCAATAAAGTACAACCTCTAGTATAATAATCATGTACATCTTTATTAAGAATTAAGGCCCTGTTATGGTGAGATAGATTCTTAATAATTTTAAACATAGGCCTATATATACATTTTTTTTAAAATTCCTTTATTGCTATAATATTTGAAAAAGTATTAATAAAGTTATAAGATGTAATAAGTAATAAGCGTGACCAGACGTCCCGATTTTGGCGGGACTGTCCCGATTTTTAACAATTTGTCCCGCGTCCTGCGGCATTAAAAAAGAAAGTCCCTATTTTTAGGAAAGAATGCAGGACAAGCGGGAGAACGGAAAGGGAATAGACATGGTTGGTTACACCTGCTCTGCAAAATGTCTACTGAAGGTTTGTGGGTTTCCTATGGATCGCAGGAGGTTCGTTGAAATTAATCATTTCGACGAACATAACACGCGCCGCGCATGTTCGCGGCGCGCATATGTGTACGTATCTTTAGACACCAGATAAACCGCTATGCAGTCCACGGCTTCCATCACGAAGTGTGTGTGAATAACTCATACCATCAAATCGAAAACAGTTGCAGATGTAAACTATGCGGACTAAAGTGTACAAGATATCATCTGGAATTTTGTTCCAAAGTGACAATGTCATTAGCGCAATATGCCAATTATTTAATTTTGCACGATTGTACGCAATTATATTGTTATTATATTACAACCCCTGTTCACAAAATCCGCATTTTGTTGCATGTTTTAAAAAATGTGAAAACTCGAAAGTCTTAAACGTATGTTTAAAAAGTATTGGTATTTCTATATTATAGTCACGTACTACTGACGATTTGCAAGGTACTAGGCCTATATGCAATTTGAATTTAAAAAAATATTATCACAGATAAAAAAAGTGGTCCATATTACCACCTCCACTCCTACAAGTAATTGAATAGCAGGATGAAAATCTGTAATAATAAAGTTGGAATTTATTGTGAGGTATTTTTATAAAACATCTGGGAAGGTACTACAGTCGACTTGGACTGGATGGATGGGTATCATGAATATGTATGTTTAATAACCTTGAACAGGCTAAAGACAGTTGCCAAAAAGTAAACTAATACTAAAGCTTCACATAAAGCTATTTGTTCACGATAAGCACATTACCGACTCTCAATATTACAGTAATATTATGATGAATGTAATAGAACTTAGTATTTAGAGGAAATGTGACCATTTAAGCCTGTATTGCTCTGAAGAGCTATGTTAGCACTTCTCAGACTTCCTAATCACCACCTGTTCAAACTACATGCAGACTCCACCTGGACCCTAAGTAGATTATCGGGCACAACTTACATCTTGCTACAAGAGTATATATTAATAAGGCACTGTTTAGTCAAGTTAATTTCAAATACATACACTGTTTAAGTATAAAAACATGTATACACTAATCTACATCGTAAAGTTAATGTTTAATTAGCCTACACCTTATAAAAGGTTTATCTTCAAATGAAATAAAATTAGTAGCCTATAATGTAAATGGACTATTTTTAAAAAATGTAAATTTTCTGTAACTCAGTAATATATTTATATGTAAAAATGAGCATGTGTCTGTTTGTCCTTTATGGACTCAAAAAATACTTGACCGATTTGAATGGGGTTTTCACCATCATTTAGAGAATTTTTCTGGGACAATTAACGAACATAACATTGCCGTACATATGCCTACTATAGGGCCGGAGCAAAGAATAAAGTGCATCGGTGCACTAAAAAAAATAGCGTCTGTACTCTTAAATGGCTTAGACTGCCTAAACCATAACAAATGTATTAAATTAATTTAAACAGAATTTTAAAAAGAGTCCGCAACAGCACAGGCCTATGTCTATCTTTTACGAATAACTCACAATAACCATTTTTGTCTTTCAGCTGATTGAGACCAAGAAGATCTGGATTAGTAGATTCCCGGGCAATGCCAGGTAATCTGCACAGGGTGTCTAAACATAATTACGATATAAATTTATAATTATTTTTCTTTTTACTTAATCAACTAAACACAAAAACACATTCCACTTATTTAGGCGTAGCAGGGCACTTAAATTATTTTTGTCTTTCAGCTGATTGAGGCCAAGAAGATCTGGATTAGTAGATTTCCGGGCAATGCCAGGTAATCTGCACAGGGTGTCTAAACATAATTACGATATAAATTTATAATTATTTTTCTTTTTACTTATTCAACTAAACACAAAAACACATTCCACTTATTTAGGCGTAGCAGGGCACTTAAATGATATATTATTATTATTATTATTATTATTATTATTATTATTATTATTATTATTATATTATAATATCAACTCCTGGAAAAATGTATAAATGTATAAATTACAAGTCACTCCAATTCAAAGCAACATCGTTACTTTCTCTTTCCAATTCGGACTCCGAGTCACTGCTATCATCACTGTCATCCTCCAGGTTGATAATAAATCTATCAGGCAGTTTATCCATCAGTTGATCGCGTTCCCAATAAAATTCTTCCCTTTTATATACATGATGGCAAGCTTCTTTCCAGTTTTCCACATTCACCAAATTAATGGCTTTTGAAAAAACAGTTTTTTTTTACGTGACTCTCACAAAATTTCGTATTATATTTTCGAACATAATATTTCACTTGGGCCCAAACCAATTCTATCGGATTAAATTCGCAGTGATACGGTGGTAAGCGAACAACAACATGACCCTTTGTCTCTGCTAGTTTATGTATTTCGTACATTTTAAAGTGGGGTTTTTTGCAATTTTTTATAGCTATTATAGGCTATAAGGTTGCCTTGACCATGCGCTCATCAAATGGTATTTTATTCACCCGTAACCATTCCTGCATTTCACATTTCTTGGAGTTTGATGTGGGTGCCCTGTTAAGTTCGCGGGAATGATAAGTGGCATTGTCCATTACGATGCATGAATTTGGTGGAATATTGGGGCGTCGAAACAGGTCGAAATTCCTTAATTTAATTTCACTACGGTTTACACAAAAATTCCAAACATTTATTTTCTTTGCAATAATTCTCTATATAAGCACATGTAATTATTCTGCTATGAGTCTCTCACAAACACAGTTTGTCATTTAATTTATCTGTTCACACTCGCAGACGCACAGCTTCCCAACATTAACTTCGTCTTCAATCTTCAGATAATCTACAGGGGTCTATTTCCGGACACTACTGGTTAACAACTGATCTCGCATGATTTTTATATACAAGAATCGGAACTATTTTTCTCGAATTGAAACCACGAGAGGAGGATGTCTCTAGAAAGCGATGCATAGACACATCTGGAAACCTTCCATCGCACCGGGCCCTCTCGACTCATGGGTCACAATTCATGAATATCCTTCTACCTTATAATATAGATCGAGATTTGATTTTCTCAATTGACGCCCGCGAAATTAAAAATTGCGGCCCAACAACGCGTCACTCTATTAGAAATATTAAAGAAAAAAACTTGAAGTATCTGAAAATAAAGATTCCCTATAAAACGAAACACTTTTAGTGTCGCGAAATAGCACATAACTTACTGCGTCTTACAAGAAAGAGAGAGAGAGAGAGAGAGAGTTAAGTGGTTCATGTAATTAATTAAAAATAAAATGATATGAGTAAAATGTCCGCTCCGTGCGATGTAACCAACTGTATTTTATAAACATAAAGGTTAAATGCATTACAATAAATTACTCGGCAATGTTTATGTAGAGATATTACTGCTTATGGGCTATGCCAGTGTCCCCCTACATACAGAGGGCAGATGTTGCCAAACTCATAATATCGGTATTTGTTTGTTTAGGGAGGGTAGGAGGGGCAAGGTTAGCAGTAATTTCTCCAAATCTATGTACTATACATTTAAAAAACATATTTTTTTCTTTTACGGCATGCAAACTAGTTTTATAATAAATATGAGAGTCGCCATTTTCACACAGGATAGTACAGATCTGCACGAGCTCAGTAACAAGTGGTAACTGTTTTATTTAAGAGGGGGTGGCTTGGACAGCTACAACTTACAACTATGTACCTGCTGTGTTGCAATCTTCAGTTTTATATAAGGACTTGTCTCAAGAAAATACTGTTAAAATGGCAACCCAGTTCCCTATTCTAAACACACAGTAACTTCCTGGGTTGAATCTGACTCTAGACCTGACTTTTCTCTTGATGTTCCATAATTTTATTTTCTAAAATGGCATCTTTTATTTCCTAAAATATTGACTTAACTTCTGTAACCAGATTTCACTTCCTCTTGTTTCAGTTCGTTTTGTTATGTAATTTAACCTTTCGAAAAAAAATAATATAGTGGATCATTGATTATCAAAAATTCAATGAATCTATAAACATGTTTATATTAATTCGAATAAAATAAGATCACATATCCGAGCCCTAATTATAACCTATCGAGATAGTGGGAAGTTGAAATAAAGACGTAGAAACTTATTGTCCCGCAGCACATAAACCTGTCTTACATTATAAGGTTTGTCGTCGTGTAGGGTTTCTTAGGGAGTTAGATTTCGGTTCGCTAATGGGTAGTGAACTCAACGTTTCTGCCTGATTGCAATATGCGATATCTTCCACTCGATGCAATATAGAAAAATATTTAGTGACTGTACTAACCACACACTACTGGGTAACAAATCCGCGGTTAATCCCTAACAAAAGATATGCATATTAATTTTTCCCGAGCATTATAGAGGAGATTACGAGGAGCATCTATAGTATATAATAAATGTTAAAGTGAAAATATATATAACTGTTATTCTCCCAGTTATATTATATGGATGCAAAACATGTATTCTAACTTTAAGGGAGGAAAGGATTTTAAGAATGTTTGAGAATAAAGTTCTTAGGAAAATTTTTTAGACCAAAGAGAGATGAACAGACAGGTGAATGGAGAAGACTACTAACAGTGAGTTATATGGTCTTTATAGGAAGCCAGATATAATAAGAACAGTTAAGTCTCGTAGACTGCGATGGGCAGGACATATGGCACGAATGGGGAATGAAAGAGGTATACATGCAAGCTCCTTGTAGGAAAACCATAGGGAAAACGCCCAGTTGGTAGACCAAGAATGAGGTGGAAGAACAACATTAACCATGATTTGAGTGAAGTAGATTATACAGGGAATAATTGGAAAGCACTGGCTCAGTATAGGGGTATGTGGAGAGCTTATGCCCGCGCGGCCATGGACCTATGGTCTCGATAGTGCCAGTGAGTTAGTTAGTTAATAAAGTAAGGTAAGAGCCCAGTTTTGGATAACGGCCCGGTAGGGGATTGTTTGTTCTATCTTTAATCCTGTGTTATAACTTATTTTCTTGCTGAAAGATTAGGCCTATCAAGAGTTGTCATGAATTTCCTAAGGGTTTTTCTACATACCGTACTATTCTTACAGAGGAGATTGAAATCTTAATCAAGAAAAAGCAAGACTTTTCAAAGGAGGAGTTACTGGAGCAATAGTGAAGAAAAATAATCATAACTCCGGTAAGTATACTTTGTTGTAATAAATTTTTAAAAAATAATTGTAATATATAGCAGGATTTTAATATCATAATGAATATAAAAGTTAAAGTTAATAATTTTCTATTTTAAAATTATATTAACATTTAAATATAACTTAAATAAATAAAAACGTCTAAATAATTCATTGTTTAATAAAAATGTCTCAGTAACAACATAACAGTCTTTGTAAAAAATAATGCTTTTAAAAATTGTTTTAAGTCATTGTTGTCAAAATTATAAAGATTTCTGTTGTAACTGTAATAAGAACACCTGCTTAACTTCATATTCTAAAATGAAAGTAAACTAAACTCTGATTGGATGTTAAAACAATTAACATTTTTTATTTAACAAATCAATTTAAACCTTATATTTAAAGGACTATTAACCAATAGAATTTAAATATAACATCAAGTGATGTAATAATATTCTTTAAAATTATAAAAGAATTATACTAGTCATTCTGCATACAACTTTCAACAAAGATAGCAGCAAGAAGAGATCTCCTGATAAAATGTAATATTTAATACAAGAATAATAATTGATTCAAGAAAAGAAAATAATTTATTTTTAATTGACGGTGGAGAATAACTTAATCTGCTGAGAACTTTAAGAAGTGAATAAATTTCCAATTAGTTCTACAAGAAACAGTTTTTAGTGATTTTAAAGTATTTTCCTATCCAGTGTACCAACTACCGACCCTAAGAAGAGAATCCGGCTCTACCGAAAATTAAACCCAACCTGAACCAGTAATTCTTTTTTGGGACATAAATCCTTCTTCAAAATGTTAAAACATCGAGCATGAAGAGAATTACTTCTTCAAAATGTCACCACAACGTGGGACAAAGCAATTTACTTCTTCAAATATATGATATGTAGTTGCGAGTTAATGGTAGTTACAACTATGAATATATCTTTATTTCCCATCCAGAAGAGTAGAATAGTTCATTGTATTCATTATAAAGTAGAAAGGTAACATCTAGCAGTATTAAAATGGTTTTGATGCTGCTGGAATATTACCCATACATAGGGGAAGAATTAGATCAGACATTCTTTGTGGGTATTTAAGTATGAACTCCTATAGAATCCGAAGGTGCCCAATTAGGTCCATCGGGTGTGAATTCTGTATCTGTTCAGAGACCTACAATGTACTTCCTGTAAAGCAAAGCATACGTCATCACCAGTAGTCGACGCGGTATGGCAAACGTTTACTCCACTACAAGATGATGACGAAAGAAGAGGATCACTAAAACCGGACGTCTGACATCAGATAAGTTCCTCTCTGAATTTCAAGGAAAGAAAATAAATAAATAAAATTAAAAAGAAGAATTGAAATACTAAAGACAAGTTCCGATGATTGCAAATGAAAAAGACAAGGACAAAGAATTCATCATTGAAGACGAACTTTGCTGCTCATGCAAGGACAAGTGTTCCGCGCCGTAGCCGAGTGGTTAAGGCAGGATGACTTTGCGCAGACTGGCACTGGTTCGAATCTCCATGGAGGAAGACATTTTCTCATGGAATTTCGCCCAAATAGGGACCAGTGCTCACCCAACGTCTTGAGGCATTTAGGTAGCTACAATAAGTAGTTGCTCCAGGCTGAGAAAACCAGCTATAACGACGGGGATCCGAAATGCTGACAAAATTTCACCTCTACACTGGCTGGATGATCGTGTACATATGTGATTTACACATGTGGGTGTAAGGCCAGCAGCCGGCAGGGCCTTCTAAGACTGTCGCGTCATGGAGTTTGTTTTTAAGGGGAAAATATTTAGATGACATTCACGGTGAATCGTGGATTTCCTGTCAGAAATACGGAATCTGGTATTGTCATAGCCTACATGTCAAAATCTACCAACTGTGCTCCTCCTAAAAGATTAATTTACTTGACATGCAAGAAATCAAACTTTCATTCTCTATCCGATACTTACCATGAGTTAAATAAATATTTATAAAACATTATAAAATCTAATTCATATCGCCTTATGTGAAAATTGTAAGCGCAAACACTAAAATATATGCAGACAGTTTGAATTCACAATTACTGTACACTGATTTTTATCCATTTCAGAGCCCCTGGATAATCAGGAGTAGGCCTGTTTTATTTTCAGCGAGTTCTTGTGGTGACATTAATTATAAAATGATATAATATTGTTAGCAGATAATCCATACTTCACTTATTTCTGAATTTAAAATATATTTTTCGAAAATGGTATTAAACTCGATTTTTTTTTCATTAAAAATTTTAATCCATAAATGGGTTCTAACCTTATAGGCACCTTAGTATAATATAAAACCCTCATGAGAAATACCATTCAAGGGAAACATGATTCCACCAGTTGGTCTGTCTTTGAGGCCTGCTACGTAGCCTAAATACTTTTTTTTTTTTTTTGCGCGATTGTGCGTTTTGTCGTACTTACATCAATGGGAACCATGATTGAAAGTTCAACTTCCTACATTTCAGGGTTGCTAACCTAAATAACTATACTGTAATATTACATTTACACCCACGTGAGGGAAGTAAACCACTGCTCTCTATGTACCCTATACTACGTACAATGTATACACAAAAATATCCGAAAGGTAGTGTTAATATACATTATATTAAACAAATCACTGCATTTTAAATGAACTTTATTTGAAACAATATAAAACGATAAATACGGTACTTGCGGCCATTTTATCAATAATTATTCTCAAGGCCTCCTGTTGTTTCAACTAATAAACATTGCCCACACTGTTAAGTTTAGTCAATTGTTTATCATGAACGCAAATATTTCCAACAAAGATGTTATAATTTTACTATAATTTATTATTTTGAAAACACCATCACGCAAAAAAATAATGTAGGCCTACAACTCACATTTGTGAAGTGTTTTACAGAATCTCGGAAATTAAAAATCGAGCGATTTTCCTCGATTCTGTAAAAACCACTTCCCAACCTCGCATCGTAACGTACTACTATTAGAGCATCTGCAAACACCAAAACTGAAAATTGTGAATAAAAATAAATGCATCAATTTATAAATTCTTTATTTGAATAGCCTGCTAATTAGAAGAGTCCGTTCGCGTTCTTCACTCGGCAAGCCTAAATTGTTATCTGTATCATAATTATAAGCCATTGAGATTATGTAGGAAGAGTGTTTTATTGTGGAATAAATTAATTAATATTGATTCTGCATATTGATTTAAGAGTCATTTTTCTTTTTCCCATTCCGATGATTAATGAATTTTGTGCCTCGAGGTTTTTGCTTTAGTTAATCTTCATATTTGTTATTGGCGTTATTATTAATCACCATTTTCCTCAAATAACTGCTACGATTTCTTGGTATGATATTAGGAATTTTCGATTGTTCTATAGGGCGAACTAGTTTTAATATTTCTTTATTTACGTCAATAAGTGGAGAGTCTGGAAAGTTTTCCAGGCTTCCATAAATTGGTTCTTCATCGTCATGAAATAATAGTGAATCTGTTTTGAATCTTTCTGAACTATCGGTGCCATACCATGCATTCATTGGAAATGTATCACCAAACAAATTTATTTTCTTGATATTATGAATGTCACATTCTAGCATTACATCCTTATTACATTTCGATGATTCTAATCCTACATGTCTTCCAGCACTCGACACAACTTTTAAATATCCTTGCTCGCTCTCAATATTGAAAATGTCAGCTGACTTCAATTTTGATTGTTTCTTGTCTTTATTTTTGATTGGTAATTTTGGAAATATTTTAAATTCTTGAAGTTTAGTTGTATCTTCAGTAGTTGTTCCTAAAGATATATCTGATATTTCCTGTTCATATAGCGCATTTGATGAAAATATCTTATCAAAGAAATTTGGAGTTTTGTTACTGTTGATTTCATCTTGTACTAATGAGCTTTTATCACCACATTTTAATAATTTTAACTCTAGGTCTGTATCACTTCCAGCTCTTGATAATTCTTTATAATCACCAGGTACATCTCCAGTATTAAGAATGTCAATTGAATTTATTTCTGATTGTATCTTGCATTTAGTTTTCGATAAAGACTTCAGCACATTTTTACCTCCTCGTGTTTTAGTTCTATTAAAGTCTCCAGAAGATGATGCATTCAAAGCTGCTGATGTATACTTCTCCTGAAAATCATTCGATAAAAAGGGAAGTTTTTCGTTATGCCTATTTCTTTCAAACATTATGTCATCTTCCAATATGATGATACCAGGTGCAAAATTTCGATTGAATACCATTTTCTTTGATTTATTTATAATTGGAAGCGTCAGTTGGATATCAGACTGAACGGGTTTCACATTACCTTCCTTATCACGCAAAGGTCTATGTTGAAAGTTTACAGTTATTTTATTTTTTGCCTTATTAGATTGACAAGACACGTCAGATTTACGCCTTGGCAACATGCATGTGCTAGACATCTCTCCATATTCTACATTTAGATCATCTCCGCAATTTTTTTGTATTTTAACTAAAAATTTTTTTGTTCTTGTCTCAAATTTGTCCGAATCCATCTGAATACCATTTATTTTGATCTCCCCATGTTTTCCAAATGTGTCATGAACATCAATTTTTTCTCCAATAAACTTACTTGTGCACGTAGTATAACCATAGTTTTTATTCCTTTATTGTTTTATTTTGTAATATTATTGTTAGGTATGATTGGAACAATTTGAATAAATCTATTAAACATAGTAGTCTATAATCTACTGGGTTAATAGATTTATAAGTATTGAGGGTTGATTAAAATGTACAACTACTACTACTACTACTACTACTACTACTACTACTACTACTACTACTACTACTACTACTACTACTACTACTACTAATAATAATAATAATAATAATAATAATGTTTTATTTAGCCTATTGGCCAAGTTAAGAGGATAAGGCCTTCTTTTCCACTCAACCAGCACAAATATACAAAGTACAGGTTTATAATTCTGTGGCATTAGGGTAAATTAGGCCTACATATGTTTAATTTTAGTGATTTTTATTCATCATCATCATAGTACATTCACCAATTTATGCCATTTGTTGCTGTTTCGGCCTCAAGAGAAACACCATCCATAAGTCTTTTGAGTGGACGTCCTGGTCTTCTTCTGCCTGCAGGTTGATATCTTAACATTTGTTTGGGTATCCTGTGATATTCCATTCGATGAACATGTTGCATCCATCTTGACTTATAATCGAATTTTTTTCGTGGATTAGTATGTCATAAAATAACATTTTTCTTCCTCTATCATAAGGATAAAGTTCTTAAGTAAAAGCTGATTTCTTATGGTAGATAGGCCTATCTCTTGGTCTATTATTATTATTATTATTATTAGTATTATTATTATTATTATTAGGTTATTTTAATATTAATAAGCTCTCGTGAAACGTTATGTTTTCAGACTTACGTATATTTACCCTGTGACCACAGAATTTATATATAGGTTAAACTCGGCTGACTCGGGACACAGGGTGAATAGGGACACTTTTAAATGTTGTTCTCTCCACTGAAATCTAAACCTCCCAGCGAAAGTTCTGACATCTGTCGACTAACCTCTGTACTTCATATATCAAAACCATTTGTGTGACATTTTGGTTCTCATTTCGTTATCTCAATATTTCACAACAAAGAATTGGTGTTCCCGATAAGTGAAATAATAGCTTCGTAGTTTAATATTTTCGTTTTTTTATTATGCGTGTCTCTTAGTAACTATTGGTCTGATTACGAATTATTTTTTTACTAAATTATTAAGTATTTAACTCCAGTGAGATTGTGATAATTCCCGTTATTGTCGATATCGGTTTAAGTGTTGCCAACCAATAAAATTAAAACATTGTATTTCGGGTGAATAGGGAGACTAATTTCCGGCTGAATAGGGACAGCGTATTTCGCTAATTTATTTCTAACTATTGCATTGCCGATGTGCAATTCCAAACAGAGTTGAACACAAATTGATTTGCATAGAGCTATTAAAGCATTCCGTCAGGGGAGGATATTGTATCATGCGGCAAAGTTATTTGGGGTGCCTCGTTCATGTTTTCAAGGTCACCCTAACAATGGGAGTGACGATCCGCTGAAAAAATAAATTAGTACAAAAAATTATTTCATTATCTGCATGTTGATTTGAATTAGATTTTAAAAAATGTAGGAAAGGTAGCGTTTTGCTTAGCGGAGAAAAATGCAATAGGCCTAAGCACAAATGTATCGTCCTGAATAAGAAGTAGAAAATGATGATGATGATGATGATGATGATGATGATGATGATGATGATGATGATGATGATACTGGAAAGGCGGAACAGAATAACACTATGCGTGGGTTTTGTTTACAATATATTGTAATCCCATTTCTTGAAAACTGGGAGAATGCATCTGGTGTCATGGTAAAGGACGTGTATGGTATCATGAAAAATGTGTGAGAGCTGAGGGGAAAAAATGTTTGTAGTCCTAATAGAAAGAAATAAAATCGTATTCCATGATAGTTTATAGAGAAAGTTATGTTATAAAATTGTGTTTAAAGTGTCTGAGAAATAAATATTTTATCAAAGGAAAACATTTGAAAATTGTCCCGATTCATCAAAAAAACTGTCCCTATTCACCCTTACAAATTAGGATTAATATGGATATGCAGAACTGGAGTATAAATGTCAATAATTTCTGTATGCATTTGGTTGATAAAGACTATAAATGATATAAAGTATTATTCAAATATTATATTAAATCGTGAATTACAAAACATATAGGCTATGTGTTACCGAGAGTGAAACCGATATTACAGACTACCTTATTTTTGTCCCGATTCATCCGACTTTACCCTATGTTTTTCTTTTTAATTTATCATACATTGAATACTGTAAATTAAATAAAAAATATGAAAAAAAAAATTATAAAACTCTTAGACCTATACATAAAGCTTTTTTTTCTACACTTAACATATTGGTATGATACAGAGTTTAAAATAATATAGGCCTGCAGTAGTAGCGTTTGTTCAGAGTTCCGAAACAAGGTCATTGACCTAATGCTTCCCTAGTCTTAAAATAAAATGACACATTTACCTCTTGTATCATAATTAAGGCTAGGATTTGTAGCCTATGTAATTACACATTCTTCATCTTTTCTTATAAATGGGCAAAATTGATAAATGTCTACGAATTAGAAACTTACTTATCGTATATGAAAATTTATCATTTCATATTTTGCATATTTTATCATAATTACATATTTTTACATATTTTAAAGATTTTTATATAAATTTACATATTAGATCCCTTAATTTAAAAATAATAATAAGCGGAAAATAATTTAAAACAATATGTGGACAATATTTGTTTACATTACCTCATAGTACACTGAAACTGTTTTTTTTCAAACCTACACAAAAGCTATTGACAAACGGTCAAAGAAGAATTCCACTTACTAAACACGATACACATAGATACAGGAACATTGAAAACTTGAATATATGGTTCCACATAGCAAGATCTCTTTTAAAATCTGAACGATTTACTCTGTTTATGAATGAAATAGTAGACATATAGCCTATAGGGGGCACACCGTGGTATAGTTGGTTAAGGCAATATCCTACAATCTGGAAAATCGAGGGTCAAGACCCAATGGGGTCAGGATTTCTAAATTGCTTAATATTCTGGCGGCATCATGACCCTGGGGTCGACTAAGCCTATAAAAAAATTAATGCCATAGGCCTACTATGTTGTGGGGGTAAAGACGGCTTTCACACAAGGCTGAAATTTCTTGCCGATTGTCTAGAAATATGAGAGCCTTCATCTTCCAATATCCCTAAGACATGTAGTGGGATAATTTTGTAGTAAAAACATGACAACACCCTTCTTATCACGTTAAGTATTTAACTGTCCCATTCCTTCAAATTTGATCTATCTTAAAGTTAACGTTTAATATAGATGTAGGGCCTATATAAAATTAAATTTTAATGAATTTAATATTACTTATTAGTTAATACCCGGCGTGAGCTGTGAAGCAGAATCTTTCACTCCGACTCCTAGATTAATAAATTAGAATAAATTAATTAATTAGGACGTACATTATATATCATGCTAAATGCCTATTGGACGAAATAATCGTCGCAAACATATGAAACTTATATGAAATCAAACCGTGAGAACACGAGGATTTTGATTTTCATATAATTGAATTAAAATAAATTGAATCAAATGAAGCTGATAGAAGTAGGAATAAACGATCAGTTAGTAATTAAGGAAACCATTTAACATGTACATGGTACCGCTTTTGTTAAGCGACAGGCCCTTGATGCGGCTACAAAGGAGTTAAAATTTAAGAAAACTCATTTTACTAGCGGATTACTGGACATTTCTTTGTGGACCAGTAATCCAAGATCTTAAACTGAGCTTCGCTGACAGGTCATTAACAAAGCATGATTTATGGCTGGGGAACTACAGCATCGAGTAAACAACCCATTTTAGCGAACTCGACAAACCGCGAGGACGCGAAACCTAGCAAACAGGCGGGAAAAGGCCACTGACCCATGGGAGTGTCCATACAGGGAACATGGTGGATCCTTATCCAATGGAAAGACGGCGATTCCTTCTTTGGGACTAAGGAATCGTTGTCAACCAATATAATAAAGTGTTGTATCGCGACAAGGTAATGACCTCATGACGACACGATGCCAGAGAGAGGGTAACGAAGTTTACTTTATACCAACAATAATGATATTAAGTTAGTTTTAGTTCTGCAATTCTAAGTTCAGCGTTCGGAGTCCTGAGTCCGGCGGAACTCACCAAGGCGGGAGTCGGGACAGACTCACCGATATGGCCTTAAATTAACAAAATACAACATAACTTCACTTATAATATCATTAGAGACTCCATCTTGAGTTCTAAATGCGTTACTGCGGTCAATACCTTGTCCGACATCAAATGTGTCAACAATCTTACATATGTATAGTGTCCATCAATTAATAAAATATTTTTATTAAACTTCATCTCGCGTAGTCTTGCGCCGGCCAGCTCCTTGCTTATCCCCGAGAAAGAACCTCAACTCTACCGATTACCAACCTGAGCAACCTAAGATCTCATACATGGAGATATCCTTTCGGTAGGCTACTCCTAGCGCCCAACATCCTTTATTACCTATATACCCATTAATACCCCCCTTAGCTGCTACTCCTAAATAATTTATTGTTAATGTGTTTTTACCACCAGCCGTGCGCTGTTATGCTTGCCTGGGAATCTGCTTATCCCGGTCTTCTTGACATCAATGAAAGACAGAAATGGTTATTGTGAGTTATCCATAGAAGATAAACACATGCTGTCGCGGATTTTTTTGTAGAGTTTTTTAAGATATTCAATTCTATGTACATTAATTTGTTATGGTTTAGGCAGCATAGGCCTACGCCATTTTAGCATCAAAATAGGGACTCTATTTCACGTTTTTCACTACAAAGGGTGATTTTTAGGGGTGAAGGAGTTGAGTATTACAACTCTCTTATATCCTATGTTCATCCCCGGAACCTCCTGAACATTTTTCAAAAAGCTCCATCTCAACCGGATGAACGTTATGGCAGAGCACGCTTGCCCGGGAATCTACTTATACCGATCTTCTTGACATCTATGAAAGACAAAAATGGTTATTGTGAGTTATCCGTAAAAGATAAACATATGCTGTAGCGGACTTTTTTGTAGACTTTTTGAGATATAGGCCCTACAACTCTGTGTACATTAATTTGGTGTATTTGTTATGGTTTAGGCAGCGTAAACCATTTAAGCGTCAAAATAGGGACTTTATTTCACGTTTTTCACTACAAAGGGTGATTTTTAGGGGTGAAGGGGTCGAATACCACAACACTCTCTTATAACCTGTGTTCATCCCGGGAATCTCCTGAACATTTTGCAAAAAAAAACATTACAATCGGATCAACGGTATGGCCGCGCATAAAGTACGAACAAACAAACAAACATACATTAATTTTATACGTCAGATTTAAAGGAATTTTTATGTAATCTTACATATTTTACATATTGTTATTACATAAATATGTAGGCCTACATATTTTTTTCATATTAATATCACAAAAAAATACTAGCCTTAATCAAAATATGCTGATAGGAATTTAGCCTATTCTTCATTATTACGAAATAAAGAGAAATATACAAATGCTCCCTGTAGTTATATACTATAAACTTATATCTTGTTGCTTTTTAGTGATAAAAAAAAAGGAATTAAATCTAGAAGGGGATGTAATTCTATTCTTACCGTGGGATGCGTGCCAAACTCTCGCCCTATTTCAAAAAACAAAACCAATTGTGAGCTCCATTAACAACACAGCCTCTAGATGTTAGAGCTTGTAGCAGCTCTTTAGGGTGGCAAAGTGAAACCTGGCCAATCCATCCCTTCAGTAATTGGTGTGGCCAGAAACAACCCCTCATCTCTATGTAATCTTGACTTTCAATTTTACAATTTAACCGTTAATTAGTTTCATGTGATAATGGCTAACTGCTGATGAAGTTATGGTTAAGCGGAAGTTGAAAAAGTCACTCTCTTAATTTATTTTACGTGATAAGGTAATTGAGCTGTTTTTTTTAAAATAAGTTATTTAATCATTAAATGTCTGTAAGGTGCCAACTCTTTTAAGACTTCATTAAATTAAAACCGTTGATGAGTTTTAAAGGGTTTTCGTTGAAAATTATAAAAAGCGGAAATTATTTCTTTAGTCACAAATAATGACGATCCTAATTTTCAAAATTATGACATAAATTGTTTCCAAAATCTTACAATAGAACATATGTTATTCGAAATAACTTTTGCATCTACTATACATATCCAAACAATATAAGGCACAATGCCTTGGCGCAATGTTACGCACTGATTTGTTTCTCCATGGTGAAAACCATTTTCTTGTGGAATATCGGCTAGTGTATGGGACCGTTGCCCAGCCAGCATTGTGAGGAATTTGGGTAGATACGATAAATAACTACTCTAAATCGAGCAAATCGGCTATAACAGCTAAGAGACCTAAAGTGCTGATCACACTTAACGTCTATACTGTCCATAGTTATGGACACGTGTGGATGTGAGGCCAGCAGGCGGCTGGTAGATCAAGAGCTTTCTAAACCTGTCGTACCATACAGTTTAAATTATATAGACAAGATTAAATCAGAGTGATGAAGCTCTAGAGCAAATTTTGATCCTTAGAAAAATTTTGAAATAATTTAACAATGTAGGACCTAACATATGTTTTTTTTTTAATTAAGTTTAATAATTAGAGCTCAATGCTATTGCTTAAACGTGTGACTCTTTGGAGAAAGATTGTTTTACATTGTGGATTTCCAGCCCGACGCACAACTCCCAACCTGGAGGACCGGAGGTTTTCTGTTGGGGTTCCTTTCCCTTAGAAGGTTGCCTTCTCCTCGGCTGACGAGAGTCCTCTTCCTGGGTTTATTTTCGGAGTTTTCCTTCTCCTACACCCTTACCAATACTCACACTAGGGGTAAAGTGTGTTGGGGCTTTTTATCGACAGCCATGTCTAGATCCGCCGTATTCAGTTAAAGCAGGGCCATCTCTTGCAGGGTGTGGTTCTTCACCACGTACGGACGGTCTTGGTTATAGCTTCGTCAGAGGTAAAGATCTTGCATATCTCCTCCACTTAGCGCTGGGTTGGTGAGGACCGGTGTAGGGTCTACCCCTAACAAAGGGGTACGGGCTATGAAAGGTTGTACAAGAGAAGGACATATTAGAAATGAGAATATTAGAGAGGAACTAAAAATACAATCACTTCTTCAGCAAATAGAAGAACACAGAAACAATTGGATAGAATATCTGCAAAGAATGACAGAGGATAGGAGGACGAAAATCGGTAGGAAGACCAAGAAAGCGCTGGGCTGAAAAGGGTGTGAAATCAGAACAGGAAAAGACCTAATCCGCGAAGTTTGATGATGATGATGCTAGTACTTATCAATCGGAAAGCAGTTATAATTTAGTACATTTTACTATTCGTGCTATGATAGGTGGGCTATATTATTAGGCCTATATTGTTCTATATTGAATTGTAACCAGAATTTACCTTCCTAATTACCTCCCTAAAAAATACGCCAACAACGAATTTTCATAAATGTAGTTACCTTATATTTATATTAGGCCTATTTGACTTCTCTGGAAGTAGAAATTTACAAGCTCTTCTACGTGTCATACATAATCTTCTTATCAGCATTAAAAACAATGCAAAATGTCTGCAGAACTATTTTACATAATATAGACAACTTGTATCATATAACAACAAACAGTAGGCCCTACTATGACAAACACATTTTTATGAATAGACATTAATTGACATAAAAACTAACCTCCGTGGCGCAACAAGCCTAGAAGGACCTTGGCCGACCAGCCGCCTGCTGGTCTCACAACCATACGTGATAATCACAGAGGTAGACGATCATCTAGCCAGTGTAGGGGTGACATGTGGTCAGCATATCGGGTCCCTGGATATAAAATAAAATTAGTATGTTATAAATAACTATATTTAGAATCGGTGAGTAAAAAAGTATATAGGCCTATATATAGGCTATATATATTTGGCTATATGGATTTTGGGAGTTATATAGGTCACTAGATAAGTTTTGAGATGTGCAAAAATGGACCATGATAGAGTTTCCATACCTATCACATCTTTTCAAACAACTCTTCGGCACATTCTATACACCGTTTCATCCTCTGGAATCACTTCTGGAAGCAGCCACGCCACTCGATTTCAGACATTGCACTAAGCTCCTCCAACAGCATCTTCTGGGCTAGGAAACTGGTGTCCGCGCATGCAATTCTTCAAGTTCAGGAACAGGAAATTATCGCACGGGGCTAGGTCAAGACTGTAGGCTGAATGAGACATTAATTTCACCGGCGTCTTTTCCAGAAACCTAATTGTTGCATTGGCTGTGTGCAAAGAAGCATTGTCATGGTGGAGCAGAATTCCCCGCAGTCCAGTCTTTGGCCGCTTCTCCTGGATCTTTGAGAAGACTTTGGGAGACAGACTTCTGTATACCATTTAGTAGTAACTGTCCTCTTATCCTCTAGCACAACTGTAGCCAGATGACCACTTGTTGAGAAGAAAGTGGCCATCATTTTCTTCCCCACACTCTTAGGTCTTTTGACTTTGGTCGGAGGCTGCTCATCTGGGAAGACCCACATCTATGATTGGTGGTTTGTTTTACGGTCATACTGGTAGATCCAAGTTTCGTCACCTGTCACTATGTCTGACACCCGGCGGGAGTCCCCGTTGTTGAATCTCGGCAGTATTTATCTGCACAATTCCACCCTAGTGTGTTATGCCCTTCTGACAAGTCGTGTGGCTTCCTCACCCTTACGTATTGGTGCAGAATGGTGGAAACCCTTGGCGAACTAATCCCTAGGGCCCTCTCGATGTCCTTATAGGTCAGTCGTGAATCTTCCTTAATCAGAGTCTCCACTGCAGAGACGTTTCCTTCTGACACCACTGTTGTTGGCCTCCCAGTTCTCCCCTTCATCTTTAAGGGATGTTCTCTCCCTCTTAAATTCAGGAAATCAGCGGAAAACTGTTGCACGTGAAGGAGCAAGGTCCCCAGATATTTGTGTGAGTTGCTCAAGTGTTTACGACTCATTTAAACCACATTTAAAATCATATAAAATCATAGCAAGAAAATACTCCCTCTCAAGCTCCATAGGACACGTTTGATTTTACCACGCACAGCCTACTTCACAAAGGTGCTGTTCAGAAACAACTGAATGGAATCGTTTCTATCTGCTATGGTTTTGACGTTCGAGAGTTGTGCTTTCAAATGGTATATTAGTTTATTGCATTCCTGTCGCCATATTGCCGTGTCTCAAAACTTATCTAGTGACCCACGTAAGGACAATTGTACCGTCTCGAAATCCTCACATCCTGGACTATTAATAATATCCTTATCTTCCCTATAGCATAAATAACTGTTACCTAATATTCTGTAAGAATGTTTGAATTAATGATTATTTGGAAGGAGTAGAAGATATTAAGAGCATTTCAGAATAAAGTTCTAAGAAAATTTTTGGACCAAAGAAAGATAAACAAACATGAGAATGGAGAAGACTACATAACAGTTAGCTACATGATCTTTATAGGAAATCAGATATAATAAGAATAATTAAGTCTCGTTGACTGCGATGGGCAGGACATGTGACACGAATGGAGAATGAAATAGGGGCATGGAAACTCCGTATAGGAAAACCAAAGGTTAAAGCGTCCGGTAGGTAAGCCAAGAAAGAGGTGGGAGACTAACATTAAACGTGATTTTAGGAAAATACATTGCTCAGGGTATGATTTGAAAATACTAGCTAAAGATAAGGATGGGTTCCATAGTGTCATTGAGACAGAGTTAGTAAGTTTAGAGTGTCACTATCAGAAACACGAATTAGGCTGCTAAGTCTTTTTTTTAATGGCCCAGATTGTCATTTCGACATTTCTGGTGTTCTCTCCTGACATTAGCGTAATTGTAACTCACTTCTGAGGTTGGGACGCTTTGAAGGCGGGTTACGTTGCCCCGATGATACGATGGCTGATTATGACGATAGTGGTGCGCCAGGCGAGTCCTTAATTCTAAACTTATTCTAAGGTGAATATGACTGTTGATGGTTATGATGGCCATATGATGTTCGCGGACCGTTTGGGCCTTAAAATTGTCTTTACACTTTGTCTTACAGATTAGGAAAAACCCCGGGAAAAAAATCCTCGCCCAGTAAACTCCTACCGATCGAAGCCGGGCCCGCTGCGTGACAAGGTAGCATGCTACCTCGGGACCACAGCGGTGGACTGATCTTATGTTATAATTCGTAATTGTTTGATATATCTATATATCATGCTTTATTTTACTTAAAATTTTAGTTTACCTTAAACTGTTTTAAGTAAATAAATAAACGTATTTTACTTTTTTCATTATTAGTCAACCAAGCTCGGACTAGATCGGATGAACGACATTCCTATAGCGGATATAAGATTTCACATACACTCCCGCCCTTGTCTCGTTCCCCAAGCATCTCCGTCTCGTTGCTTCTACAGATGCACTTGGCATGGGAGGGGAATGCCAAACGCATACGCGATAGTAACTTACAAATCAAGCGGGAGTTCCGTTGGATCAGATTTCCTGTTAGCAACGAACAATCTTCATAAGCAAAATAATGTTTACAATGATCGCAAAAGCGAAAGAGAATATATTGAATAAATTATCTGATGTAACCTACATTCTACAAGTAGGTCTACTCTTTGAATTTAAGCCTATATACTATATGTGAAAAAAAAATAATAAAATATGTACTTAGTATTGTAAATAAAGTGTACTCCGAGAGCACTAAGCATGTGTTTTAGAATTTACATCAATTTATTTCCATGCAAAATCATTAAGAAAATTATAAAATTATGAAGTTTCCTTTCATCTATCAGTAAATAAAAATATTAGACAATAGTTGGTCAGTATGGAATAATTTATTATTTATCTATATAAAACAATTAAAATGGTCAATTGTACGGTCTACGTTAATTGAATTTACGTAGTTTATAAAGAAATGGAGCTAAATTTCACCATACTAATTTTCAAACGATAGTGTATAAAATTATATAGCCTATAATGTAACTATCTTTTCAATTTCATGGAGTAGATACATTTTGAGAAATGTATTTCATACAAAAAATGTCTTTTTTAAAGATAGCTAAACTGACAAATTAAACTGAGACCCGAAATTCAGTTTTGGTGTTCAGAACACTATACTGTTTCACTATAAAAAAAACGCATAAACTTTCGCAAAATGCGAGTTCAGTTTTATTTTATTTATTTGTTGCTGATTTCATATGGAGTGACCTATAAGTTTTCATAGATTTATATTTCAATAAAAATGATATTAATAATTTATTTATTTATTTATATACAGAGTTTCAATGTTTAGCCCTACACATCTTTCTGTGCCTAAAGTTTTATTTTTCTTCTCCACTCGTCTCTATCCATCCACTCCATATCCTCCAGTCCTCTTGTTCTCATTCCAGTCTTATTTCTTGCATCCACGAGTTTCCAAATCTTCCTTTCCTCCTTCTTCCAGGTGGACACCATTCCAAAGTTTTTCTGGGTAACCTTTCTTCTTTCAATCATCGTACATGCCCATACCAATTTAATTACTTGTATCTTATATAATCTACTTTTGAATATCTAATATTCATTTTTTCTCGTATGACAGTATTTCTTATGTTTTCCTAATTTTGAATATCTTGCCGCTCTCCAAAGAAATCAATTTCCATCGACATAAGTTTTTGTTCTAAGTTTTTGTTGGATTTCCAAACTTCAGCTCCATATGTGACAGTACTTCTCACTTCCTGGTTTAGGCAAGAGTTGCCTGTTCCGTCTTCACTAATAGATATAAGACCATCTCTTCCGAGGACGTCCGACACCTCTTCTTCCTCTTGGAAAATAATGGAAGATTTTATTTGGTAATCTACTTTCTTCCATTCTTTCTACATGTTATTTCCACTGTATCTTGTTAAATATATTTTCTTTTATGGAGTAGATCTGCAGTTCTTCACGGATATCCTCGTTTCTTATCTGGTCCATTCTAGTGCAGCCTTTTACTCTCCTTAGAAATTTCATCTCGGCTGCTTGGATTTTACTTTCTTGTTTGGTAGTGGTAATCCAAGATTCGCTCCCATACAAAAGGACAGGGACAGCCATTGTTTTATAAAATTTTAATTTCATTTGTTTATGGGCTTTATTATTCAATGTTCTATTTATTGTACCACAAACAGCTTGAAACTGACATGTTTTGTGTTCAATATCTTTATCATACCCATAGCTGATGTCACATCCTAAATATTTAAAGTGGGATACTTGTTCAATAATTTCGTCTCTAATTACTATTTTTGCACGCAGAGTATTTCTTCCACAAAATGCCATTACTTTTGTTTTACTTATTGAAATTTTAAGATTATAATCGCTACATATTGCATTTAGTACTTCTCACTATTAAATTTTATATTTGTAACTTTCTGGCTATATGTCTGTTCCATAAGACTCCATTTATCATTGCTGTTACTGCTCTACCTTCATTTATTCTTCTCTTAATATCGTTTTCTTGTTTATTCTCTTTATCCACTTTTACTCCCAGATTCTCAAATTCTTCATATCCTCTAAAATGCTCCTTCTGATCTTGTAATATTAAATCTTCGGGTTTCTGCTCCACATCCCATATAAAATGTTTTTTTTTCTAATTTTATTTTCAAACCCCAGTTATCGTATTCGTGCAATAATTTTCTGAACATAAACTCCATACCTTCATATTCTTGAGCAATTATTATCTGGCCATCCGCAAATAACAGTGTATATATTGTATCTATTGATCCATCTCCAATTGGTACTCCTGAATAATAATAATAATAATAATAATAATAATAATAATAATAATAATAATAATAATAATAATAATAATAATAATAATAATAATAATAACTGTTTATTCATTAAAGAAAGAATTCCTTTGGCTTTTGAAGAACGTAAGGCTTCGTACATGCAGTAAACATTTCTTATGTGGCACGAACACTGCATGACTTCATCCTCCGTACTCACTACGAGAATCCAAGGACTTCTCATTCTCACACGAGACTCTCGTATCTGCACTCCCTTTTAGTCGCTCTCGCTTACGAGAGCGAGCAGGAGTAGTTTGACCGCCTTTAGTAGTTTATGCTACTCAAATGAAGTAAACCATTGAGAAAAGTCCCCTGGAGCTTATTTAAACCATATAGATCTACAGGCGTAATTGCTTTACCTAACAATAAATCTAATATATAAAAATGAATGTTTGTTTTTGTTTGTTTGTTTGTTTGTTTGTGTGTTTGTGTGTTTGTGTGTTTGTTTGTTTGTTCGTTCGTTCGTTCGTTCGTACTTTATGCGCGGCCATACCGTTGATCTGATTGTGATGGGGCGTTTTGCAAAATGTTCAGGAGATTCCCGAGATGAACATAGGCTATAAGACAGTTGTGATACTCAACTCCTACACCCTTAAAAATCGCCCTTTGTAGTAGAAAACGTAAAAAAAGTAGCTCTTTGGACGCTTAAATGGCTTACGCTGCTTAAACCATAACAAATACACAATTAATGTAGGCTACACATAATTGAATATGTCAAAAAGCTCTACAAAAAAGTCCGCGACAGCATATGTTTATCTCTTACGGATAACTCACAATAACCATCCTTGTCTTTCATGTCTTTCATTGATGCCAAGAAGATCGAGACAAGCACGTAGATTCCTGTGCAAGCATAGCAGCACATGGCGGGTATGCTTTTACGGATAACTCACAATCGAGATAAGTAGATTCCCAGGCAAGACCGGATAATCATCACGGGGAATCTTAAAATAATTACGATATTCATTTATAATTATTTTTCATTTTACTTATTCAACTAATCATAAGAAGTACATTAATTTTTGTCTTTCAGCTCAGTTATGCCAAGAAGATCGGGATAAGTAGATTCCCGGGCAACGCAGGGTAATCAGCACGGGGGATCTAAAAATATAAATTTATAATTATTTTCCTTTTACTTATTCACATTAATTTTCATTTGTTTATACGAAGCAGCGCACGCCGGGTATTAGCTAGTAATATATATTAAACGTTCTTCATAACTATTAACCGTTTATGATTTCGATGGACATGCATTTGAAATTTTCGATTATCTATCTTGAAACACTAACTTTTGGTTTACACTTCCTTGTGATTCGTATTAATTTGATTAAAAAGGTTTGGATCACTAATTATAGGTTTATAGAATAACCTATATTAGGGCCCATATAATTGCAGAGAAATGATGGGAAGTTTCAAGTGTCACTTTTTTTTCAATTTAATTCAAGATAGTTTATTTTTCTCGCGTGTTGGTTTAATAATTTAGTAACATCTGGTTTGCACTTTCTTAACAAAACAGTGGATTCCTTCTTTAGTTAATCCTAATCGCTTGAAGAGCACAAGGCCGTTGAATCTAGTGCTTTTGGGGGATGGATGAGAAATCTAACTTAATCCACGATATCAGTCGGCTCTTCCCCGTGTTTAGTTTTGGGATTTACTGCACAAAGTGGCGCCAAGAACTAGATGACATTTCCATGTCATATGCTTGGATTAGCGCTATATCCTTCCAACACAAACACAAACATCGATTCTTTCATTTTCAGCTCCTTGAACTAAATAAACCAACTCTTCACAATATTTGTACACTTTAACTTAAGATAGAATAACGTTACTATTTGCATTCCCATCTTTTATAAAAAAATCTTTAAAAACGGGTTTATTGTATTTATTCAATGCACACAACTTTGCTCGATATTATTAAAGGAAATACAGATAAACTTAAACCATGTAGACCTATAACGAATATTACATGAAAATTTTACAAATGTTTATGCAGCTAAAAATGTAGCTATGCAAGAAACAATTTTTAATCTAGTATAGCCTATTCTGTATAAAACGGATTATGCAAATAACTCAATTTTTGCCGAGTAAGAGTTTACAGAACGAGTTGGAAGACGAGTTCTCAACATCTCGTATGTTTTACATATTCTATTGCGTATGTAATGAAGAGTATGTTACTTGAAGTAAAAATTCTCATAATGTAACTTAATGTAAAACATATTTCCAGAAAACAAAGAATAATATGCAATTAAGCAGGATTTTTCTGGTTTACCCAACGTTTAAATCAAATGGCTGCTTTAAATGTATGTGTGTGTGTGTGTGTGTGTGTGTGTGTGTGTGTGTGTGTGTGTGTGTGTGTGTGTGTGTGTGTGTGTGTATATATATCCATCCATCCATCCATCCATCCATAGTAATTCTGCCCGAAGGCAGGTCCTTCACTATAATCATAGTATTTTCATGCTATGCTTGTAAATTTAGTAGGGAATTGTAGGTGTGGTAGGTTCCCGTTGCTTTCCACACCGGTGAAGGATGATCATGATGATGGCCATATGATTTCGGGGCCTTAAAGTGTTCCTGACATTTGTCTTACAGGTGAGGAAAAACCCCGATAAAAAATCACCCAGAAAAACTGCCCCGACCGGGGATCGAACCCGGGCCCGCTGCGTGGCAAGGCAGCACGCTACCTCGAGACCACAGCGGTGGACATATATATATATATATATATATCAAATAAATTAATTTCCTTAAAGGTTTCATTAGACGTTGTTCTTGTAAGACCAGTGCCATGTGTGAATATGGGATATTATCTACTAAATATTTTTTAAAAGGACAAAACATTGTAATACAATTGGAAGTGAAATTGTGTGACTTGGGTTTGACGGATAGTCGAATATCCACAAAAAACCTATTGTTCATGTAACAGTAACAACTTAAATTATAGTCCAGACACTGATTCTCCGGCTCTGACGTTTTCACGACAGTGTTGCCGATATGGATATTCAGTGGGAGTGGCCGCTTTATGTATGCGGTTAGCAGACATACATCTGACATCTCAGCAATTTCAAACCTTACTTGCATGCTATAGCCGCGTCAAGAGCAGTGATTGGTTGTGACAGAAGTTCACTCTCAAATCAACCATTTCCTTATTGGCAGTAGCCTAAACTTCAGAGCCAGAGATCCAGCGGCTTAGGTATAGTAACATTTATATAATTGACACAGTTGATAAATCTGGAAGTTTTCATACTGCTGATTCATCAGTGAATGTGGCAGCCAATAGTATTTTAAAAAATGTAACAGAAACAAAACGCAGAGTGAGATCTATTGTCACGGATAATGTAGGTAATGTTAGGAAAATGCGACAGATTTTAGAACACAATGATGATTTGGATTTTATAAGTTATGGTTGCCCTCCACATACTAAATGTTGTAAGTCATGATTTTCAAATGCTTGATGTTACAATTACGCATGTGATCAGTATTTTAGAAACAATAATTTTGCCAAATATTGTTTGCATCAGTGTGGATCATCTAAACCAGTCATTCTTTCTGTAGTGAAGTTAGCTGGTAATGTGTTGGACTCTCTTGAATCATGTATTAATAAAGTAGTTCACTTATGAAACAATCGTGATGTAATCGATAAGGTTGTGCAACAATAAGTTTCCAATCTAAGTTTGATGTTTTTTGTCTAATGCCACCAGGTTCTGTTTTATGGCATTTCTGGTTTTCTCCCCTGGCATTGGCGGAATTGTAACCCATTTTTTAGGTTGGGCACCTGGAAGGGGGAATTACGTTACCCCGATGATATGATGGGTGATAAATGATAATGAAGCATCAGGAGAGTTCTTAACCTAAATTCCAGACCATGAGCAACCACAGGAATAATTCCCTTTACGGAAAAATTCATGGTGAGTATTTTATATCATTGTTGAAACTAATAATTGCACAATCTCAGAGTCATTTTTCCGCGTGTTGAAAGAATTTATAGGTATTTTAATGACCAGATGTCTTTAAAAAAGTTGAAAAAAAACTACTATGTGCGTTAAATGCTTTTTCCATATAGGCCTATGTTAGATCCCAAGTAAAAAAAAAACAGAAATGGACTTCACTTCAGAAAAAAAAAACGCTGCTCTAAATTTTGCTGGAGACGTTATCCACAAACTTATCTATTATCATTAATATTATAAAATTCCAAACTAAATTATCGCCACCATTTCATAAAACTTTCTTTGAACCCGGAGTGAAAAAGAGAGTGTGAGACTGATGAAGAGGCATAGCCTATATAACAATTGGATGCATTTAATGACAAAATGTTCTCCGTCATTTAACAGCTGTTCGCAGATAATGTATCTTCTGCTAATTAGAAACAGATTGGGAAATGTTGGGTTTCCTATTTAGGATGTTTAATAGAGAGGTAAATTTAGATGATTATGTTGATTAACTAATTGGCCGTAGCGTAGTGGTTAAGGCACTGAGCTACAAGCCGGAGGGTCGAGAGTTCAAGTCCCGTTGGGGTCAGGATTTTTAAACTGACCCAAACCCTCTGGCGGCACTATGGCCCTGGGGTCGACTCAGCCTCTAACAGAAATGAGTACCAGACGCTTGTTCTGGGGGTAAAGGCGGCCGTCACGCAGGGCTGACAACCCGGCTGACATCAAGTGCCGATTGTCAAGAAAAAGTGGGAGCCTTAACCTCCTACTACCCCAAGGGCCTCCGGGCCTGTAGTGGGATCACTTTACTTTTAGTGGGGCACGCTGTAGCGTAGTGGTTAAGGCACTGCGCTACAAACCGGAAGGTCGAGGGTTCGAGTCCCGGTGGGGTCATTTTAAACTGATCCAAACCTTCTGGCGGCACTATGGCCCTGGGGTCGACTCAGCCTCTAACTGAAATGAGTACTAGGCGCTTGTTCTGGGGTAAAGGCGGCCGTCACGCAGGGCTAACAACCCGGCTGACATCAAGTGCCGATTGTCAAGAAAAAGTGGGAGCCTTAACCTCCTACTACCCCAAGGGCCTCCTGAGGCCTGTAGTGGGATCACTTTACCTTTAACTAATTGGCAGTTTATGGCTGGAAGAAGAGCTAAGGTAGTTAGCGAGAGAGGATGTCATACAGTATGTCGTAAGCAAAATAATCTACAAAGTTTACTTATTAGTTAGCAAAAATCCTCAAAAAGGCATAATAAAAACATTTAAAAAATGCCTAGAACAAATAACAAACTAAATAATACCTATAATTTAAAATAAAATAGAGGAAACGAACATATACTGTATACACTCATCCTATCCTCCTTTCATAATACAATAGTACATCATCTACGTTCTACGTGAAGTGGTTGTCGAAGTGGTGCGTAAATTGAAAATAGACCATTTGTCCGTTCAACGTGGAATGTGCAGTGAGTAGCATTAAAATACACACACAGAAGAGATTTGAAGTTCTTGTAGGATGTTCGCATTTCTCTTTGTTCTCAATTATTTGTACCCAACTGTTCTTCTCATGAACTTCATTTCATCAGTTGTGATTCTGCTTTTATTTCCTTCATATATGCCAAGCTTCGCTTCCATAGGCAAGTATTGGACTTTTTATTTTTTTTATTTTAAGAGCCCCACCACCATCCCCCTGGGTTTACCACGGGCTTAATGTCCATATTCCCAAGTCTGCTCTTGTCCCTATTTATTATCTAGCGCGATTTCTTTATTTAATTCTTTATTCTTTTACAGAGTGCGGCTAGTTGAAACTTAATCTAAGGTGTTTACAAATATATTACATTATGGTTTCTTAGTCTAATTTTGTTTCTTATATAATGCTATAATAATATACATAACATGGAAATATTAATCTTATACATACTTAACCTAAACGCGGCAAGATTGGGACTCGCGAAGGTTTTATTAAACCCTCACTCTTGAAAGTCTCTGACCTAAAGACTGTTTGAAAACTCTATTAACGTGGTCTTTATAGGAAGCCAGATATAATATGAACAGTTAAGTCTAGTAGACTGCGATGGGCAGGATATATGGCACGAATGGTGAATGAAAGACGTGCATGGAAGCTTCTTTGTATGAAAACCAGAGGGAAAACGCCCAGTTGATAGACCAAGCATGAGGTGGGAGAATAACATTAACTATGATTTGAGGGAAGTAGATTATACAGGGAATGATTGGTAAACATTAGCTCAGGATAGGGATGTATGGAGAGCTTATGTCCGCGCGGCCATGAACCTACGGGTTCGATAGTTCCAGTTAGTTATTAACGTTTCCCAACAACTTACTGAAATTCTCTAAATGAAATAAATAATCGCTATATGATCTAGATGTTGGACTTCTTTAAATAGAAAAAAAATATACGTAGACTATTAACTTGGAATGAAATATGAAAAAGATTATTAAGGATTTTAACAATTCTAGCTTTCATAAAACCGGAACGAGCCAACAGGCTTAATCCCTGGACGATGATGATGATGATGATTATTATTAAGGATGAATCCATCGCTGTGATATCTAGGTAGCATGCTGCGGGCCCGGGTTCGATTCCCGGTCGGGACAAGTTTCCTGGGTGAGGTTTTTTTCCGGGGTTTTTCCTCATCTGTAAGACAAATGTCAGGTATTAGTCGTTCAAATTATCTCTGCAGGCGGAAGAATTACGAAGCTCTGTTTGTTACTACACGTGACGTCATATAAGGCAGTGTACACTATCAGCGTCCCACATCCCATTCCCCTCTGTACTCATAGATAGCAGTGTCACGTGTTCTATTCCTGCATAAACACGACTGCAGCGCCCTCCGTTAACAACTGCGCTTACTCCTTAAACGGGTAATAGCTTTGAAGCGCAGAAGGTCCCCGTACATTATCATCATCCACGGTGTGGAAAGCAACGGAAAGCTACCACACTTATAATTCCCTAGTAAAACTGCAAAGCATAGCATGAAAATGCTATGATTGGCAGTGAAGGACCGGCCCTAGGGCAGAACACTATAGAATACGAGAATTAAGGATGAAATAATCATGTTAATGAAATTGCAACACAGCATTTGCCTTCACATAGCCTACTGATATAACAAAAACATAGACGCGATTTGACCAAAGATGTTGAAACGTCTTAAAATAAAATTGAAGTAAAAAAATAGCTCCAGTGGAAGCAGCCCTTTGATTGCAATCAATTAATTACAATATAGATACATTCCAGTTCAAATTCTACCCCCTCCCTTAAAAATAAATCTATACTTTTTATAGGCCTATTCATCACTCTTTTTATTCACACCGTTGAGGTTATAATTATTATAATTATATAACTTTTACAGACTAGGCCTACCTTATATATATAGGCCTATATACCGTCATCCTCAACTTCAATAATTCATTTATAATCTTCATAAAGCTTTTCGAAGTCTTAGCTTCATCTTCATGAGTTTTCTTGTTATTGACTTTATTTATAAATTTTAACCTAATGATTTTAGAACATAATAAATAGCGGCTAAACACTCGCCGTACCTAAAAACTCGTATGTTTTTATGATATAATCGGTTGAGCAGTTAAGAAGTCTAAAAGGACAAGCAAAGAAACATTCATTTTTAAATTGCAAGCATATAGGCTATAATTAAGTTATTCAATAAATAAACTAATACAAATAAATTTTCACAACTTGCGAAGACTAATGTTTTTGCAATAGGGAGTAGTGCCTTCTCCTTCATTGGTAGCTAGTGGAGTGAGTGTGGATGAAACGTTTTCAACTAATTTCAAATATGGTGCTGTAAGTAGACTCGATGTAGATTTGTATTTTTTTTTTCAATATCTTTATTCGAAATTCGCTAATAAACTAGAAGTGTTTTAGCATTATCGGGTACATAGGTTTAGGCTTATTGATTTGTAGCAGATTTTTTGTGTTAAAAATTTCGAAGGAATGTAGCTATTAAGTTGTCCTTCATGAATATATTATTGATTTTGTACAAAGCTTAATTGATCCTAGTAACTAGACATCTAAAAAGATAATGACACTGGAGTGGGCTAGCTTTCATATTTACTGAATTGATTTATTTAAGAAGTATATTTTTAATTTTTATTTGTCGTTTGGTTAAAATTGACGTGATTTCTTATAAACACTTTATTTCGGGATTAAATACAAACAAATTTTGAGGGGTAATGGCTTAACGTAGTCAATTCCATTGCCATGTTACCTAGATCCTAGAATATAGAGTTCAGTTATAAAATTGTAACGATGATTTTGTTTTATTATAGTTATCATTCACAGTATATCATGCGTAATGTAATCACATTTCATGTTCCTACATTGTGCCTTTATAATAGGCCTACACTTTTCATAAATTATACCTAACCTCAATTTTTATTTTATTCATTTTGCGAGTTCCTTGAAATAATCATATTTTTTGGCCTGGAATGTGAGAACTCTTCTGCAAGCCGGGAAACTGGAAAATTTTAAAGAAGAAATGATAAGAAATAGAGTGAATGCGATGGGAATATCAGAAGTGAGGTGGGAACAAAGTGGTGAATTAGTGAATTTAGAATGTTTTATTCCACTGGTGATTCTAAAGGAAATCATGGTGTCGGTGTAGTATTAGGTCCACGTGTGAAAGAAAAAGTTATATCAGTGCGTTATGTGGATAATCGGATGATAATGGTGAGGATACAAAGGAAAAAAGTGGACTTGGTGATAGTGCAAATTTATATGCCCCATAGTGGGTTAGCAGATGAAGAAGCGGAGGAAAGATATGACAAGATAGAAGAGATCGTTGAGAGAGACAGAGAAAAAGAGAGCATGTGTTATCCTAATGGATGACTGGAATGCTGTACTTGGAGAAGGACAGGATGGAAGTACAGTTGGAAGATATGGATTAGGAAAAAGGAATAAGAGAGGAGAATCACTGGTGAGTTTCTGTAAAAGGAATTCAATGATAATTGGAAATACAATGATTCAACAGCACAAAAGAAGATATGGACAACATATGATACCAGATCGACTACATACTGATACAGAAAAGATTCCGAAATTGCTTGAAAATGCGAAGACCCTACCAGGAGCTGATAATTCAGACCATGTCTTATTAATAAGCGAAGTAGATATTTGCCTGAAGAAGATAAGAGGAAGACAGGCAACAAAGAAGTTCGACTTGGAGAAACTTAAAACTGAAGAAGAAAGGAAACAATTCCAACAAAATTTTCAAGAGAAAGCCTCTCCCTTGGAAATCTCATATGGCAATACCTAGAAACACTGGAGTCATTTGAAACCCTCTATACAGATAGCTGCAGAGGAAACAATAGGATACAAAGAGTAAGAATATTTAGAATCCTTGGGTCACAGAAAAAATATTGGAGAAAATGGAAGAAAGAAGAAAATGAAAAAATAGCAATACAGAAAAAGCCAAAAGAAACTACAGGAAACTAAACAACGAACTTAGAAGAGAAACTGACAAGGCAAAAGAAGAATAGATGAAGCACAAATGTGAAGAACTGGAGAATCTGAAGAGGAAAGGAAAATATAATTTAATGTACCAGGAAGTTAAATCCTTGGGCTATGGAAAGGAATGCAGGAAAACTATGTAGTTGATTCAGGACGAAAACAATGAAGAAATAACAGACAAACAGGGAATTATCAATACGTGGGAGAAATATGTAGAAGAGCTATTTGAGACAGGAAATCGTCCGGCCAACTTGGATATTGAAAATGAAGAAGACATATCAGAAGATGAAGAAGGATTTTCAATTCTGAAGAAAGAAGTTGAACTAGCAATTAAGGAAATGAAAAATGGGATAGCAACAGGGGTAGATGGAATCCCCATTGAATTAGTTAAATGCTTGGGCGAAGGAAAGAAGAAAATTCTGCGTTTATGCAACAATATATATATAAGGAAGGTGAATGGCCCGAAGAATT
This sequence comes from Diploptera punctata, assembly GCA_030220185.1. Lineage (NCBI taxonomy): Eukaryota > Metazoa > Arthropoda > Insecta > Blattodea > Blaberidae > Diploptera > Diploptera punctata. Next base: position 433,354 of record JASPKZ010000038.1, on the reverse strand, counting down.
TACCGAGACAGTGTTAATACCAATACAAAAAAAAAATAATGCAAAGAAATGTAAGGAGTTCAGGACTATCAGCTTGATATCACACTCTGCAAAGATTCTCCTGCGAATACTAAATCAACATTTACGTTCTACGATGGAAAGCGAGTTGGAAGAAGAACAGTTTGGCTTCAGGAAGGGAAAGGATACGAGAGATGCAATTGGATTGATACGAACAATAGGAGAAAGATATATAGAAAAAGATAAAGAAGTTTGTGCAGTATTTGTTGAACTGGAAAAGGCCCTTGACAGAGCATATTGAAATACGAGGATCTTGAAAAAATTGGCATGAGATGAGGCTCATACGTAATCTTTATATGAAACAGCGAATAAAACTGAAGGTAGGAGAAGAAATCTCAGAGGGAAGAGAAATTGGAATGGGGTACGGCAAGGATGTCATATATCACCTACTCTTTTCAACATCTACCTGGAAGACCTAATAAAGAACTGCTTAAGGAATACGGGAGGCGTAAACATGGGAGGAAGAAGAATTAAGTGCATAAGATTTGCTGATGATATGGCCTTGCTAGCAGAAGATGCAATGACACTGGGGAACATGCTGATGGAGCTAAATGACAAGTGCGAGAATTATGGGATGAAGATAAATATAAATAAGACGAAGGACATAATTATAGGAAGGAAATCGAGGAAGATATACACGAGGATTAAAGATGAGGTCATTGAGCAAGTGGAGAGCTTCAAATACTTGGATTGTACTATCAGCAGTAACATGAACTGCGGCCAAGAAGTAAAGCAGAGGATAGCAATGGCAAAAAAAAAGCTTTTAACAAGAAGAGAAGCATTTTCTGCGGACCTTTGGCAAAAGAGTTACTGCTAGTGAAGTGCTTTGTGTGGAGTGTAGCATTGTATGATGCAGAGACTTGGACATTATGACGGAATGAGTAAAAGCGACTGGAAGCTTTTGAGATGTGGATATGGAGAAGGATGGAACGTATAAAATGGGCTGACAAAATAAAATAATAAAGATGTGCTAGACAGAGTGGGTGAAGGAATAACAATGCTGGAACTCATAAAGAAGAGAAAAATAAATTGGATTGGCCACTGGCTAAAAAGAAACTGCCTGCTGACGGATGCCCTAGAAGGAATGGTCAACGGAAAGAAAGTTAGAGACAGAAAAAGACATCAGATGATAGACAATATTAAAATAAATGGTTAGTATGCAGATACAAAAAGGAAAGAGGAGTTAAGAAAAGAGTGCAGAATGCTGACTTTGCAGTGAAAGACCTGCTCTTAGGCAGAACACTATGTATTTATATCTTCTTCTTTTCTTCATCTACTTTAAGGTTAGGCTGTAAGTCTGTGCGGACTCAAAGCATATCCCTTACTCAAAGCAATTATTATTATTATTATTATTATTTATTATTATTATTATTATTATTATTATTATTATTATTATCATCATCATCATCTTCATCTTCACCATCATCTTCATCTTCATCTTCATCATCATCATCATCGTCCACCGCTGTGGTCTCGAGATAGCGTGCTGCCTTCTCACGCAGCGGGCCCGGGTTCGATTCCCGGTCGGGAGAGGCTCCTGGGTGAGGTTTTTTCGGGGTTTTCCCTCACCTGTAAGACAAATGTCAGGAAGCTTAGGGCCCAAAGGTCCCCGAAAATCATCCGGTCATCATCATCCTTATCATTAGGCTATCATCATCATCATCCTTCACCGGTGTGGAAAGCAACGGGAAGCTACCACACCTATAAATCCGTAGTAAAGCTGCAAGGTATAACATGAAAATGCTCTATGATTGCAATGAAAGACCTGCCCTCGGGCAGAATTACGATGGATGGATGGATTATTATTATTATTATTATTATTATTATTATTATTATTATTATTATTATTATTATTATTATTATTATTATTGGGGGCACGCCGTAGCGTAGTGGTTAAGGCACTGAGCTACAAGCCGGAGGGTCGAGGGTTCAAGTCCCGTTGGGATCAGGATTTTTAAACTGACCCAAACCCTCTGGCGGCACTATGGCCCTGGGGTAGACTCAGCCTCTAACGAAAATGAGTATCAGACGCTTGTTCTGGGGGTAAAGGCGGCCGTCACGCAGGGCTGATAACCCGGCTGACATAAAGTGCCGATTGTCTAGAAAAAGTGGGAGCCTTAACCTCCCACTACCCCAAGGACTTCCGGGTCTGTTGTGGGATCACTTTACTTTACTTCACTTTATTATTATTATTATTATTATTATTATTATTATTATTATTATTATTATTATTATTAGTATTAGTATTATTATTATTATTAGTATTATTATTATTATTAGTATATTATTATATATTATTATTAGTATATTATTATGTATATTATTATTATTATTATTATTATTATTATTATTATTATTATTATATTATATTATTATTATTAGTATTATTATTAGTATTATTATTAGTATTATTATTAGTATTATTATTAGTATTATTATTATTATTATTATTATTATTATTAATTATCTAAGTACTAGATGTCAGCCCTGCATGACAGCCACCTTTACCCCCAAATCAAACGTATGGTATTAATTCAATTAGAGGTTGAGTCAACCCCCAGGGCCATAGTGCAGCCGAAATTCGGAAAGAAAATTTCTTTCCCATGGGAACTGATTCGGCGCATGTCCCGTAGCTCTGCTCCAAAGGCATGATGCCTAGATCACTTGGCTAAGACACAGGTCTGATGCAAATACACTGTTCTACACTTTCTTCTATTAGAAATTTAAGATGAATGAGATTTGAGTCCTCCAAAAAAAATATTTATTTATTTATTTATTTATTCATTAATACACACACACACACACACACACATAGCACACATTTAAATTATTAATATGACATTTGATTTAATTACATAGAGTTACTATTTGTTATTGTTAACATTACGTCAGAGAAATCATTAATGTAAAACCGCTCTTTACATTTTGAAATAGGGAAATTAACTGTACTTACGAACAATTGGATACTATGTATCTCTAAGCAATATTACCAATTTAGCGGTTTTACGGCAGACGATATTTTTATTTTATTTATATTTCGTTACTGAAAAATACTACATCTCTACAAAATAATTTCGTTCAGCATAGCCTAGTTATTTTTTAAAAATTAAATTATGATATATTTCTTAATTCTGACAACAATGTTGTACATGCTTTTTGTTCTTTTAGCGGTCTGGTAATACCTTTTATTTTTCAATTTTGTATTTATGTTTTTCTGGCATTCATGTTTCTCTGATTCGGTTCTCTGTACTCGTAGTTACCTATAATGAAATTCCAACCCAGCATTTGCTTTAATGATGGAGTAGAATCAGAAAAAAAGACTGTTGAGTCGATCGGCAACATACTGTAATAACTAGGGATGCAAACTATACATCGATGATACATCGCTGTTTATGAATGATGTTTTAAGAACGATATTTTGCCCACACCTAGCGTGAACTAACGTTCATAATAAATTTCCAAATGTGTTTACAAAAACTAATGTATACAAACCTGTCCGTGCATAACCTAATGGAATAAATTACATACATACTATTTAGTAAACTATAAACTAATCTGATGTACACTAAACTGACCCATCGGAACCTAACAAAATGAAGCGATTGAACATTTATTTCTTAAAATATGGTTTGGAATTAAATGCAAATGTTGGTCATGTCCTGCCATCTGGTGGATTTAATTTTATAAGCGTACACGTATGCCAACTTTAATTCTAATAAAAACTTTGAAAATAATTGAGGAAAAGTCATAATTTGTGTACATAGATAAACATATTAAAATTATTTATAAAAAAGTTTCAAGTGTCGTTGCAAAACGTTTAAAATAGTTCGAAATATTAGTAAAGACAGAAAAAGTACCTAGAGCAACAGCATCATATGAATGTTGTATGGAAAATTATAGAATAAATTATTCTTTAGTTCTTAAATAAACATATGGTTGATGAATATACCAAATTTTAGAATACTTCAGATTTTCGCCTGAGCAGTTTTATCAGGTTTTGAATTTAATAGAAGACGAAATTTATGCACATCCATAATATTCCCGAGATACAATATTTACAGCTTTTATTTATCTCTTGACTAAGTTCAAGCCACAATGACTATTTTTTCTGTACATCTCTGTACTCCTTCATGCTCATATTGTATAGAACATGTATATAACTCGATGATTTGCAACAAAACTATCTAACTTTCGTCGTTAAAATTGGAAAGTTATAAAACAAGTACTGTATTTCCGACATTCTGTCATAAAATCTTAGTTTGTTTTAGCAATTACACCAACTACACCAACGAGTACTGGAAATATCTTCTATATTCTTTGTTTGCGCTGGCAAATTGCGTCCTGGATTCAAGAGATTCAAATACACGACGCGACATGTCAGCGGCAAAATTTTTCGCGCCAGCAATTTGCGTTGTAGATAAATCACATCCATTTAAATATATGGGGAACAATTTTTGCGCTGGCGCTTCGCGTCGTAGATAAACCATAGCATTAAGATGACCACGGTACTACGCGAACAAAAAAAAATTGCATCCAAATCTCCCTATAATGATTCACAGCTCTGTCCCACATTTCTAAAGCATCTGCTTATATAGGAGTTACTGCGGATGACATAAACATGTGAAATTCTGATTCTTCTTTTGTTTTATGTTTATTTTTTTTATATCGTTGTTGCGGTAATTGTTTGTGATTACTCCATGTGTGACGTTCGGATTCATCCCTTTCAGAATCGTCAGAAGACTCAGTAAATTGCTGCTTGCATATTTGTTATGTAATTTTTAATATAATTGATGACTTTACTCTTAGCAATCGCATCTTTGAAATAATATAATATATGTCGGTGGGCATGACAAAATATCGTTCATTAAAAACATCGATGTATCGTCGATGTTAGGGGTTTTAACATCGATGTTATAGCATCGATATTTATGAACGATACATCGCATTCCTAATGGTTACATGAAAGTTTATAAAGATGGCGGATGCAAGAAGGCAAATGGTAGAGCAAATGCTCTCAGGAATTGAAAGGTATTTGTTATATAGAAAGGTTATTGCAGTATCATTAACAATTTGTAATCATTTTCATTCAAGGAAGAATGTATAAATTAGTTTGTATGAATCTGAACACTACTTGTATTTTTCTTATAAAGCCATGTGGACATATGGTTTCCATGTTAGCATTTTTTAAATTCAATTGTAAAGATAAAAGAGCAAATTATTTATATTTTCGTTAAAAAATAAGTGTTAAAACTTTCACATAAAGTTGGGTTGATTTTAATGTTATATAATTGCAGGTATAATCCAGATAAACTGCCAACTCTGGAGAGTTATGTAGAATATCAGTCCAAGGAAAATGTTTATCATCTTGAAGCCAACCTAGCTGTCTTAAAACTCTATCAGTTCAATCCATCGAAGTATAATCGTAATATAACATGTCAGATATTATTGAAAGCTCTTACAAATTTTCCTCATTCTGACTTGTGTTATGCAAATGCCTACTAAGCGAGCAGCAGGTAAGTTAGTGAAATTATAAACAATCAAACATACCAATGATTAAATTCTAATAGTATGCAGCTAGTCTATGGAATATGGTACGGTTTCGTGTCTAAAATTATTGTGGGGTTTGTAGCATAGATGGCTTAATATTGTAATTTTGTAAAAAAAACAAATGAATAGCTCAACCTTAGAATATGATGTTCTATGATTTTTATTTACAACATTCTTATGACACTTTGCACTACAAATTTTTCCCATTTTTAATAACATTTTGTAGTAATTAAAATATTTTGCAACAATTCTTAAAACATATTTTACAATAAATAATGTGAATCTGGAGTCATAATACCTCAAAACTTGTTCTATTCAATCTAATTTTGGTTTTAAAATAAAGCTTAGGATCAGGAAAGATAAGACGTACAAAAATTGCGGACCATCAATTAATAAATTTAGTAAAATAACATTTTTAAATTACCTTCTTTTAAGCAGTACACAACACATATCTCACTAATTTACTATGCGAGAAATCCAAATTTCTGTATAATTTTGGTTTTAAAATGAAGTTTGGGATCACCAAAGATGAAAACACGAAAAAAGTTTGCGGAACACCAATAAAAAAAATTGTAAAACAACTTTTATTGAAGCACTACACATTGCACATCCCATAGGCTACATTACATCAAATTCGTTGCTACCATAGAACTGCTATTTTGGGTTCTCTATGGTTGCTATAATATAACGCTGTGCGAAGTTTTTTTTTCAGATGAATACATAAGCAAAAATTATTAGAACGCTCTGTGACATTATAAAATGTATCTGATTTTATTAGGTTAGATGTGTGAAAGTTAGTGAATGCCAGATTAGTTTATGGTACAGTGTAATGTATTATGTAACTGATTTTGTCTGGTTAGATGAGAGAAAGTTAGTATAAACCAGTTTAGGGAAAAAGTCGGTTATATGTCTCAGACGAATTTTTCTAAGTTCCACAGAATCACAGTGCACATGCGCAAGTTGCGGGAATTGCCATAATGGTTAATATAGCCTCCGGTAGATGGCTCTGCAGTCGGCGTTACCAACTTTGGGAATAAATTTCCAAATGCAAAAAAAAATGGACGTTAACTAACTTGCCATTTTCTAACTAAAGAAAACAGTTACATGCATATTATTTATTCCCAAATGCTTAAAAAAATGGACATAAACCAACTTCCCATTTCCTAACGTAACAATGCAATTTACATGCATACTATTTAATGAACTACAAACTAATTTTACGTACACTAACACTAAATATAGTTTCGAATTATTTTCAAATGGTGGCAATGTTGGAACAACATGGGAAAGTAGCAAGCAAGTAATTTATCCACGATCATGTTTTTATGTAAATATATAAATATAAAATATTGTAAAGAAAGCTTGAAGATCATTGGAAAATATTTAAAACAGTACAAAAGTGTTTACAAGTGTTTAGTGCATCAGTGGCATAAGAGTGTAAGTGTAGAATTGTGAGAGACATAAAACCGACCACATCCCAGTTTAGTTTATGGTAGAGTGTAATGTAGTATTTAACTGAGGTTATGGCACAAAAAAGTGGACATCCAAATTTCGATCTAATTTTGGTTTTAAAATGGTTAGGACCTGTAATTTAATATTGTCTAAATGACATTCTATTTATTACTTTCACAGGTTAGAGTAATTTAAATAAGTTAGGTTAGCTTTTAGGTTATTATACATGTATTCTAATAAATTATATTACAAATTTCGAAGATTATTTATAAATAAGTGGCATTTATTTATTGAATATTTTGTGTAAGGCCTATTTGCCATTGTTCATTTTCGAGAAATACATACTATGACATATCGATTACTATTGACAATCGATTCAGTTAACCATTTTTTTTTAAGAAACTCTATGTGAGGATGTGATTTTTATTAAATTTCAAACTCTTTGCTACGTAATTTAGGAAATATACATTTGGAAATACAGCAGTGCACTTTTATTACAATAAAATATTTATTCTATTTTTGCTTCTTTATTGAAGAAAACATGTTTTCACCCTGGACTAACATCTGAATATCAAATCTGACGTTACAACCACAATGGTAATATAGGGAATAATAATAATGCTTTATTTTAGCTGGCAGAGTTAAGGCCATAAGGCCTTCTCTTCCACTCAACCAGCGAATAGTAGAATTATACAAAAATTACATAGGCCTACATATTACAATTTTAAGATATTATTAAAATACAGACTAAACAAAATACAATGATGTGATCTAATAGCTAATACTAACAAAAACATAGAATATAATAAAATTAAAATGTTATAAAATAAAGTAAGTAGCTTCCTAGATGATTATTAATGGAATGCTCTATGTAGTTGTTATGCAGTTAATGTTTTCATTGTGTCGAACTTAAGATATCAGTTAATTTGTATTTAAATAATGAAATGGCTCTTCTTTAGAAAACTTCATTCTATAATTTTCTGTGCTAGTCTTATGGTCTGTAGCTCTACATACTTTTTCCATCTTTACTGACATTTCATACTATTTTAAATATTTTGCAACAATACTTATAACATTTCTTTTTATTAAATATTTATCTTTGTATGCAAATTGTTGCATTTATCTCAAATGATTTTTTCAAAGTTCCATATACTCATAATCCACTTACAAGAACGCTTAAAGAAACTTCTGCTAGATGGTGGACACATCTGTAAAATTGGAATGACTAACATTTGCAATTAATTCAAAAATATATTTTAAGAAATGGATGTTCACTCAACTTCATTTTGTTAGGTTCCGATGGGATAAGTTAGTTCACATCAGATTAGTTTATAGTTCATTAATAAATATGCATGTAATTTATTTGTTAGGTTAGGAAGGGAGAAGTTGGAGTATATTCATTTCTTATAAACATGTTTGAGAATTTATTGCAAAGGTTGGTCATACAGATTTCACACATATGTCCACCATCTAGCACAAGTTTCTTTAATCATTCGTGCATGTACACTATGATTCTGTAGAACAGAAAAATTCATTGGTCGAAGTAATCTAAACTTTTTCCAAAACTTATAATAGTATGATTAGTACTCAATTACAGTAACAGGCTACAATAAATAATCTGTGATTATGAGAGCAAAGATAATAAACATTTTCTTCCTTACTTATTTTAGGAATTCTCACTATGAGGTATATTCTACCTTAATTTTCTTCCTTGTTGCATTTATTGATATTATTGCTTTTATCGTTGATCCAACAAGAACACCTTAATGTAAAATAAGTGGAGTGTTGATTCAAATCGTATTAAATTGACCAATGGTTGAAATTTATTTTAAGCAATTTCATATATCTGAGGGTGCAATTCTTTAAGACTATAATATCAAAAAAAAAATTTTAGAAAATTAAAATGATTTCAAATCATGTAAGTCTTCATATTACGAGTAGTATCATTAAGTTTAAATGTTAAACTCAGACATTGGGAGCTGGAGAAGTCTGGCAAACGAGAGAACATTTACAATTGGTAATGATGAATCTGCCATGAAGTAAACCATTTATTATAGTGTCTAAATCCTTTTTGTTTACTTTAATATTAAAAACTAAAGAAAACACTCATGCTTACGTATTGATATTAGCCTTTTTGACTTAGTTTCACATTTTTACAATTGAAAGAGTTGATTAAAGTCATTCAAATATTAAATTATGTAACAGTAACATTTAATTAAAATTACAGTGGGAGGAAACTCTATGAGGTATTTACATTAATAAATGAGTTAGAGAAAATGTTTTAACATCTCACCTCACAAAGTTGTCTCTCTTCACGATACCGGTTTCAAAAGTACAGTATCACTTCCATCTTCAGTAAAATTTTGACAGTTGGAATTTGACTGAAGATGGAAGTAATAGTATACTTTTGAAACCGGTATTGTGAAGACACGCAACTTTGTGAAGTGATATATTAAAACATTTTCTCCAACTCATTTATTAACAGTAACATTGTTGAAATAAAGGATAGAAATAATTTCCCAACCATAATTCATTCAATGAAATAATGATCATAAAGCCTTCAATGATTAATCCACAGTTGGTTTGTTCCAGTCTGTCTCTTCATTGATCTGCCATAATCTCTTCTAGAAATAATATTAATGTAATTGTTTTATTTTCAGCTTAAAGACCCTTCGATCAAACATATAATGTTCTTGGCTGACATTTTGGAAAGCTGTAATTTTCAACATTTCTGGAACAGTGTGCAGATATATCCAGAACTCTATTCTCAAATAGTTGGATTCCATGACTCGATCCGCAAGTTTGTATGTCATGTGGTTGGCATCACATTCCAGACTATCAAACGTCAAACTTTGGCTGAACTGCTTGAGGAGTAGATGGTAAATGTTCTCCTTTAAACAATTGAAGAGCTCAAAACAAAATGGCCCATCCCATTTGAACAAATTTAGAGACAAATAACATATTGCTGTATTCTGTTGTTGTTGCTTGGTTTACATCATTAGTCCTCTTGTTTCCCAATAAAATCCTCTCGAGGTCTAGTTGCCTGCAGTATAGCAAATGTCCCTTACTTAGGAGAACATTTTCTCCACACAATGAGCATGCCATGGTACTAGGGACAATCCCCATTCTATGAAGGTTGGTCATCCAGGCCGTCATGGTCCGTTTCCAATCTGAAGAGAGCTACTCCTGTTCTATATTCTAAGTTAAATCAAATTTAGACTACATGTTGATAGTTTAGAACCATACTGTTCTAAGTACATTTTTTAGAATACTGGTTATGAGGTGAATGTTACATGTATTCTAATTACTAAAGGTATAGTAATCAAAATATGAATTCCTGTTTTATTCTCACAATGCCTATGTTCACCTCATAAGTATTCTAAAAATGAATTTAGAACAGTATGGTTCTAGATCATCAATATATAAATAATGTTTGGGTATTAATAAATTACATTAGGAAGTAACATTATGAGGTTCTTTTTAATAAATAAGTGAATCAAGAGTCTAAAAGCTGACGATGGTATACATGATATACTGAAACATGTTCAAATAGAACACAAGTTATGAGGTAAGATGACTCCGGATTCACCTTATTTATTAATTCAGAACCTCATAATGTTATTTCCCATAATTAATTTAGGAATTATTTATTAATTATTTTTGGAGAGAAATTTTTTTTCGCCTAGACTAAGACTCAAACCTGGGACCTTTGGATTTCCGGGCCAAATGCTCTACCAACTGAGCTACCGAGGCGAGTTGCGATGAAGATGGAAATTTTTCTCTTATATACATTGTAATTCTCTCGCGCCAAATGCTTTGAAACCTTTGCTTCTATCTTTGCAAATGGCGGCTTCTTAGTTAAGAAGGCATTTATTAGGAATTTAACATTACTTTATAAAGCCAGTAGGGCTTCTATTGATGTTTTTATTATTAATTTAACACTTCTACTGAAGGATTAATTATATTTGAAAAGAAAAGTTTTTGCCTAGACCGAGACTCAAACCTGGGACCTTTGACTTTCTGAGCCAAATGCTCTACCAACCTATTTATCCTTCAGTGAGAAGTGTTAAATTAATAATAAAAACATTAATTAAATTATTTTCAGTCTGATCATCTTACCTCATATTGACTGAAAATAATTTAATTAAAATAACCTCAAAATATCACTTCCGAAAATTAAACATTAATAAAAACATTATTTATTAATGTTTGGGTAATGTGATAAAAAAATCATGTTCAGACAAGATATAACTATATTTAAGTATAAAGATACAGGGTTCTTCATTTATAATCTAATGGGCACATGGCATTTTGCCTGTGCGTGGTTGGATGTGCCACAGTCGGCTTTGCTCTTACATAAACTCTGAGCATAAGCATGTATAAAAATCTTACCTTATAGAGGATGCTGGAAATGTCATCCACCCTCGGCCAAACAGGCATTATATCGGGAAAACATATTCTGATTCATTTGATTAAGTTGGACAGTTACAGTCTGCTCGTAAAATATTGGACCGATTATGTGTCTAGCGCTAACAGCACACCAAAATCCAACTTTCCGATCATAATGAGGGATTTCTTGAACATGATGTGGATTTTCAGATGCACAGTTCCAATTATTATGAGTGTTGACACAACCATTTAGGTGGAACCACGCCTCGTTGGAAAAGAACAGAAGCTGTTGGATCAATTAAACCGTCATTCACTGATTGAAAGAAACCATTCACAATAATGCATTCATGATACTGGGTCACTTTGTTTTAAACAATGGAGATGTGTACACTTATAAGGTTTTAACTGAGTTGCTCTATGTGCAGAAGACTCTGAAATTACCACCTGTTGTGCTAATTTTGTTGGTGTACGTTCAAAACTTGCACCTATTTCATCTAAATTTTCCTCTGATAAAACTACGTTTATGTTTTCATTTTTTAACACAGAACCAGTGGTTTAGAATTTCTTTATAGTCTTGTGAATTGTAAATCTGGAAGCAGGCACTTCACCAGGGAACTTTTGATTATGCTTCGTGCAAACACAGCTTGGGGATTCACAATGAAAGTAACTTTTACACACAAAAATGCATTGCTCTAGTGTTATGAATATAGAGTATTTTACATAGATATTTAATTATTTCATAGATTATTTTAATTATTCAAATAAAACTTTGTTGAAATAAAGCTTTAGACATATTATATTTAATCTTTAGAAAACAAAATTTCTGATTATAAGTCAAGATGGATACAACATGTTCATCGAATGGAAGATCACAGAATACCCAAACTAATGTTAAGATATCAACCTGCAGGAAGAAGAAGACCAGGACGTCCACTCAAAAGACTTCTGGATGGTGTTTCTCTTGAGGCCGAAACAGGTCAACAAATGGCCTAAATTCGTGAATGTACTATGATGATGATGATGATGATATTTCTGGACAGAGTTTTGATTATGGCAGAACAAAGTTTTCAGGGCTAACTGTAAAATCTCTGCATTTAGACTATGGAATGTTAGTACATTTAAGGGAGATGTAGGTCAAAGCTCAGTAATTAACCCTGGAAAAGTAAGGGACTCGGTCTGTCTCTGTAGTGAGCTGATGTGTAAGTCACCGACCATTTTTCTTAACAAATTCGCTAGGAACAGTTAGCAATGTAGTCAAGTATCATAAATATTTTAAGACTGTTTTATTTTCAAAGTGTAGGAATTAGTATTATACTTATTAAAATATAAATTAGGATAGATTGACAATCCCCCATCTCCCTCTCTCAAACCTAAAGAAAGTTTGAATGTAGGTTTTCTTAATATAAGCTTAGATTAGTTATTTAGAGTTAGAATACTCAGGGTTATTGTAATCATTATTCTCTAGAAATAAAAATAGATAAATTAAGAATCCATTTATTTATGTTCAAAAATACGTCTTTATAACTAATACATCCGCATACTAACGCTCGGCTAGAACCTCATGCTACCAAAATTTCCAAGTCCCGAAGGTCCTTTAAGCCCTAAGAAAACCAGCAGTTCGTAATATCTAGATTCAATCGCCTGTTCATATTGCTGAATGATACAGCACTATCGAGTGCTGCTGCTAGCAGATGCGTGCACTCTAGTAGGGGAATCTAGCAAGAGCTCGGGAGAGATGAAATGCCATATACCCTTTAGGTTATAAATGAAGAATCCTGTATAATGTAACTGACTTAATCTCTAACCTTGGTAAGTAAGACAAATAGTTATATAATATGTATATATATTTTTAATAATCCATAGAAACTATTAGTCTAGTCTAATATGTCTAATCTAGTATTCAAGAACCAAGCTCTTTAGGGCATACCATCTCCGTCTTCCATAAGCTGAGGCTCTCGTCATTCAATTGTCCCCAGAATTTTTTTTAATAAATATCTTGTTAGCACATGATGTTAAATAGAGTGAGCCAGTTAGAGTAGGTTCTGCAAGACCCACATAATTAACCACGGAGAGATGGGCTAAGAATCGCTCTTTGTGGAAAGCTTGTTTCTTGAATACCGGCCTTAGTTAGCTCCATTAAGTCCCATCTGTACAGGACATCTATGAAAAAAATGTTCATTGTATTGTATTAACATTCAACATAAAAACAAAATAGGCATTATTTTATCAGTAAATATCCACAAAGTATGTAGTTTTCTATGTTTCTAACAGATATTTACTAAGTAAAATGTAAGTGGAAAATAATTTTTTTTGCACTTCTTTTGACCAAGATTAGGTATATGAAATATATAGAATTAAAATAAATTTGTTTGGGATGGCTTGTGTATAGTTACTGTTTTCATTAAACTGACACTCACTACAATTAATTTAACGTATATTTGGTCTATAAAATATGCAGATTTCAATTGCAGCACTAATGACCTGAGCTATTGATGAAGGGCATCATTAAATATAAATACAAAGGAAGACGCTAATCATTCATAAAACCCCTGGTCTCGAGAATTTTTGTTTGAATTTGATACTGGGCTTCCCTCTCTGAGACTAAAGAGGTCCTTCTAATAGGTTTACTCAAACTTAACCATTATGTAAGAACTGCTAGCTATGTTATTCTGAAAGTGTCATCTGGCATAAGATAATCATTGATTACACTTCCTTAGACATTATGTGGTACTTTTTCTTTTGCTCTATATATAAATACAGCATAAATATCTAATATGTATTATTTTTATTTTCAGATCAGACCCTTAGACATTGGGTAAATAAGTATGGATGGAAAGAACAAGAAAATGACATGATATTCATTGCCAATCAGGATGAAAACATTAAGACAAAAAATATCACCGAAAAGATTGATTTTGAAAATGCTGCTGCTATAATGGCTGCTTGTCGGTAATTCTGAAGAATTTTGTTAAAATTTATATTTATTAATGTTACAGAAATTTTGTGTAACAATAAAACTCTATAAAAATATGTTTGAATATAATTATTTATTTGCCTAAAGTTGATTCCCAGTTATGGATTCGACTGGGGATATTGAGTGTTCTTTATTTTATTTTTATCCCTTTCCATCAAATCTAAAAATGTTTATTTACCATTGTCTCAGAAAATTATGTTTTTCCAAAATTATAGAGTGGTTTCTCACATAGGTTTTACTGAATTCGAATCCCATTCTATTTATTATATTAATTGCAGCTCTTTCACAGTGTTCGAGCATGAAATTGCTCAGAAACCACGAGTATTTGAAATATTCAAAGTCTCATGTCTTCTGCACTGCGAATCTGAAGCTTTGTTCACACAACTACACATATTTCAGTAGTCAGATATGTGTTACAGATCTGATCGAATAGTATATGCTGATGCTCTAAAGAATGTAATATCATTTGAACAGAGATATGTAACGTTAATTTAAAACCTTGCATTAATTTGTATATGAATATGATGGTAAGAAATACACACTGAGTTATCAAAATTTCAATAGTGTAAATGGCTAATGCAAGATCCATGACAGACACTGAAATATATTGGTCTCCAGTTCGAATCGCATGCAGTGCTTTTTTTAATGAAAGATTTTTATCAATCATCTAGAACATTATACAGGGTTCCCACAAATGCCCGTTTGGTTTCAAATACATGTAACTTGCATTTAAGTAAACTTACAAACATGAAACTAGTGCTAATGGAAAGAGAAACTCAAGTTTTGGTTATAGTATCACACTTGGCAACAATGACATATAATTACATACAACATTGTGTATTGTTGAAAGTGAGAAAATGGCTGGTATAGAGGATAGACTAGCGTTGTGTTCTCGATTATTATGTTCGTCAATCTGTAATTGTTGTTCGACATTTTTGAACAAGATTTGGTGAAGATCCATGCAGTGGTCCTTCAATTCGTAAGTGGTGCTCTGATTTTATGACAGAGTTCATCTGTAGGAGGAAATCTTCTGGACGCCCGGCTGTAAGTGAGGCAACTGTAGACCAGATTTGTGAATCTTTTACACATAGTCCTCAAAAATCGACCATTGCAGCTAGTAGGGAGCTGCAGATCCCTAAATCCACCATATGGAAGGTTCTGTGTAAACATTTGAAATTTTATCCATACTGATTGCAGATGCTTAAAGGAAGAAGATAAAATGGTGCCTCGTACTTTCTGCGAGAATATGCAGGCTCTCATGGAAACTGATGGGTTTTTTAAATCCATAGTGTTTAGTGACGAGTGTACCTTCCATCTTTCAGGTAAAGTGAACACACATAACGTTAAAATCTGGGGGTTGGAAAAACCCAATACCTACATGCAGCATGTCCGCGACTCTCCTAAAGTAAACATATTCTGCGCTTTAAGCCTGCAGAAAGTGTACGGCCCATTCTTCTTTGTAGAGAAAACAATTGGAGGATGTGAGTACCTGGATATGCCACAACAATGGCTCCTGTCTCAGCTGGAACAGGATATGCCCAACGTGATCTATCAACAGGACGGTGCACCCCCTCTTTTTTATAATGAAGTGAGATTGGAACTCAGTACCAGACTACTGAACAGATGGATTGGCCATGTTAGTACTGACGATGAAGAACTTCGTCATTGGCCTCCACATTCACCAGACCTCACACTGCTTGACTTCTTTTTGTGGGGTTATGTCAAAGATCTTTGTACAAGCCACCTCTTCTACAGACTGTCCTTGATCTAAGAGCGAGCATCACAGCAGCCATCGAAACAGTTGACCATGAAATGCTACAATGTTCCTGGGCAGAAATGGACTACAGGCTTGATGTGTGTCATGTTACCAACAGAGCTCACATTGAACATCTGTAAGGTACTGTAACCAAAACTTTTTGAATTTATCTTTCCATTAGTACTAGTTTCATGTTTGTAAGTTTATTTAAACGCAAGTTACACTGTTCAAAACCTGAAAGAGCGTTTGTGGGAACCCTGTATTAAGTTTTCTTTCTGAAAAGTCTATTCATCTACACGTTATATTTAGCATAATATAATAAACATATAGACAGTTTACACATGAAACAGGAAAAATTCCTACTAGACAATAGTTTGCCACCTGTAGAAAAAAGACAGAACTATGACCTATAATGCCATGTAATGTAATCGAGTAGGCTTATAACATGTTAAACAATTTAACGTGTGTGAATAAATTGCACAATGCAGCATATGTTCCATTTTAAATATAATGTGTTTGCTTAATAAAAAATGCAGAATAATATTCTATATCCTGTTTTCATAAATAGTATTATAGAAACATTGCCAGTAATAATGTGGTAAAAAATGTTAATAAAAAATAATTTAGACCTCCTCACCTGCACTGTTTACTTTCATCATAACTCCTGAGAAAGGCAAGTTCTACATTTGCAGTTCATCGGAGTTGTTTGTACTATCCTTTCCACTGCTGCAGCAAAAAAAGAGCTTGGAGTTCTGCATCTAATGCAAAAAGGTGGAACAGTTTCACCTAGAACTCAAGGTTCTAGTGACATTACAGAACAATATGTTATAAATATACTATGTCCTTTGAATATCTTATCCGAACCAAAGGACATGCTCTATGTCTAATAATCAACAAATTACATTGTAATAAGTTATAACAGACAATGGGTTCCTTACATCATAACTCTCAGCCAATATCCCTGAACACCTTGTGAATGGGGTAGTCAATAGAGTTATGTTCCACTTTGTATAAATGATTAATGTAAAACAAGTATTACAGATTATGCTTATTTAAAAAAGAGGCAAAATAAGAAATAGTTTGATAAGGAATGTACTGACATTGTAAAGAAATGAAAAGTAGCAAAAATGAATTGGTTACATAAGCCAAATGAAGTAAATTTAGAATAATTGAGTAACTTCATACCGAAAACAACTAGGTTTTTAAAGAGTAAAAAGGGAGAATATGTGAGAGAGAGAAGATTAATTATCTCTCAATTAGTGCAAAAAAAATAGAAACAGAGTATTATATCAAGAAATTAGGATAGAACGAAAAGAGTTTCAGGCAAGAACAATTGTAATTAGAAATGAAAATGGGGATATTATTACAGTAATTAAGATATTTGGTCTGTGTAATCTTACCTCTTATGGTTGTCTTTATTGAACATATGTTTCAAGGCTTGTGAGCCCCATCTTCAGTGATTACAGACTGATTTTTCTCAAGTTGTCAGTCCTGATTCTTGACTCCTGTTCTCTCTGCCTGTGATCCAATGAACTTGCTAATGAGGTTCCTTTCTCCAGGAATTTCATAATTCTTTCCTTGTTCTTCCCATATGGCGAGTTCATTTTTGTTTTCTGTTTTAATAATTTTGTGTTTTTCTGACCAAACGTGAGCAGCCACTGCAGATTTTACTACTTCCCCCCTTTTTTTTTTTTTTTTTTTACATTTCTTGTGTGTTCTTTAGTTATGATGGTTAAATTTATTTTTGTTTTCCCTATGTATATCTTATCACAGCCTGCACATTTTGTTTGATATATTCCTGATTTTTTACCATCAACAATCTTTAAATTTTTGTTGGTTTTTATTAGTTTATTATAACTATAATCATTCTATGGCACTAAATTAATATTAAAGTTTTCAAAAATATGTTGAAATTTATTGTGTGCCCTTGCTTTAAAGTTTTTTTCACACTGTGATGCTTAATGCTACACATCTGGTGTCCAAAATTCTTCCTATTTTAAGAATTTCAATATCAAGAAGCCCCACATGCTGCTTTTAACTCTCAAGCATTCTTCGATGACTGATGATAAACTGAATAAAAGACTTGAAGTGATTCATATGTGATGGGAAGGCTCATTATAACATCACCAACTGACAATTCAAGTCTATGGTTAGCACAATGCCAAACCAACACTTCGGGAAAATCATTAATGTAACAACTTCGTTTTTTCTTTCCATCACCACTGCTGCTCCATATGTTGCAATTGAAATAAGATTTTCTTTAGTGATTTAATTAGAAAATATTATTGATTTCAAACAGTTTAACCCGTCAGGTGACGCACCCTTTTACTTGCTTTCCTACTGCATGGACGGAGGCCATTTTAACATTTTAGTATTCCTAGAACACTGATTTGTATAAACGATCATAACTTTTTTTAATATTGATGGATTTGAACGAAATTTTTACTTGTTAGCTCAGAAATAAATGAGAAATTTAATACATACCGTATGGAGTACAGTAGCCTTTATAAACTATTAAACAAAATTTTGAAATCTGAATTTCTCTCTCATGATACACATTTTTACTAAATAATTTGATTTGCTCACATTGGACATCCCTGTTTCTTTCTGTGAGACACTAAATATATTGTGTGGCATAGTGCTGATTCATCTGTAACTTCTATATACAAAAGCAGCTGACATAACCAAAATCAGAATGAATATTTAGAAGAGTGAACTCAAGCTCAATCTTGTGTCAAAGTTTTAGCAAATGTTTATACTTAGAATCTGAATTATTACTTGGATTCGTATAAAAATTCTACAGCAGTTATTTACAACTACACAGACCATAAAATAAGTTTCTCTTATTTTAGTACTATTAATTTTAGAAATAAAAAATCACATAACCTTAGTAGTTGAGCTTGGTGTGATACAGCTCGAAACACTCTTCAATACACAGACCTACATCACATTCCTGGCAGCAATATACAGATGTCTTTCTTCTCCCATGTTTAGTACAAACAACATACCTCCTTTGAGGTTTCAATTTATCACATTTAGGGGTAATTTTTCTGATGAAGTGTCTTTTAGGTTACGACTGGCCATAATTACGTATATAACGCACGACACCGCGCCTCAGACTGATTCCTTGTAAGTAACATCTATTTGAAAGAGGCAAAATAAATCAGGTATTCCCCTAAACAGGTCGATTTATATATCAATCGATAGCTTGAATATCATTTTATCGACCTGAAAAATTAGATTGTGTATAAGTTTATTAGAAGCCCTGCAGAAAGCAGCACAAAGCTAGGTCTGTGTGCCATCGAGTGTTGAAGTAAGAAACTACTTCAACCTCAATACCACATGCACAAAATGTGATCACAGCTGATTCATACACTTAGAAAAAAAGCTAAAATCTTAGGCTTCAAAATTATATTGTTCATACGCAAATATAAGAATATACAGCAGTAAAAAAAACAAATGAAAAGGTCGCGCGCATTTAGAGAAAATTAGGATTACTTCAATCTCATCTGATTTTTAAAAAAATAATATGAAATTAAGTTTTAAAGAAATATTATTTTTATTCATATGTCCTGAAAGCTCATAATTTCTACGTTAAACACAAATAAATTACATATTTGTAGCTTCGAAAATGCACGATCCAGAACAAAAAAGAAAACACGCCTGCATAGGTCTATACCATGTATAGATGTCGGCAATAAGTGAAGAAGAGAGGGTCTACACCACGTATGGATGTCGGGCGCTGACGGGTTAATAAAGTGTTAAAATACTTTCAGCAGTAACATTATTTAGCTCAACTATATCAAGGAAAATATTAGCGAGTTCTCTCATGTTAGGGACTTTGGTTTGTAAATAAATTATTGAAGATGATAATTGGCTAATTGTTATGCTTTCATTAACAAATTAATGAGACTTTTGATCTTGTCTCAATAATTGTCTTAAACATGTTTTTTTTTTCTTATTTCTAGTGCAATTTGATTAATAAGATCCTTGGGAATTAATTATGTATAAGAGAAAAAATTGTGTTTTAGATTGGAGGGCTCAGTTGGTTAGAGCATTGGCATAGAGAGGCAAAGGTTCAGGATTCAAACCCCAGTCTAGGTGTATATTTTTCTCTTCAAATATGATTAATAATGTTGGTACAATACAAGCATTTCCAGAATTAAAATGTGGCTCGTATCAATTCTGTTAAGTTCTTTTGGGTCAACTTTAGTTTCAAAATCATTGAAAGGTTGATTTGTTTTCAGAACTTTATAAGCAGTGCGAAATATGTTTGCTTTCACCTTGTTCATTTTCAAAAGCCCTAATGCAAACATTTTCTAAAGTCTTCTTTTTAGCACAAAGTAGCACTTGGGCAACTGCTTGGTGAATGGAACTTTCTTTATGCTTAAATATTTTTTCCCCCCGAAAGAAACCATGTGTTCTATTCTTGAAGCACTGGACATGGCAACTGTAGCTCATGGTTGTACAATGTTTATGGCTTGTTTATTTCTTTCTACCTCCAAATTTCAATTTTTACAAGTTTTTTGTTTGAAATAATTAGTCATTTGTCTCACGAATGCACCCTTTTGATCCAAGTCCAACAAATGGAATAGCATCTAATTTAGGCATTCAATCACATGTTCATTCAAGGATCTTGACATGTGGACTCATTGTTTAAGTTTTCAGGTTCAAATATTATCCACTAGAGACGAAGTTCCTGGCTTTCACTTGTACAAGAATTGTATAGTTGCCCCAAAAAGATATCTAACCCACAAAAATTCGAAAGTTGAATTTTCAGTGGATTAGTGATGCATCTGGAGAGTATCACGTCATGGTGGATGTAAAACTATCCCTACTTTCTTCCAGACCTGTTTTATTTATTTTTAAAAGTTGGCTTTCAAGCTGCAGCAGGCTCTAATATGCACGAGGGTCTCTTCAGGGCATGTTTTAGATTAAGCTTATTTCTGGGTTCTACCGGTGTGAAGGACAAGGAATTCGATGATCAGTAACAATGAGTTGTGTAATTAATTAAAAAGGGTTTATTTTGTTAACCTCTTATGATGATGATTTTTGGGGACCGTTGGGCCCTAAGCTTCCTGACATTTGTCTTACAGGTGAGAAAAAACCTTACCCAGGAGCCTGTCCTGACCGGGAATCGTGAACCTGGGCCTGCTGCATGAAAAGGCAGCATGCTACCTTGAGACCACAGCGGTGAACCTTACAGGATAAAGAGGGCATAAAACTCAGTGGTATTAATACGAGGGCGGATCGGAAAGTAACGCCACAATAATTTTTTTTTAAAAAGTTTAATAGTAAAAAAAAAGGAAAAAAATCACAAATGAACTTGCATCTTTTACCTACTTTTCGACATAGTCACGAACTTTCTCAACGCATTTTTCCCATCGTGTTACCAGTTTCAATATGCCCTGTTCGTAGAAGTCCGTTTGGTTGGAGTGTAGCCATCTGCGCACTGCTGATTTCACTTCCACATCTGTCTCAAAGCATTTGCCGGCCAGGAATTTCTTCATGGGACCAAACAGATGAAAGTCCGATGGTGCAAGATCCGGACTGTATGGTGGATGCTGGAGCACCTCCCAACCAAATTCGGCGATTTTCTGACGAACGACAGCAGCAACATGGGGGCGAGCATTGTCATGAAAGAAGTTTAACGTTATTGTGACGTTTGTCACGAATGGCACGACGCAACTTCACCAAAGTTTTAATGTAGGCCGCAGCATTCACAGTGGTCCCGTGTTCAGCAAAGTCCACCAATAAAACACCATGCATATCCCAGAACACTGTCACAAGCACTTTCCTGGCAGATTGAGTCACTTTGAATTTTTTCTTTACTGGGGAACCAGCATGTTTCCACTCCATTGATGCCTGCTTTGTTTCGGGCATGTAGTGGTACGCCCACGACTCATCACCTGTGACGATTCCTTCCAGAAAGTCATGTCCTTGTGCGGTGTTGTACCGCGTTAAGTGGTCCAAGCTTGCCATCATTCGCTGGCCCTTGTGGTCGTCTGTCAGGTTCTTAGGCACCCAGCGAGCACTAACTTTACGGAATTTCAAATTTTCATGAACAATATCGTACACCGCACCATAGGAAATGTTGAACTTCTGCGATAAGGCTCGCAGTTGCACACGCCGGTCGTTCAGAATTGCCGCCTCAATGCCTCTGACATTCTGCGGGATTGCTGCTGTTGTCGGCCGGCCGGAGTGTGGCGAATCACTGAGGTTCACGCGTCCCTCTTGGAAGAATGTGTACCACCTGGAGACATTGCTATGGTCCATACAATCATCCCCATACATGCCACGCATGTCCCTGTGAATTTCACTGGGTTTATGCCCTTTGGCCCACAAAAATCGAACAACACTTCTTGTTCCTCACAGGTGGACGACTGTAGCATGCGCGCCATCTTTGTTGCATAGTTTCAAGCTTCTCTCGCAAGAGGTGCACCTGAGAAAAAAATACCATCTGTAGTGAAAACTTCAAACTATATCTCTGTGAAATTTCAACATTCTAGCTGCAATACCAAGGCAGAAAAAAATTATTGTGCATTACTTTCCGATCCGCCCTCGTAAATTGTTGGTTTATGCTGATGGAAGTAGTATTATTAGATAATAGTGAGAAGGTACTAAAGGATCAACGTGCACACACTATTGAGTAACACTAAGAAATTGGTGCTGAGGGTAAACATCAATAAACTGAATATGATGACACATAGAAATACATTATGTAATGGAAATATTCCCCTCCATGGTATCTTTACCTTGTCGTGGTGGAGTGGCTTGCATGCTTAAATGATCCTGAGAGCTATGCTGGCAGTAGCATTGCTGCCGATAGGATTACCCATGCCAGACTGGTCGAAGGTGATAAGTCAGACGAAAAAGTACCTTGGTCGAAAGAGTGACGATCTTTCACCGTAAAAATACAACCGTCAAGAAATGCGGACATGGGTTCAACTGGGATAAAATTTTCTGGAAGTCAAATAGTCCCCCCATTCGGTTCTCCGGGCGGGGACTACTTCAGGGAACCTATGCCAAAGGCTCAAACACAGGGACATGTTCCTAGGAACATGCAATGTTAGGACTTTATACAATAGAGGGGCACTAGAGATATTAACGCGGGAATTAGATAAATCACCCTTGGATATAGTCGCTTTACAGGAAGTTAGGTGGCCAGGAGAAGGTAGTCAGGAATCAGAAAGCTTTATATTATACTACGGGGGTGCAGAAAGACCTGCATATGGAATGGGTTTTTTAGTCAGAAGGAGAATGCTATCCGAGATATTAAGTTTGTTAGTGATAGGATATCATACAAAAAAAACTAAAGGGTAAATGACATGATTTTGTAATTGTAAATGTACATGCCCCCACAGAAGATAAAGATGACAAGATCAAGGATGAGTTCTATGAAGAATTAGAATGCTTATTTGATAGCCTTTCACGATATCATATGAAAATTGTCTTAGGAGATTTTAATGCAAAAGTGGGGTGGGAAGGTATATTCAAACCAACTATAGGCAAATTCAGTCTTCATGAATATAGTAACAACAACGGGGTTAGATTAGTCACCTTTGCCACATCAAAGAATCTCATTGTTAAGAGCACAACATTTAAGCATAAGGATATTCATAAATACACCTGGACGTCCCAGATGGAGAAACTTGGAACCAGATAGATCTTGTATTAGTGGATAAACACTGCACAGTAACATCATCGATGTTAGATCAGTTAGAGGGACAGACTGCAATTCGGATCATCATCTGATCAGAGTGAAAATCAGACAACGGTTATCGCTTATGAGAGGAACAAACGCTAAAGATGATTCTGTAAAATTTGAATTAAAAAACTTGAAAAATTATGAAATGCGGCAAGAATACCAAATAAAAATTGCTAATAGATTTGAAGTACTGAAATCTTCAGACGAAGAAGAAACTGATATAAATAAATAATGGGAGGCTATAAGAGATACTATTAAATTGTTAGCATCAGAAGGCATTGGTTGTTTAAAAAAGAGGCAAAACAAGAAATGGTTTGATGAGGAATGTGCCGGCATTGTAAAGAAAAGAAAGCTAGCAAAAATGAAATGGTTACACGAGCCAAATGAGGTAAATTTAGAGCAATTGGGTAGTATTAGACAGGAAACCACCAAGTTACTAAAGAGTAAAAAGAGGGAATATTTGAGAGAGAAGATTAATGATCTTGAAATGAATGCAAAAAATAGGAACATTAGAGAATTATATCAGGGAATTAGTATAGAGAAGAAAGGGTTTCAGGCTAGAACAAACATAATTCGGAATGAAAATGGGGATATGATTGCAGATTCCAGGAGTATATTAAATAGATGGAAAAGTTACTTTAATCAGCTATTAAATGTACATACAGAGCAGGACATTGAGGAGGATAATTTACAGACAGTAGAAATGCTGGTCGCAGAACCAAAAAATAAAAACATTAAACTGAATACATATAAAACTATTATTCTCCCAGTTACATCATCTTGTTCTTGTAAGCCCATATTTCCCTTAATAGAGATTTAGGCGCTCTCCCCCTACAGGGAAGAATTTGAAGCATACTAATTTAGTTACACTTGTTTTCATATAGATGTCATTTGAGTGGTCTGTGGTCAGCGTTCTGCCTCATACTGACATCTAGGAAACCAAGGTAGTACTAGGACGGGAAAATTTGGTAAATTTTGCTTAGAGGCCTTTTCATTCAGGCTTAAGGATCTTTTACGAGCCTGAAAATCTTCAGACTCGGGATCCATGGCTTAAAATCCCTCCCCCAGTTATATTATATGGATACAAAATATGTATCTTGCTTTAAGGGAGGAGAAAATGTTGTTTTCCAATTGCTTGCAGTTGGGATCGTTTAATCCATTCTGCATTTTGCTTCCCAGTAAAGACTTTTGGTTCTCTATTGTAAAGTCCATTTAGTTTGACTTTGTAGTGAGGTCTGGTAGCCATTTTCATTTAGTACTACCCAAGGGCCATGTTCATCTTGGGAGGAGAAAATATTACTAGTATTTAAGAATACATTTTTTAGGAACATTTTTTGGACTCAAGATAGATGAACAGACGAGCAAATGGAGAAGACTCCATAACAGTGAGATACATGATTCTTATGGGGAATCAGATATAAAAACATTTAAGTCTCATAAGCTGCGATGTGCAGGACATGTGGCACGAATGGGAAATGAAAGGAGAGCATGGAAAATAGGAAATCCAGAGTCGGCGGAATAACATTAACCATGATTTAAGGGAAGTAGATTGTACAAGAATGATTAGAAAACTTTTCAGAGAGCCTATGTCCTCGATGTTATGAACCTACGTGTTCGATAGTGTTAGTGAGCATTTAGTGAGTTACTTAGTAAGATCGATTTTTATGAATTAGCGAATTTACACTCCAATGTTGGCGTTACAAATATATAGTTGGCGACTCTGCCGTATTGCTTACGGCCACCTAGATACGTTGTCCGTAATATTGAACATAGAGAAGATATTGAACGGGCAGTGATAATTTTTAATTGAAGATTTGTTCAATAGTGGCGCCACCAGTTTAATTTCAAATATGGCAACGCTTGTTGTTGTTTAGTGTTACTTGATAATGAACGAAAAACAATTGTAAATAGTATAGACCTTGTGAAAGTGCAACTTGTAGACATATATGAGATAAATATTTTTTGGTTTATAGTGATTGACATAATCTGTTTGAAAATGGATCAGATGCTTCCAAGTCCTGGGTTTAGTATACCCAGTATTGGAACTCCTTTACATCAACCTGAAGAAGACCAACAAATTCTTCCTCATGCCCAACAACAGCAGCAACAACAACAACCTCCACAATCTTCTTCATTACAACAAATGCCGATTTTGGCAACACCACAGAAGAGTATGCATACTTACGCACCCTCTGGTTTCACACCACAAAGTCTTATGCAGCCACAAACTCCAGTAAGCATATCCAATTAAATAATTTTTGACCCAACTATAGTTTAGTTCTCACTATGCTACGCCATGCAATATTGACAGTTTCGTTATTTACTTTTTCCGTTTCTATTAACATTTACTACTGTTTTAACATTTTCCAACGATTCTTAAAAGTTTCGGAAAAACTTTAGTTTACCTTCCCTAATAAATTTTATAATTCGTACAGAATAACAGTGCACATGCATAAAAGTTTATAGAGTTGTCGTTAAATGGAACCACATACCTGTGAAGTCCTACAGAAAGTTTATAGAGTTGTCGCTAGATGGAACCATGAAGCTGTCAAATCAGTATGACCAACCTTTGCAATAAATTCCCATACATTTATTAGAAATGGATGTACACTAACTTCCCCTACCTAACCTAACTAAATAAATTACATGCATATTATTTAATTAAGTGTACACTAATCTGATGTACACTAACTTGTCCCATCGGAACCTAACAAAATTAAGTGAGTGAACATCCATTTCTTAAAATATACTTTCGAATGTTGGTCATTCCATTTTCACAGATATCTCCACCAACTAGCAGAGGTTTCTTTAAGCATTCATTCATGCACACAACCATTCTGCAGAACTTCAAAGATCATTGTGTATGTAAATAAATATTTAATAATTGTAAAAAATGTGTACTGATATAAGTATTGTTGCAAACTTTTAAATAGTATGAAATGAATTTTGATTATTGTGACACTCTTTTTACAGACTTAAATATTATTTTCGTCCCGCGCCGTAGCCGAGCGGTTAAGGTAGGAAGCCTTGGCGCAGAGCTACGGGACTTGCGCTGGTTCGAGTCTCCATGGGGGAAGAAATTTTCTCGTGGTATTTCGGCCAGTATGGGACCGGTGCCCACCCAGCATCGTGAGGCAATTGGGTAGCTACAATAAGTAGCGGCTCCAGGTTGAGAAACCAGCTATAACGGCTGGGGGACTCGACATGCTAACCACATGTCACCCCTATACTGGCTGTTGATCATCTACCTGTGTGATTGACACATGTGGATGTGAAGGGCCAGCAGCCGGCTGGTAAAAGGGCAACCGCTGAAAAGTGGAAAGACCCTCAATCGGAAATATTATTTTCACTCAAAGACTTCAACGTGTTCATAATTCTTGCGCACGTTTTATTTGTGGTATTTGCAAATTTGACCATGTTACACCGTCCCTGGAACAATTATCGTGGCTTCGTCTAAGAGATCGTAGAACTGTCCATTCCCTATCCCTTCTCTATAAAATACTTCACACATCATCGCCTAATTATTTATCACGCCGCTTCATCAGAATATCCGACACACATAATCTTGACACTCGATCCCATCAGCACATTGTCCTTTATATCCCTCCTCATCACACTGTATATTATTCATTATCTTTTACGGTATCACTTACCAAAACATGGAATTCCCTTCCGCCCTATGTCAGAGACTGTCAAACTATAACATCCTTCAAAAACAAACTAAAGAATTATTTAATAACAAACTAACTTATACACCTCACTGATAGTATTCTTTTAGCAATATTAATATATTTCATTATTTATGAAAATAATATTAAGAATAACAAATATGTTTATTTGTTTTGTTTTAAATATTGTATAATCGTAAAATTAGTTCTCTATATCTCATTATTTTCCTGTTTTTTATATACACTAGACAGGGGCAATTTAATATGCCTTGCTTGTATACATTTTATTATTAGTTTTAGTCTTAATTTTAACTAATATTAACTGGTTGTATTATATCGTAATACGTATATTAGATATTATCTTTTTGATCAAAATTTTACTTAGTGTTTAATATTAGAGTTAATTAAGATTGTTATATTCTGATGTAATATATGTTTGTCGTGGTGAGTGGAAGAGAAGGCCACATGGCCTTAACTCCACCAGGCTAAATAATTCTAATCTAAATGTTAGTAACGATGGAAGAAGTACATAGAACAACAGGGAAAAACAGCACTTTAGGTTACCTGGTATATTTTCAAAGTCCTATAGAACAACAGTGCGCATGCACGAGAGTTTATAGAGCCAGCGATAACCCACCATTGAACCACATATCAATTATCACTTTGAAATTTAAATGACCAATTTTTGCAATAAATTCCCAAATCTATGAAAATAATTAAATTAATGTTTTTATTACCTCACCTCATATCCTTTTTCTTCTATACTGCAGTTTTGGACGTCAGTAGCCTCTGGTCAACCGGTGTTATGTCGTTTCTTGGCGGTTTTCTTCTTACTTCTATCGGTGGACTGATGAACCTCTGGATCAGGTCAAAATTTGCGGGAGTTTCGAAATTCATGAGTTTATCTTTCTTGTTTTTTTTTGGATGTGTATTTTTTTCCCAGACTGTGAGTTCTTTTTGTTTATCTGTGTGTTTGATTAGGTTAGCTTCTATATCGATTAAATGCTTTTCAGACCAAGCATGGGCTGTTACTGCTGATTTGTCCACTTCACCCTTTTTTACATTTCTAAGGTGTTCTTTCAATCTGGTTTTTAAAATTTCATGTTAAACAAATATATTAATAATATTAAAATTATGTTTATTAAAAATGGGTGTATACTTATCACTCCCTAACGCAGATCCAACCAGCGATAACCCAAACCAGCAATCGAAAAATCATACACTAAGTAATATACTCTGTGGAGAAAATAGCAGTCAGCATCACTATATTGTCTGATAGTGTCATAATGTTGTGATTTGCATATTTAAATAAATACCTAAAAATGATCAAATAATGTTATAAAAATTGTTTGAAAAGTTTAAAATATTAAAAAAGTTAGTAAATACAGAATAAATAATTGTTTTAAAAAACTAAAACAACACGCCTTATTAGAAAACCGAACTAAACAATTAAAAATAATTTTAATTTCCAACATGCTTGGGATAAAATTAAAGTGGTCAACAAAAAAATCAGAGGCCTCGGGAAAACTTTCCTATGACTTACTTAATGAATTTTTGGTAAATTTTGCTTAGAGGCTTCCGAAAACTTTCCAACGACTTCCTCAATGAATTTTTCTAAGTTCTACCGAATAGCAGTGTGCATGTGCAAATGTTTAGGGAATTGTCACCAGATGGAACCACATATTTGTGTAATTGTTCTTCTTCTTCACTTCACAGGCTAGGCAAAATGCCTGTTCTGCCTCACAGTTGTTATGTCCATCTTTTCACTGGCCTTCCTACATTCCTTGAACCTCTTGGCTTGTAGTTAAATGCTGCTTTTGGTAAATCTTGTTACGTTCATTCTTTCTACATGTTAAAACCATTTTTCTCTATATCCTTTGATTTTATCATTTAATTGGTATGCCCAACATTTAGAATAAATTTCCAAACATGTTAATAAGAAATAGAAATACACCAATGCCCCCCCCCTTCATAATCTAAATAAGTAAATTACATGGATATCATTTAATAAACTATAAACTAACCTGATATGTTTTATAATTTTCTTTCTTACACATTTAACAGTAAAACATGTATGGAAAATTTAAATTCTCCTTGTTATACATTTAACAGTAAAACATGTATGGAAAATTTAAATTCTCCTTGTTACTGATAGGTTTTTTATTATATACAATACATTAAAAGACCTTTTTTACCTTCGGTATATAAGGGTTATAATACTGTAACTAACTAACTCACTGGCACTATCAAACCTGCAGGTTCATGGCCACGCAGACATAAGCTCTCCATGCATCCCTATAGTGATGAGCCTTTGGCATGGGTTCCCTGAAGTAGTCCCTGCCCGGAGAACCGAATGGGGGACTATTTGACTTCCAGAAAATTTTACCCCAATAGAACCCATGTTCGCATTTTTTGACAGTTGTATTTTTTTATGGTGAAAGATCATCACTCTTTCGACCAAGGTACTTTTTTCGCCTGGCTTATCACCTTCGACCAGTCTGGCATGGGTAACCCTATCGCCAGCAATGCTACCGCCGGCATAGCTCTCGGGATCATTTAAGCACACAAGCCACTCCACCACGACAAGGTAGAGATACCATGGAGGGGATAATTCTGTAACATTATGAAAATTAACATAAAACAGTAGAACAAAATAACAATTTACATTATATTATAACAAAGATGAACAGAATAAAATTAAATTTGAAGAGAAACATTTTTGCCTAGACCGGGACTCGAACCCGGGACCCTTGGCTTTCCGGGCCAAGTGCTCTACCAACTGAGCTACCGAGGCGAGTTACGATCTAGACGCAAATTTTTCTCTTATGTACGTTGTAATTCCCTTGCGCCAAATGCTTGAAACCATAGCTTCTATCTTTGCAAATGGCGGCTACTTAGTTAAAACATTTATTGGGAATTTAACACTACTTTATAGCCAGTAGGGCTTCTATTGACGATTTTATTATTAATTTAACACTTCTCATTGAAGGATAAATTATATTTGAAGAGAAAAATTTTGCCTAGACCGGGACTCGAACCCGGGACCCTTGGCTTTCCGGGCCAAGTGCTCTACCAACTGAGCTACCGAGGCGAGTTACGATCTAGATGCAAATTTTTCTCTTATGTACGTTGTAATTCCCTCGCGCCAAATGCTTGAAACCATAGCTTCTATCTTTGCAAATGGCGGCTTCTTAGTTAAGAAGACATTTATTGGGAATTTAACACTACTTTATAGCCAGTAGGGCTTCTATTGACGATTTTATTATTAATTTAACACTTCTCATTGAAGGATAAATTATATTTGAAGAGAAAAATTTTTGCCTAGACCGGGACTCGAACCCGGGACCCTTGGCTTTCCGGGCCAAGTGCTCTACCAACTGAGCTACCGAGGCGAGTTACGATCTAGATGCAAATTTTTCTCTTATGTACGTTGTAATTCCTTCGTGCCAAATGCTTGAAACCATAGCTTCTATCTTTGCAAATGGCGGCTTCTTAGTTAAGAAGACATTTATTGGGAATTTAACACTACTTTATAGCCAGTAGGGCTTCTATTGCAAAGATAGAAGCTATGGTTTCAAGCATTTGGCGCGAGGGAATTACAACGTACATAAGAGAAAAATTTGCGTCTAGATCGTAACTTGCCTCGGTAGCTCAGTTGGTAGAGCACTTGGCCCGGAAAGCCAAGGGTCCCGGGTTCGAGTCCCGGTCTAGGCAAAAATTTTTCTCTTCAAATATAATTTATCCTTCAATGAGAAGTGTTAAATTAATAATAAAATCGTCAAGAGTAAAATTAAATTATAGTTGTGAATAAACATAATTAAAAAAGAAATAAAATATTTATAACATGTTTCGTTGTTGAGAATATGATGAATAGGACTGGAATCTCGTACTGATATTTAGGTAAAATTTTATCACTCACCTCATATTTTTCTTCTTATTTTAATTTAAACTAGTTCCGGAACTTTACATTTCAGTTCCATCATCAGTATCCCTGCGACCATTGTTCTGTCGTCTTGAAGAGCCGTCTTTCGTTCCCTCTATTGGCAGTGATATACCTCATAGTGTGAATTCGTAAAATAAGTAACTGTTACTGATAGTTAATAATTACCAGTTTTATTACTGCTCATTAAACTTTACAAATAACACAAGTTTTCACATTACTATTGGGTATCAAGTTATTGTTTCTATAATAGTTTATAGATTTTTAATGTCATTTGAAACTACAATCTTCAAAAATTTTACTTTTTCATCCATTTTTTATTACAATTAGAAAAATAAAAAAGTTTAATACTAGAATTATATTAATTTGAGTCTGTTTATCTTACCTCAATATTAATGTTGATTTGTTCTTGAACATGTTTCGATTGGATATCAATCATATTCAGCATATTGCTTCCTAAAATAAAATATTAATACTAGATCCAATAATGTGTATGACATCATACAGATTGTTAATAAAAATGTACTTTTCTTATTATTACAGCATTGTGATTGCCTTAATCCACTTCCTCTATGTAAGTTTTTATCATTCTCTTTACTTCTCCAACCTCTTTTGCATTTCTTCATTCTATATCTTCAATCCCCATACATATACCATTTCCTTGGCCCTATTCTCCTTTTTATTCTTGCTTTCAGTATCTGCTTTGTTTCCTCCCCTCTTCAGTTTCACTACATGTTCACAACATCAATTAACTCCTTTCTAATTTTTTGCCAATTTATATCTGCTTTAACTAAATTGCAGATAGTAAATATGATCATTGAACCAATTTTAATAATGGAGGAAAGACTTTGGCCTGTTAGAAAGAAAGGATTATTTTTAAGAATAACATAAGTACAGATGAAAGCTTTAACATTTGTAGCTAAAAAGACTAGAAGAAATTACATTATCAGCTTAAATTTGTAAGTGGAAGAGGTTTAATAGTGCAACTAGTTTGTGAACATAACATTTATGAACAAAAATGTGGGTATATAAAAATGGAGATTAATCAATATTTTTGTAAACATTTCCAAAGTTATGTACATAACTTTGGAAATGTGATGTATGATACTCTTACGCATGACTTAGAGAAAATATGTGCTTGCTTACTAAAAATTTATGGTCGAATAATCTTGATTGACAGTTTCTAAAGAACAATTACAAATAAGCAAATAAAACATTTAAAAAGAACAATATTTATATTTAAAAACATAATTTTTGATTACAGCAAAATTTAATGTCACCAATGGTAGCCCCTTCAAGTCAGATAGCACCTCCAACGAGCATGGGACCACCAACACCTGGGCCTATGACGCCCATGACTCCATCATCAGCTGATCCAGGCATTGTTCCGCAGCTACAGTAAGTCATCTTTTAGAAAATGTACAAAGATTTAGAAATAGGAGCAATGGGTTGACTGGTGTTACAGCTGCTGCCATAATCTTATGAGCCTAGACCTTTTTACATTGTTACAGTTAATTGCCATTGATTCTGGTAGTCTAGTGCCTATAGATCTGAGGTTTGTGGGATCAAAGGTTTTTTTTCTTCAGTGAGTCCTCTTTCATTGTAAGTGATATTTGAATATAATAATTTTTTTTTTTTTATTTCAAATGCTCCAAGTTTGTCTTTCGGCATTCCTGATTTCTCTCCTGGCATGGCGTACTTGTAACCCACTTCTGAGGTTGGGGCACCTGGAAGGCGGGGTTACGTTGCCCCGATGATATGATGGGTGATGACAATTAATGGTGCACCAGGAGAGTCCCTAATCCTAAGCTTAACCCAAGATGAATATGAATGATGATGATTGCGATGGCCATATGATTTCAGGGACCGTTTGGGCCTTAAAGTTTTCCTGACCTTTGTCTTACAGGCGAGGAAAAACCTCACCCAGAAAAACTGTCCCGACCGGGGATCGAACCCGGGCCCGCTGCGTGACAAGGCAGCACGCTACCCCGAGACCACAGCGGTGGACATATAATAAATTATTGATGACCAGTTTCTGCTCTATGATGCACAAAACTAACATATATTTCAGATGCTCATCACTAAAGCGAGGAATTACGTGAAGGAAATTATACCAAAATATGAAATCATAATAACATAATATGACACAAAAACATTATGAAGCTACTATTTTCTAAACTTTTTACATATATTTACATACTCAAGACTCTGTATAATTTATAGTTGTACATACCAGCACATAAATGAGACAAGCAGACATTTGTGGCTCAAGAAATCAAGATATTTGCTGGATTTAATTTTAATTAGTTTTTCCATAAATTCTGACCCAATAGAAAATATCTTTATTATGAGGTGAGTCAGGAAAAAAGCCAACTCATAATAATTAAAATAAACCTCATAGTGTTACTTCCTTTGAAATATTAATGAAAATATCATATTTATGATTTGAAGGAATTTTAGTGGGTAATGCCATAATGTAGTTGTTAGAGGGATCACACTACTAACCGGACGTTCGTGGGTTTAATTCTCTATTGGGTCAGGATTTTTAACTGGACCAAACCTTCTAACGGCATCATGGTCCAGGCATTGACTCAACTCCTAACAGAAATGAGTACCAGATGCATGTTCTGGGGGCAAAGACAGCCATCATGCAGGGCCAGTAACCCGGCGGACATCTTGTGCCAATTGTCTAAAAAGATGGGAGTCTCAACCTCCCACTACTCCTAGGGCCTCCCAAGCCTATAGTGGGATCACTTTACCTTAATAAAAGAATACTGGGAGGTAAAGTAAAGTAAAGTGATCCCACAACAGGCCTCAGGAGGCCCTTGGGGTAGTAGGAGGTTAAGGTTTCCACATTTTCTAGACAATCGGCACTTTATGTCGGCCGGGTTGTCAGCCCTGCATAACGGCCGCCTTTACCCCCAGAACAAGCTTCTGGTACTCATTTCCATTAGAGGCTGAGTCGACCCCAGGGCCATAGTGCCGCCAGAGGGTTTGGGTCAGTTTAAAAATCCTGATCCCAACGGGACTTGAACCCTCGACCCTCCGGCTTGTAGCTCAGTGCCTTAACCACTAAGCTACGGCGGAGGTTATATATATAAAATACAATCACTTAATTTATTCAATGATTTGAACTTTTATAGGAAAAATCATTACGAGGTTTAATTAAAAATTTAAATTAAAAATTTTCTCTGCAATTACAGTTAGATTTAATCTTAAATATAAACATGCTGAAATGTAGTTAGAATTATTTTAACATATTTTTTTTCATGAAATGGACCTAGCACAATGTATAGCCTTGATATACTTGCACTTTGAATAATCCAATTTTCAATTCCTGTTCGTAATAAACAGAAACTTTTTGTACGTTTTCTGATAGTAAACTATAATGCATGTCTGTCAGAATTGATTTGTACGATGAAAAAGTTTGCTACGCATCACACAATGTTATGGAATCGTACTTGCATTGCACTATATTTGATAGTTTGATGTGAGAATAATTTTGGCTTTATGTGCATGAACTTTATTAATTTGTGAAAGTGTGTAATAAGACCTTATTTTTCCAGCATTGTTTCAAGTTTAGCAGCAGGAGCTGCAGCCTTTCCTACATTTAAATGGTATAATCCACTCAAAGTAATGACTGCCCTTGGGTAGCAAGAGGAACTGGCTGCTACCTGACTAGAGAAGGATAGATGGTTATTATTCTAATGTTGTTCTTCTATTTATTCATCTAGGTTCATATTCTTGTTCTGGGGATAAAGTTTTGGACAAAAGCCTTCATCTATTCCATGTCTTCTCATCCATTTACTTATTTTTATAAAATTTATCTATCTTTTTCAGGATGGGATAATGAAGAATTTTCACTTGTCTACTAAATTACATTGTCTAAAAATTTCAGAACTACAGTTTTCAAAAATATTTTTACAAATTCCTAGATATTTTATTAAAGAAATTGAAAGTTGAAAAATATGAAGAGGTATGAAATTTTCACTAAAAATGAACATTTTGCCAAAATGTTATGAAATATGAAAATTTTTTGGTCTGATTTGATTCTATACATCATAAAATGTGAAGATACTTTGTCTCAGTATCCTTTGACTAATAGTTTAAAACATGAAATTTCATATAATTCCTCGCTTTACTCATTACCTAAGTCTGATTTTAATCTTGCTTTCTGAATTTTCATTTTTGAAAAAGGTTTGCTCTTTTTTATGGTTGAAGAAACCATACAGACCAAATGCCAGGGTTGTTTCTCAATTTTTTTTAAAATATTTATTTTCACAGTAATATTGTACATCATGATACATTGTTTATAATGTACTTTGGTACTTTTTCAAGTGAACGGTAAATGGAGAGGAGAACAAGGATTTTTTTAATTAATTTTCTGAAAATCAGTGAACATATTTGTAAATTGGTTGTTTCCTTCAGTAATCTCCACCAAAAACTAAAGAATTATTTTTGA
The DNA here is from genome assembly GCA_030220185.1 of Diploptera punctata. NCBI lineage: Eukaryota > Metazoa > Arthropoda > Insecta > Blattodea > Blaberidae > Diploptera > Diploptera punctata. Next base: position 397,401 of record JASPKZ010000038.1, on the reverse strand, counting down.
AAGATGTTTTGGATGCTGGCTTTTAAAATGCAACAAATATTCCCACTGTGTAGTTAATAAAGTTGTAAAATTTGCTATAGTTCCATACACTTTTGTTGTACTTTAAAAAGTTTTATTCTTGCTTATATTATTTACTTTTTATATGCCAGATCTGTACAAAAATGTGCCAACTATCCTTAGAAACTTGCCTTTTGAAAATCTCAGTTTCAATAGAAATGACTTCTTTCTCTCTGCCTTACAGAACAATGTTTAAAATGGCCAGTTTCACAAACCTTAACCAAATTCACTTTAAACTTCCAAAAAAAAAAATAATTTCACCAACACTCAACTTCCTGTGGTCAAATTGCTAGTCAAATTTGACACTACAATTTCAGCCGTGCAAAATCACTTCCGATGGCAGTCATATTTATTTAAAGAATATAACTGGCTTTACATAGTTTTAAAATATTTTTGATAATAACTACAAATATTTTACAGAATTACATCATAATTTGTCACATAATTATATAAATTCATTGCTAAATGTCAAAATTTAATTATCATCATTTTGAGAATTTTCCTCATCATTGAGGGTTTTCTCCAACCAATCTTAGTAATTAACATGAATTTAAATATATATATATATATATATTTATATAAATGAATAAGGACTTATAGACTATAGTCTATATAACCGAAAGCTATCGGTTTGCAACAAACATTCATAAATTTCCCTTAATTAAAGTTCTGCATCGTCCTCTGTATCTTCATCTGTTACACCAAATTTCCTCATTGAATTTTGAATGTTGTTCTTGGTCTTCCTTTTCTGTCCCTTCTTTCAATTTTCCATGCATAGACGGCCTTTGGTAGTCTTCCATCCTGCATTTTTCTTACATGTCCATACCAGTTTAGTCTTCTGTGTTCAATCTCATTCATTATATTTCTTTCTGCATTCATCCAAAAATTTAATTATAACATTGAAATAAAGAAGTGTCACTGCTATAAAATAAAAAATTTCTCTTTAAATGCTTACTTGTTATAGAAACCACATGAGGGCAATGAGATTGAGTTCCGCCACCTCTCTTGATAGTATATATGTGTATATATATATATATATATACGAGGGCGGATCGGAAAGTAACGCACAATAATTTTTTTTTAAAAAGTTTAATAGTAAAAAAAAAGGAAAAAAATCACAAATGAACTTACATCTTTTACCTACTTTTTGACATAGTCACCAACTTTCTCAACACATTTTTCCCATCGTGTTACCAGTTTCAATATGCCCTGTTCGTAGAAGTCCGTTTGGTTGGAGTGTAGCCATCTGCGCACTGCTGATTTCACTTCCACATCTGTCTCAAAGCGTTTGCCGGCCAGGAATTTCTTCATGGGACCAAACAGATGAAAGTCCGATGGTGCAAGATCCGGACTGTATGGTGGATGCTGGAGCACCTCCCAACCAAATTCGGCGATTTTCTGACGAACGACAGCAGCAACATGGGGGCGAGCATTGTCATGAAGAAGTTTAACGTTAATGTTGTGACGTTTGTCACGAATGGCACGACGCAACTTCACCAAAGTTTTAATGTAGGCCGCAGCATTCACAGTGGTCCCGTGTTCAGCAAAGTCCACCAATAAAACACCATGCATATCCCAGAACACTGTCACAAGCACTTTCCTGGCAGATTGAGTCACTTTGAATTTTTTCTTTACTGGGGAACCAGCATGTTTCCACTCCATTGATGCCTGCTTTGTTTCGGGCGTGTAGTGGTACGCCCACGACTCATCACCTGTGACGATTCCTTCCAGAAAGTCATGTCCTTGTGCAGTGTACCGCGTTAAGTGGTCCAAGCTTGCCATCATTCGCTGGCCCTTGTGGTCGTCTGTCAGGTTCTTAGGCACCCAGCGAGCACTAACTTTACGGAATTTCAAATTTTCATGAACAATATCGTACACCGCACCATAGGAAATGTTGAACTTCTGCGATAAGGCTCGCAGTTGCACACGCCGGTCGTTCAGAATTGCCGCCTCAATGCCTCTGACATTCTGCGGGATTGCTGCTGTTGTCGGCCGGCCGGAGCGTGGCGAATCACTAAGGTTCACGCGTCCCTCTTGGAAGAATGTGCACCACCTGGAGACATTGCTACGGTCCATACAATCATCCCCATACACGCCACGCATGTCCCTGTGAATTTCACTGGGTTTATGCCCTTTGGCCCACAAAAATCGAACAACACTTCTCTGTTCCTCACAGGTGGACGACTGTAGCATGCACGCCATCTTTGTTACATAGTTCAAGCTTCTCTCGCAAGAGGTGCACCTGAGAAAAAAATACCATCTGTAGTGAAAACTTCAAACTATATCTCTGTGAAATTTCAACATTCTAGCTGCAATACCAAGGCAGAAAAAAATTATTGTGCGTTACTTTCAATCCGCTCTCGTATATATATATATATATATCCGATTCGATTGGGGGTCTTTCCACTTTTCAGCGGTTGCCCTTTTACCAGCCGGCTGCTGGCCCTTCACATCCACATGTGTCAATCACAGAGGTAGATGATCAACAGCCAGTGTAGGGGTGACATGTGGTTAGCATGTCGAGTCCCCCAGCCGTTATAGCTGGTTTCTCAACCTGGAGCCGCTACTTATTGTAGCTACCTAATTGCCTCACGATGCTGGGTGGGCACCGGTCCCATACTGGCCGAAATACTATGAGAAAATTTCTTCCCCCATGGAGACTCGAACCAGCGCAAGTCCTGTAGCTCTGCGCTAAGGCTTCCTACCTTAAACCGCTTGGCTATGGCACGGGACATATATATATATACAGTAAAACTTGTTCAAAGCGGAATCGCATGGGACCAATTTTTTTTTCTACGTTGGACAACATTCCACATTATAAAAAACAAAAAACTTATTAACCAATCTTGTATTATAGAGTACCGTATATGTATTTTTACGTACCTTGGATTAATTACAGTTCCGCTGTCATTAGGAAAGTGAAGTATAGTATGTATGAGCTACTTTGACAGTGACACACAAAAAACAGTCCCGTTTCGTTAGCGTTAAAAATGTCTCTTAGGCGCGTATCCTGAAATTAAAGTATGCAGTTTTGGTTTCCACTCACTAACTATATTTTCATCCACATCGTTTGATTCCCTGTAAATTTCATTCCACACTACATTATGTCATCTTCTATAACTGTCCAGCCAACCTGAAGATGCCATGAAATCGTTATTCCCTAGGGATATAGCAACAGCTTGACTTTGGAGCATCGGTCCGGAAATTTGGAGATTTTTTATCGTGGTCTTGTAAAACACTTCCACACTACTTTGTTGATTTCTTTCTTTTTTTTTTCTTTCCTCTCCATTTGACCATTTCCTTGCATCCATTGATTCATTTTTTTCTTTGTGTTTTAAAGTCTCATAAACTTGGGTTTTTCCACATTTAAATTTAGTCATTTGTTTGTTTTTATCTTCAATCACTGTCACTTTTTTGTTTAATGACAATGATACATACGATTTAGCCATCTTTATTCCATAAATTTAGAATGCTACCTGTGAAAGATAGTACACAATCGGTCTCAGATATTAAACTAATTTAAGATTTTACAGCGCACTGGTTATTTGTAAGACAGATGTCACACACAAATATTTGTTAAACGAACCTGCTTTTTGCAAAATGAGTGTGCAGTGAGGCCGAAAGAAAATTTCAGGTACAGGTAGAAACTCTCCTTCACCCTGCGGCAGGAATAATATCCTATTGTTATTCTTCCTAACAGGATTACAATATTTCCGCCTTATAAACATTTTTTTCTTGAATTGTGTAGAAATATCCTTCCATTTCCACATTGGACAGATTTTGTTTTATACAAAATAAATACACGTAAAATTACTGTTATTTTGTCAGGACCAATAAATTTGTTCACATTGGACAGATTTCTGCATTATTCACGTTCCGGATTAAACAAGTTTTACTGTATAAAGGAAAAATAAATGTTTGTGCTAGGATACCTGGATAGCGCATGTGGTAGCACACTAACTTATCAAGTTAGAGGTTGTGAGTTCAAATCCTGGTTCAGGCATTTATTTTTCTTTTCATATCATATTTGGCCTTCATTGCTAAATATCAAAATTTAATTATAACATCAAAATAAAGAAGTGTCACTGCTATAAAGTAAACATTTCTCTTTAAATGCTTACTTGTTATAGAAGCCACTTGAGGGCAGTGAGATCAAGTTCCTGCTACCTCTCTTCATAGAGAATATATATAAAGGAAAAATAAATGTTTGTGCTGTGATACCTGGATAGCACAGGGGGTAGCACACTAACATATCAAGTTAGAGGTCCTGGGTTCAAATCCCAGTTCAGGCATTATTTTTCTTTTCATGTCATATATATATATATATATATATATATATATATATATATATTGAATATATGCATTTCATAATTCAACAAATCTCATTGTAGTAAGACATTATGATTACACAAATGAAAACATATTTGAGTTTAGGCAGCATTTGTCAAAAAGTATTGTTTTTAAAATATTGGAGGCAATTCAGCATTGTTTAAAATTCATAGTTAAATATTGGGAAATAACATTATGAGGTTCTTAATTCGTAAATTAATGAGTCATATTTTTACATCTTACCTCATATTTTATGTTTCTTTAAACACGGGAACTAGTTTTCAAGAGAAGGATCTCTCTCATTTTCAACCGACATTATGACCACCGGATTTTCATTGTCGGTTGATAATGAGAGAAATTCTTCTCTTGAAAATTAGTTCCCGTGTTTAAAGAAACATAAAATATGAGGTAAGATGTAAAAATATGACTCATTAATTTACGGATTGTTTAAAATATCCAATCATTATCATCTTCACTTCAAGATTTAGGTGATTTGCCTATTCCGAATTCACAATGATTCTAAAATGTGCAATAAGAATATAATATTATTATGGAGGACAAATAGGTAAAATTTGGGGATTATTAAAAGATTGCTTATTCTGATACATAATTACATCCTCTTGTATTTCTCTTCATTAGCTTTCTTCCACCAATTATACTAAAACAATTCATATTTGAAAAGAAAAATGTTCACCGAAACTGAGATTTGAACCAAGGTCTCTGGTTTTACATACCATACTAGAAGATTTTCTTCATCATCAACAACAACAAGGATTAAGCCCAATGGCCTGTTCTGATCTCATTATAGATTGAATTGGTCCTTCCATCTCTTCAATGGTCTTCCCAACATTCTTCTCCCTTTTGGTTTATAATTATACATTCTTCTTGGTATGCGCTGTTCATTCATTCGTAATACGTGTTGAAGATAAGCATTTTGATAATATTTTATTCTTTCACAGAGATTAAATATATTAAGTTCTGTTCATATATCTTCGTTTTTCTTTTTATCGGTCCTTTTGTATCCTGCTATTGCTCTCAACATCTTCATTTCAGCAGCCTCTATTTGTTTACTATCTGCCTTTGTTAATGTCCAGGTTTGACATCCATAGATAAGAGATGGAACTGCCAATACTTTGTAAAACTTCAAAATAGTTTATTTTCTAGTCTTATTCAATAAAGTGCATTTAATTGTGCCACATAGATAATTGAATCGTGGTGTAATTTATTTATTTACTCTATAATGTTTTCCTGCTAAGTTACTGATATGCTTAATGCTTATTACAACCATTACATGCAGCCAACTTTATTCATGTTTTCTTAAATACTTTATGTAGCAAAGGAGAATTAATCAAAAGTGACTGATGATCATTTTATGTTGTGGAAACATTTGCTATGCTTAGGGTGTACAGTGTTATAATAATGAAGATAAAGTGCTACCTTCCATTCCAAGAAAGTAACAGTTATAGCCTTTCTCAGTTCTGGATCTCACTGAAAACATATAATGGTTATATTATTTTTAGTCTGAACATCTTACCTCAATATTAATGTTGATTTGTTCTTGAACATGTTTCAAAACAATTCTGTTTTATCGTCAGCTTTTCCAGTCTGGAAACTGTTAATTTGGGATAAAACTGAATTGTTTTGAAACATGTTCAAGAACAAATCAACATTAATATTGAGGTAAGATGTTCAGATTAAAAATAATATAATTAAAATAACCTCAAAATATAACTTCCTAAAATTAAACATATAATGGTGCTAAAAATTGATCTTTATAAAGTCCTATAAAATTAAAATATTCATTTAAGAATAGGCATACAGGCCTTAGAAAAGTGCATAGCAGACTGCGGTTTGGATGGGTCTGATATAGATAATTTTTTTATTCAAAAATATGTGAATTGTGCTGAATAAATACATTTTAATGAAAGTTTTCTTCTATGAATTGTATTTATTTATTTTCTAGGAATATTGTGTCAACTGTTAATTTGGGATGTAAATTAGATCTGAAGAAAATAGCTCTCCATGCTCGTAATGCTGAATATAACCCAAAGCGATTTGCTGCAGTGATTATGAGGATACGTGAACCTCGGACTACAGCATTAATATTTAGTTCAGGAAAAATGGTGTGTACAGGAGCAAAAAGTGAAGCAGATTCACGGTTAGCTGCAAGGAAATATGCTAGAATTATTCAGAAACTTGGATTTCCTGTAAGTTAATACATATAACATTTGTGTAAGCAGCATAGCAGTGGTACTGTACAAAGAGCTGCAAAGAAGGCACTACCAAATTCAGTATGTGTCTGTCACCAACTAGCCATTCACTAAGTCTCATTCAAGGACTTAGCAGAAAGAAGTAGATCAAAATAAGTACATAATGGGTGGATTTCTCAACTGAAGTCTAAAGCACGACCGCAGTTTTCCAATTTTTTATTGTTTCCATAACACCTATAAAAATTCATAGTTAAATATAGGAAATAACTATTATGAGGTTCTTGATACAATGAAAGAATGAGTCACTTCTTATCTTACCTCATACTCGATTATCGTTTTTGCAAACGCAGGAATTGCAGTTTTCAAGAGGAGTCCCTCTTATCTTCAGCCGACATTATGACTATTGGATTTTCTTTGGAATCATCTATAACATTGCCATCTGATGAACCTCAAGATCAGGTCCCGTTCATCAGGAATTCAAAAATTCATGGATCTAAATTTGTTCTTCTGAATATATATCTTTTCCCAAACTGTCAATTTCATAGGTTTTTTTAAATGTTTTAAAAGTTTAGCCTCTTTTTCAGTTTTATTACTCTCCAGCAAACTATGAAAAAATATAAGAGTATGAGGTAAGATAAAAAAAGTGACTCATTCTTCCATTGAACCTATAAAAATGACTCAACATTCACAGAAATTGTTATGGAACCATAGACATGATTCAGATATTTGTTTTAGTAATTAACATAAACATAGTCAATGAGCGACCCATTTAATAGCCTTGCAGAACATCTGCCCGTGTCTCTCTAACTGTTGAATGAAATAGTAATAAAAAAAGAGAAATTCCTGTAATGAATTTCATTAAATATAGTATACAGCCTATTAACATATAACTTATTTATATTATTTAAATTATTGGCATAAATTTATAAAATGTAAATTCTTATGACTGGAGGATCTAAATATTGCTTCACACTAAAAGGGTTAACTTAATTAAATCAGTCATAAGAACAGGGGTGAAACAATAGGTCAGTGCAATCAAAGTTAAACAATGAATGTTAATTAATGATTTCATCGAACATGAAAAAAGTGGTACAAAGTTATGTCAAATGACTGTACTACTTCTTTAAAAATACATAATTTAGAAGTTACATAATTGTGTAATTGTGAAAGCGATTGTATTACAATAATGAATCATAACCAAACTACTTACATCGAAATAGTTTTCACAAACAAATAGTTGTAATTTGTGTGAAATGTTATGGAGAATTTTGGCAGGCAACTTTAAGCCAAGCTTTTCTTCGTACTTTTGCTATGTGTAAACATTAGACTGTGTAAATTGTGATGTCATAGGATCGTCTGCTGTCATCAAAATGGTGGCAGGTATTGATTTGAAAACCTAAATTTTAAAATAATTTTTCTTGGAAACTACTTGTCATAGAAACTTAAAATTTTCACCATAATTCTTCATTTTTTGCACTTTTATTTTTTGTATGAACACCTATTAGATAAGATTGATACCTCCTACAATCATTCCATATGACATAAGTATGGGGAGGTAATTGTTACATTTCTATTTCTCCATTTTGCAATGCTTTTAGGAAGTGCAGACAGTATCAGTTGGATTTGTGCACGTATTATGGAGAGAAAAAAAAACTCCAGACTTGTCTAGAAAGCCCTTGGCCTACCAGCCTGCTGCTGGCCTCACATCCACATGTGTTAATCACAGAGGTAGACGATCATCTAGCCAGTGTAGGGGTGACATGTCGGGTCCCCCAGCCATTATAGCTGGTCTTCTCAACCTGGAGTCGCTACTTACTGTAGCTATCCAAATGTCTCACAATGCTGGGTGGGCACCAATCCCACACTGGCCGAAATTCCATGAGAAAATTTCTTCCCCCATTGGGACCCGAACCAGTGCAAGTCCCGTAGCTCTGCACCAAGGCTTCTTGCCTTAACCACTCGGCTATGGCACGGGACACATGTTATGGAAAATGACATAATTTAGGGAATCTATACTAATTATCTAGGAATATGGCCCTACTCTTATCTAATAACGGATCTGTCAGATGTATAACAATAGAAATGGAATCAGTACATTTCCATACTTAATTTCTAATAATTACCATCAAAATAATTAGAGAAAAAAATATATCATGTGTAGATAGATTGAGCCATTGGGGCCTATTTTTCCCTTACAAAGAATATTTTCTTTTCCTCTTCATTCAAAAAGTTTTGTTTCTGTAACAATTAGACTACCTTTTTTTTCGATAATTTTGGCACAAATATACTACTACTTGTTGAAAGTAGATCTTTTTCATTTCCTTTTAGAGACATGTAGGTATACAGTGACTTCTTCAAAGTTAAAATTGGGAAACACATTATGAGGTTCTTAATTAATAAATTAATGAGTCATTTTAACATCTTACCTCATATTTCATGTTTTTCAAACACGGTAACTATAGTTTTCAAATGATCTTGTCATTCATTTTCAACCGCCATTATGACTACCCATTAATTATTAATACAGTGACTTGTTCATTTTTAGCTATATTTAAAGATTATGAGAGAAGAACATATTATGTCAACATGTCAAATTTCCCTTGAGTGGGAGCAGAGAAATAAAAACCTTCTGGTGTGTGACTTGTGTGATCATCACAACATTCTCTCCAATTATTTTTCAAATGTTAGATATTTATTCAACAAATTTTAGAAAAACTGTAAAATTTATCTCTGACTATTGTAGCATTATAAAGTAAATAAAAATTGTTCCACAAACATATAAAGAAAAGATTTCTCTTCCTAATGGTGTTTATTTCATTAAGGTATCTTAAAAAACAAACATTTTACACCTCTTTTTCAAGAAAATTGTAATTTTAAATCAGTCTCTGAATTTAAATGCTCATTGGGTATCCTAAATGACTGCCAGTGAATGAGTTAAATGTCTTTTTGTTGATGGTAACAAAATTGCTGATATAATTCCTATTGACATGATAGTAAATACTCTCATTTCATTGATTCAGTGTGGGAAGTTGGCAACAGTTCAAGACCTTTTATTATGCTGTCAATTCAGAACCCAATAACTTGGAAAGAGTAGAAGATAAATGTTACATAAAAAAAAATTCCATTCATAAAACTGTCTGGTTTGCTTCCCCTGTTTCGACAACATTTTTTTGCTTATTTAATTTATGGGTGAGGCACAGCCATATAACTTAATTCTAAAATGGAGGAAATACCATATTCACATGCCAACTTGCCATGGGATGTATGTTTCCCCTAAGTGGTGAAAATGGGATACAATTGGTAGACTTATTTGACAATCCTCCTAGTTAGGTTCAGTGGACCTTCTAACCAATGACAGGTATAGTCCTCCAAGTAGTTTGGGGGTGTAAGTTGGTGATGTAATTACTATAACATAAAGTTTGGTGCCTACAATGCTTAATGTCTCTCCAATTATGTATAATGTCATCATCATCATCATCCGGTATCATGGCAGCTACCGCTGTCTTCCGGAAACCAAATGCCATTCCTCTCTGTCCATCCATTGATCTTCCTCCATTCCTATGATATTCATAGCTGCTTGTACCCCTTCTATCCAAGTTTTCTTCGATCTTCCTCCTCTCCATTGGGATCCATTCCATAACAATTTTTGGTAATCTTTGTTCTGGCATTCTTTTGACATGACCATACCACTGCAATCTTTTCTTTTCTATGATGTCCGGCTCCTCTTGTACACCCATAATTTCCCTTATTTCTTTATTTCGTATTCTATCCATTCTAGATTTTCCAGCTGATCTTAAACATCCATTTCTGTATTTAAAATTCTTTTCATTTCCCTGGTAGGAATTTGCCAGACTTCAGCACATATGTTAAAATGCTCTGAATTATGGTTTGTTATATTTGTAATTTTCTATTTTTTGTAATATTTTTGCTCCACCAAACAGAGTTTGGAGGAGTAAAATGTTCTGGAGATAAAATAGCCCTCCTATTGGATCTCCAGGTGGGAACTGCTTCTCCTGAATACAAACAGAATGATATCAAGTGTGTTAATATAAGTTACTATAATTTTTATTAATTTTTTTTTGATAATCTGGAAAATAAATATAAAGTACTTTTCTTCTAGGCAAAGTTCCTCGATTTCAAAATACAGAACATGGTGGGAAGTTGTGATGTGAAATTTCCCATCAGATTGGAAGGTTTAGTCCTAACTCATGGTCAATTCAGCAGGTAACTTTATTTTTTTAACCTTTATCATAAATGTACATGAGATTTGATAAGTTAAATTGGCAAGGAAAGTCTTTCAGAGAATGTTATAAAATAATAAAAATAATCATTTATTCCAGACTGTCTGTAGTGTTAGTGATAAAATATTTTAATCTGTTTGCCTTTAATTGCCCAGTCTATTTTGAAAGAACTACATATAAAATTGTTTAAATGCAAAATTGATAGGAAGTAACAAAAATATGAGGTATTTTATCAAAGAAATTGAATTGATTCTTTACACTTCAGCTCATATTTTGCTCTTTCACCTGGGACTAGGATTAATTTTATGAAAATGGGGGTAATGACCTTTAAAACTAGTCCCAGGTGAAAGAGTAAAATGTGAGGTGAGTGTAAAGTAACAATTCAACTTCTTATATAAAATCGTATTGTATTTTTATGTATTTTCAGACAACCAAGATGATTAAAATATATTATCAAGAGATAAAGAAGGTAAAAGATAAGTCATACTCTTCTATTAGATGTAAATTTTAATAATAGAATACCCCATTAAGAAATGTACAGTTAGGTTCAAAACAAATCAGCCAGATTAAATAGTTAAAATTGTATGTACAGTAAAAGCTCCTTATTCACATTTTCATTATTTGTGGATTAAAAAATTGTGATACAGTTCCTGTATTCGCGGCTAAAAATCTCTTTATTTGCGGATCCAGTTGGTATATTTGAAGGATTAGTATCGTTTATTAATGCATCAGCAACATTTTTTACTGCAGGCACGTGCCAAGACAGCTTTTACAAAGAGCAATTCAAACCAAATGGACAAATTAATAACAAAGTAAAACAAATCTTATTGTCACTAAGCCTAGTTCTTTGTTAAAAGCCACTGCCGCCGTAATTCATGTGCCACTGTGTCCGTTGATAAATACCGCCTTTGCCACTCACGGTGTTTTATTGTTTCAACTTGTCATTCGTTGCAATAATTTTGATTGAATAACACGTGTCTCTTCTGCTTTGTTGCAAATTTATAATGTCGAGTAAAAGGAAAGAAAATTAGTTCCGAAACTTAAAAAAAGTAGTTTTGCCACTTAAAGTAAAAATATAAATGTTTGACCATTTATATGTTGGCGAGTTGTTTGCATCTATATCATGGTATTTGAATGTTAATGAATCAACTGTACGATTCATCAAGAAATCTGAAGACAAAATAAGGAATTCTATCGCTGAATTCACAGCTAAATATCAATCTGATTTGAAAGACCATATAAAAGTGGCAAAACAGGAAAAAATTACTAAGTTCTTTAGGACATTGCCTAAGCCTGACAGTAATAATTAATAGAAATTGTTCAAAATCTCTCATTAATTGATTTTATTTTGATAATTTTACTTTATTTCAGAACCTTGGAACTATCACCTATGTACCCATACAAATTATCATTCCATATTCGCGGTTTCTGTATTCACAGCATATTTACAGAACATATCCCCCGTGAATAAGGAGCTTTTACTGTATTTTGTTTTAAGACTCCCGGACTTGTTTTTTTTTAAAGCCCATGTTTTCCCTTTTCAGAGATTTAGGCGCTCTCCCCCTACAGGGAAGAATTTGAACCATACTAATTTAGTTACACTTGTTTTCGTATAGATGTCATTTGAGTGGTACGTGGTCAGCGTTCCACCTCATACTGACATCTAGGATACCAAGGTAGTACTAGGACAGGAAAATTCGGTAAATTTTGCTTAGAGGCCTTTTCATTCAGGCTTAAGGATTTTTTACGAGCCTGAAAATCTTCAGACTCGGGACCCACGGCTTAAAGTCCCTCCCGGAGGACTTGCTCCTTGGATTTTTCCGTCCTAAAAAATCCATCGACCCCGGCCGGGTTTGAACCCGCGACCCTCGGGACCAGAGGCAAGGAGCATAACCACTAGTCCACCGCGGCTGATTTGTAAACAAATTGAATAAAGGATTAGTTAAAATATCTCAGAGCCTCTGAAGAGTGAAATAATAAAATTGATATAGTCTCATTCATTATCTGTAAGATGGAACAGAATTCTATTGACAAACTCACAGGTTGTTAAGGGATTTTTATATATTAAATTTGGGAATTTTTAACATTATGAGATTCAATTCATAAGAATTAAATGAATCGTGATTATTTCTTACCTCATACTTCTATGTTCCTTTAAACACAGCACTGTAGTATCGGCAACTCCTTGTCACCATCGTCAGCTGTTTTCACGACTGTCAATTTTTTCTTTTGTTGATAATTATCCAAACTGCCATCTGATATTCTTTTGAAGGAATTATTTTCTAAACTGCCATCTGGTGTTCTTTTGAATGAATCATTTTCTAAACTGCCATCTGTTGTATTTTTGAAGAACTTTGTAATCAAGCTCGGTTCGTCTGGAATTTTGAAGTTCATGGTTCTGTTAACTAATAATAAATTTAACACCCCAGATAACAAAAAATCTGGAATTTATCAAATTGATTGCAAAGATTGCAACGGATATATATAGGAAAAACAAAAAGAAATTTGGAAATTCGTAAAAACAGAACAGTTCAGAAACATAAAGAATGGAGAAATTGAAAAATCAGCTATAGCAGCACATAGTTTATTAGAGCATCATAGGATTGAAAAAGAAGCAAAACTTTGAAACATCTATCTAAACCTTTAGATTAACAGTTTGGGAAAAAATATACATTAAAAAAAACCATACTAGAGCCATGAACTTCGAAATTCCAGACGAACCGAGCTTGATTACAAAGTTCTTCAAAAATACAACAGATGGCAGTTTAGAAAAGATTCATTCAAAAGAACACCAGATGGCAGTGTAGAAAATAATTCCTTCAAAAGAACATCAGATGGCAGTTTGGATAATTATCAACAAAAGGAAAAATTGACAGTCGTGAAAACAGCTGACGATGGTGACAAGGAGTCGCCGATACTGCAGTGCTGTGTTTAAAGGAACATAGAAGTACGAGGTAAGAAGAAAATCACGATTCATTTAATTCTTATTCTTTGTTCAGGGATGTTGGCTAATTTTTTATTTATAAAACCCGTTATTTACAGTGACTTATTATAGAGTAATGTGTTGTAGCATGTCTTTGGACCATAATAAGATGGGTTCTAATAGAATAAGTACAGTAAAAATCATAAACTTCAATAGTGTTGTGCAGATAGCAGTGTTTAGGTATAGGCTGAATTTCTTGAAACTAATATTTAATTTTAGGAAGTTATATTTTGAGGTTATTTTAATTATATTATTTTTAGTCTGGACATCTTACCTCAATATTAATGTTGATTTGTTCTTGAACATGTTTCAAAACAACATTAATATTGAGGTAAGATGTCCAGACTAAAAATAATATAATTCTTGAAACTAGCTTCACAAAGATTTACACAAAATTTTCAAATTTTTTTTTTATATCACAGTATTTCATCATATTCACACAATTGATTTGCTAGTGTAAGAGTCTCTCCTTCACCGTTTATTTTATGGCCAGTTCTTCACACTCGCTAATGGCTTCACATAACACATTTACTTGTTCATCACTCTTCCACATTTTCAGTGGTCCACCACCAGAACACAGCTGGCTGGTCAGACCCTAGCATCTCCTTATATATGTAAAGTTAGGAATAATCTGGATGCCAGTATAGATCTCTCTCGAGAGGTAGATTCTTCTGGACAATGATTTCTCCAGAAAGCATGTCTGGAGAGGTGGTTTGCTAGCTGCACGCTATCTAAATCTTAACTCCTATTGGCTTATAAGGAGTCTTGCTGCCGTCCATGAAATTTAAAGGTGATAATTTGAGCAAAGGATCAACAATACATCAAAATATAAATAGTACAAAGATACCCCATAAATAAATACTTTTTAGCCAATTTATTTATGGGGTATCTTGAATCACATATCACCAATGCTTATCCTTTGATTTTCAAGTGTTGGTATAGATATGTGGATGATGATATCGCTGTAATTGATAAAAAATACATTCAAGATGCATTGAAATTGCTTAATCTTCAGGATGAGTCAGTAAAATTCACTATTGAAATTGAACAAGATAACAAGATCCCATTTTTAGACTTATACTTAATAAGAAATGAATGACAGCAAAGATTGAATTTAATATTTATAGAAAAGACACACATACTGACACTACATAAAATCTTCAGGTTTTAATCATTTGTCACATAAACATGCAATTTTCAATAGTCTATTACACAGATTGATAAATATTCCACTTAATGTAGAAGATTTTGATGAGGAATATAATCATATTGTACATGTTGCTAAAATAAATTGTTTTGAGGAAGACATAAAGAATAATCAATTGAGTTGGTGTTTACTTGATGAAAATCCATATTAATTAATTAAATAAAAATAAAACGTACTTTTATTTGATTTTCATATTTATTATATAATTCAGTGACAGCTGTTTCGGTACACTGTACCTTCTTGGTAATTTTTTAACATTTCTGAAGAAAGTACAGTGTACCGAAACAGCTGTCACTGAATTATGTAATAAATATGAAAGTCAAATAAAACTACATTTTATTTTTATTTAATTAATACATAAAGAATAAATTAAAGAAATTTAAACAACAGAAAAGGTTACAGGAATACACCACCCTACAACATGATTCCAAGAAAGATGTAAAATTCAAGAAATTTACTTACCATCTTGAAGTTCATAATAAGTTTCAAAAAAAATTTCAGAAAATGTAATATAACATTGGCTCCAATTAACAAATTCAGCCTGGATAATCTTCTGTTAACTAATAATAAATTTAACACCCCAGACAACAAAAAATCTGGAATTTATCAAATTGATTGCAAAGATTGCAACAGGATATATATATATATATATATATATATATATAGGAAAAACAAAAAGGAACTTGGAAACTTGTAAAAAAGAACACTTCAGAAACATAAAGAATGGAGAAATTGAAAAATCAGCTATAGCAGCACATAGTTTATTAGAGCATCATAGAATTGAAGAAGAAGCAAAACTTTTGAAACATCTATCCAAACCTTTAGATTTAACAGTTTGGGAAAAAATATATGTTCGAAAAAACCATACTAGAACCACGAACTTCGAGATGCCAGACAAACCTAGCTTGATTACAAAGTTCTTAAAAAATACAACAGATGGCAGTTTAGAAAATGATTAATTCAAAAGAACACCAGATGGCAGTTTGGATAATTACCAACAAAAGAAAAAAATTGACAGTCGTGAAAACAGCTGACGATGGTGACAATGGGTCGTTGATACTGCAGTGCTGTGTTAAAAAAAAACATAGAAGTATGAGGTAAGAAGAAAATCACGATTCATTTAACTCTTATGAATTGAACCTCATAATGTTAAAACTTACCAAATTTGATATTAATGCATAAATTTACTGCAATTGTAATATATAATCACAATTACCCTACAATAAAACTGAACTGAAAAATCATGGCATATATTCTTAGAACTTCACATAAGAACAAGAATACTAAAACGATACTATAATTTTGAAGTTGGATGGTTCAAAGAAATCAGATATTTTGGCTTCTTGTATTTTTCTTGCATTAAGTGCATACTCCTCATTTTGGAAACTTATTAATGCATTCACATCTTTTTAATTACAACTTTTCGTGTTAATGCTACACCTACACTTAACACTTCACTCGATTTAGGTGTTTCAAGAGTCAGGTCATCACCTGGATCATTATCACCTTTCTTATAAATTTTACTTTCTTGTCTAGTGAGAAACTTTTTCTCTTTCTATTCTCCATGCCAGACCAAACCCAACTGAAGGAACCATTGTTTTATTCTCATTATAGAACACAATTGTCGGCATCTTTTTATTACATACTTTTAATTTCCTGGTTGTTTCCACAAAAGTGTGTCTCATGTTCAAAACAGTTGCACTTATCATGACTTTTTTTATTGCACATTCTTATTTAACTGATTGCTCTTATGATATTAGAAACAAATGTTTCTGACTTTCAACAGTCTTTATCTTCTGAATTAAACTGCACACTCTGTTGATGAGATATTGCCACTACTGTCTTTGTAACTTGAGTTCAGCTACCATCCAAGCCGCCTGTTATCTTCACCATGTGTTAGTATCAACATGTTTGTATTCCTTGGTTACATACAATTCAGGTATTATATGAAGTTATGGTATGTTAACCGTGGATTATGTATAAATGCAGTATGTACAAATTTTTTTTCAAGTACACTTAGCCAGGACTTAACAAACATTTATGTATAAAACTGAATTATGCAGAACCAAATTACGTATAAACCAAGTTCAACTGTAATTATTTATTAATAGCTCCAAATATATACAGGTGAATGGTAATTACACCGACAAACTTCAGGGACTGATTGCTGACTGGCAATGAAGGGAAGAAGGGTCCTATAAATATGTGTCCAGAAATAAATTATATGCAGGCAACAACGACAAATCGTCCCAGCACACAGTACATAGTATAATCGTATCCAAGTCACAACAGATGTTCAAAGTGGCCTCCATGGAATGCAATGCATGCATTCACACATTATATCATGGATTGCCTCATTTTTTTCATGTTCCGACCTCTCTTTGAATAGCGTCACAGGAGACTTGGACATGCTGTTGAAGGGTATGCATATCAGGAACTGGTTCAGCATGCACAACGCTTTTCAGATTCCTCTAGAGGTAAAAATCCAGGGGGTTTAAGTCCAGTGATCTAGCAGGCCTCCACGTCCTATCCTAGATTTTGTTGAGGTGTCGGCGAACTGTAGTGTGGAAGTGGGGTGGCACTCTATCATGCAGAAACCATATCACCTGCCTATGCCATTCATCAGTGCCATTTACCGTGGCAATGATGCATTTACAAATAACACACTGCAAGTGGTCCGAAAGAATAATGCCATTCGTCAGTGTCATATATCGTGGCAACAATACATTTATGGACACTTTTTCATAGGACATTTTTTCCTCCATTTCCAGTCAGGAATCAGTCCTTGCAGTTTGTCGGTGTAATTAAAATTAACTCTGTATATACCATGAACCCTCTGATAGAATCCAGCAACCCCCCTAGAGATCGCGACCTAATATGAGAACTGTTGCTATAGATAATAATGCCAACCTTACATTTTAAATTAGCAATAGATTTATCAATCACTTAATAACAGAGTTACAAATAATAATACATCGTCATCTTCTTCTTCTTCTTCCTTCCAAGTATTAGGCCAAGGCCTGTTACGATCCTATAGAAAATTTTCCCTCCAGCGTTAATACATCATAATAATAATAACAATAATAATAATTTTACTTCAGTTATTCACTATGATACTGATATTTTATCTAGCCATTTTAATAAAAAAAACATTTTCAATCTTAGAACAATAAAAATAATTAAACACATTTTCTCTATACTGTATATCATTAATATATATTTAGTTAATCCTACTTAATATCATATCTAAGAGTAAACTAAATATGGAAGAATATTAATTTTCCAGAGGACAAATTCAGGTTAAACTGTATTAAAATGCAAACCAAACCAAGTTCTGGTTTTTGGTTATTTGAACAATATTGCATGAATTGGATCTTTACTAACATAATATTACCAAATAAACTGTGTTTTTCCATATTTAGAGTTAGGGAATATTTCAGTATGCTTTTCAGCTCCAATTACAGTTAAGAAAATTACTAAATGTCCATGTTCCAATACCAAACACTGCACTTTTAATGCTTCAGGTTCTGTGGTAGGCAGATAGATGATGTTAATGTGGTCTAGTTTCAATTTAACCACCATTTTAGCAGACATTACACATAACAGTAGAAAATTTTCAATATTGCCTCAAAGTGACCAAAGTTACAAGAATTTGACTCTAAATATAAAACCAATGGAAGGTAACAAGATTTGATCTGAAAAGAAAAATATAATTTGTCCAACATTAAGATGTCCACCGCTGTGGTCTCGAGGTAGCGTGCTGCCTTGCCACGCAGCGGGCCCAGGTTCGATCCCCGGTCGGGCAGTTTTTCTGGGTGAGGTTTTTATCGGGGTTTTTCCTCACCTGTAAGACAAATGTCAGGAAAACTTTAAGGCCCAAAAGGTCCCCGAAATCATATGATCATCATCCTTATCATTATCATCACACTTCACCGGTGTGGAAAGCAACGGGAAACTACCACACCTACAATTCCCTAGTAAAGCTGCAAGCATAGCATGAAAATGCTATGATTGCAGTGAAGGACCTGCCTTCGGGCAAAATTACGATGGATCATTAAGATGTTTAAAAACGAATAATATTAACTATTAATTAAATAAAAATAAAACATAGTTTTATTTGATTTTCATATTTATTATACAATTCAGTGACAGCTGTTTCGGTACACTGTACCTTCTTCAGACATGTTAACAAATTATGAATTGTGTTCCAACTGATCTAAGTTGCTGAATTATATAATAAATATGAAAATCAAATAAAACTATGTTTTATTTTTATTTAATTAATAAATATGGATTTTCATCAAGTAAACACCAACTCAGTTGATTAATTAATAATATTAACATTGAAAGATTTGATCTATTGCCTATCAGTTATTGTGCATAATATTGTAAAATATATCAGAGCTTGAATTGATGAGTCTGGCTTATCTTCAATGTTTAGGGGGTTTAAATTACACCTCAGCAAATCTTGGCATCTGAGGCAAATGGGTTAAGAGAAGAAATTGCAAAAGCATGTGCAGTATATCCAGTTGAGCCACATATCATAATCTCCAACTTCACTATTGCTGCCACCGAGGCAAATTTCATCATCTTATTAATTCTACAAAAACATATTAAACATCTTCAGCAATTTGGGTGAAGAATTTTTGTCTGGTTTGGAAAATGTGCCTCAAGTTCAAATTAAAACTCTGATATGAATTTTTCTCTTAAGGGCACCCAGTACTTGAGTTAAAAAAATATTTTTTTCTTTTTGCTTAAAAAAATCTAGGAATATATATTTTATCGATGTATAATTTCATTTTGTTGATTTTGGACATTTAAACCCATAAAAATTTATTTTTAAAAGTGGTGTCTCTGTCACCATGTCCCCTTTCTGTTGTGCTTCAAAGATCACAGAAAAAATTAATTTTGCTAAATTATTGAACTTTTATAGGAAAAAATCAGTATGAGGTTTAATTTAAGATTAAATTAAAATGTTTCATACCTCACCTCATATCCAGTTTCTACGTAAGACTTAGAAGACTGGATATGAGGTGGGGTATGAAGCATTTCAATTTAAACTTTTGGTAAATTATTTTCCCACTTAGAATGCTGTGGTATTTTTTGTTGTTAATTGCCACCCCTGTTAACTTCTGGAAGTGTTC
This sequence comes from Diploptera punctata, assembly GCA_030220185.1. Taxonomy (NCBI): domain Eukaryota; kingdom Metazoa; phylum Arthropoda; class Insecta; order Blattodea; family Blaberidae; genus Diploptera; species Diploptera punctata. The sequence goes on along the minus strand of JASPKZ010000038.1, from coordinate 377,230 downwards.
GCTTGTTTGGTGTTTTCCTAGAAAATGAAAAAGGTGACAGTTATGGTGCAGGGATATTTTAAACTAAAGGTATGTTCTGCTAATGGGACATTTTTTGTTTTTGCATTTTCCCGTAACTTGTATTTTTTTATCTTTCGGTACATTTTTCTCTGAAACTATGAAAGATAGGAAAATGGATATGCAGTTTAAAGAGCTCTATAATAATCAGGTATTCATAGTGTTTGAAATTAAAAATTTCATCTTTGAATTTTTTTAAAAATAAATCACAATCCATATCTGAACACAAGCAAACCTTATTATTCTCAAATTAACTATGGACAATAACATGCTAAATTTTGGAAACAATTGGATAGGTATTGATGTTTTTATTATTAATTTAACACTTCTCACTGAAGGATAAATTATATTTGAAGAGAAAAAAATTTTGGTCTAGGCAAACAATTTTTTCTCTTCAAATATAATTTATCCTTCAGTGAGAAGTGTTAACTTAATAATAAAAACATCAATAGAAGCCCTACTGGCTTTATAAAGTAGTGTTAAATTCCCAATAAATGTCTTCTTAACTAAGAAGCCGCCATTTGCAAAGACGGAAACAAATGTTTCAAAGCATTTGGCACGAGGGAATTACAATGTATAAGAGAAAAATTTGCGTCTAGATCACAACTCGCCTTTGTAGCTCAGTTGGTAGAGCATTTGGCCCGGAAAGCCAAAGGTCCCGGGTTCAAGTCTCGGTCCAGGCGAAAATTTTTCTCTTCAAATATAATTGGATAAGTAGTTTTTGAGAAAAGTGTACCAAGACAATACTTTTAAGAAATCGGGTTTTTTATTTTCATTTTTTTGTATTTAATAACCTATGAAGAAATGTGTCTAAAAAGTTAACTTGTTTAATTAGTGACATAAATTTCATGCATATAACTTAAGAATAAGCTGAAAAAATGATTTTTGATTGTTGCATATTTTTAAACCAAATTGCAAGGAAATAGTACCGGATGCTCTTAAGATATGTTAAGATTATTAAATGGTGAATAGTGCTAATAGTTTAATAACAGATATTGGTTAGAAATGTTAGTTTATCTCTATAAATAAATTGTTTTTTTTTTCAGCTATGAACCAGAATTATTTCCTGGATTGATTTATCGAATGGTTAAACCTAGGATTGTGTTGTTAATATTTGTATCAGGAAAAGTTGTATTAACAGGTTAGTTAAATTATTTAATTTTTTATTACAAGTTCAAAACTTTTATAACAAGGGTTATGATTTATATGTATATAGGTCATTTCATCATCACATGCATGACATTTTACCTACACATATTTGTCTCTTATACTTTATAAGTACTAGTTTTTAAGCAATTTTGAAATTTTAAAAACCACATTTCTCAGACTATTTAACTCATGCCCCAAATGGGAGTTAATGACCAATCACATTTCAATGAATTTTGTTTTACAACCAATCACAGCTGTGTTTCACCGAATATTTATCAATTAAATTGATCATATTAAAGAAAGCTCTTTCTTTTTAATATAATAATAGGTCATAGTATTATTTTGCAGTGACTCACTCTCTAAGAAATATGTTGAATATAGCAATTTATATATTAAGATGTAAGACATTTTGGTAAACAGATGAGGACAGAGACAAAACTAAGATTACATAACGTCACATCAAAAGCTGCTCTAAAATACGGAAGTGAAATTTGGATTTTAAATAAAAGAAACTCTCATAAACTTCAAGTAAGCCAAATGCGCTTCTTACGATCATTGTTAGGAGTTAATAGACTGGATCACCAAAGGAACACTACTATCAGAGGAAAACTTGGAGTAGCAAGTTTAAATGAAGATATCCAAAGATACCAACAAGAATGGAAAAATCATCTGAGAAGAATGGCAAGAAATAGACTTCCAAAATTGGCATTCCAATATACCCCAACTGGACATAGGGACCAAGGAAGACCAAAACATCGGTGGAAAGATCAAGACCATCTTCGCTAGGTTTACCGTACAGGCCACATGGCCTAAAACGAATTTGTTCATGATGATGATGATGATGTAAGAATCATAGAATACATGTAGCTCCCAGATTGTATATATAGTGCATGAATGTAACCAGATAATGCTTGCGAGATATAATAGAAAAAATTGTATAGCAATTGATTATACCACAATAAAAAGAAACCACTCTTTGCACTTTTTTAAACTATTATTTCCCAGGTATTTACGTTCCAGAAAAATATAATTGACATATTTACATCATAGGACATCAAAAATTAATTAGTAACCTATAATGTTGGTAATAAACAGTTTGATGTGTTTCATTTTTTCTCCACTAGGGTGCATTCTTATAATATTGCGATCCTTTGGCAATAAATAATATGATCTGGTTGCAGTGATAAACAAATAAAACATAACCAATGTTTGTCATTTGTTTTCAAACATTGCCATTTACATTAAATATATAAATATTTTAAAATAACTCTATTTAAATAATGATTTGTGAGTGTACAGCTTCATTTTATTTGTTAAATAGTCCTAACAAATGCCATGATAAATGATAAAAGAACACCTATATCCTGAAATCCAAAATTTGTTTTCAGTACTTCTGTAATTGGTATATCTTGTGAAGAAGGCATATGGTATTGTTGATAGTGATTTGTCTATCATAGGAGAAATTAAGCCTGACAATTCTTATAGTACTTTTCAATAGGAGAAGATTATGGGCTGACACCAGGTTTCAGCTTCTATCTTCTATTCATCATCATCATCATCATCTCTCACACAACACACTTAATGGGCGCATTCAGCTGCCAATAAAGCGCTCTAGCGCTTTAGCAAAAATGGCTGCCATTTGCAGCGGAAATTTAAGGGGTCTGTTGAATGGACCGCTGCATGCAGCTATACCGCCAAATTTGAATTTATTCATTGGCTCATTACTCATATTACTACGCGATGCTATTGAAATTAATCATAATACTAATAGGGACATACAGAATTTACGATTTATTTTAATGTATGTAATTTATGAAATTGACGAATAGATCGTTTAAAATAAAATATAACGAGAAAATTTGCATTTTTTTTAATTATTAATGTATCAGGCGGCTCCGTGACGCAAGCGATTAGACACTCGCCTCTCATCGCTGGTTTCTCGAGAATCTTATTTATAATATTTATTATTAGTTTAATATTATTAATTTGTGTTTTAGTAAGAGTAGCTTTTTTTATCTTGATTAGTCTCGGTCATTATACATAGATTTTGTAGTGGAGGAAACGGATCTGCGGCATATTCTTTCGGGGTTTCTCCCATTTTCCCCTACCACAATTTTATTCCACCTTTCCCCATTTTCATCTAATCTATTTTGTTCATCAGATGTAGTCAGCCTGCACCCTAGTTAATTATAGACCTATATAAATATATGGGCTTAATTTAATCTCTCGATCTGACCCTGAGTTGGTCTCAACTTGAAATTATCTTATTATATTTAAACGTCACTCCTGCGAATTCCCTATGTGATGCATATATTGCTCCTTCATCATCACATAACACATATATTTAATAACCGCACTAATAGTATTGCCAGGTGGGCTGTGGGGCAAATTTTATTTAATTGTTCAGCCATTTTATTCATATCATTTCTTACATAATATTTGACACTTTTAGGCCTATATTTAAATCTATGAGGAATAGGGGTTACATTACAAAACACAGGAAATATAGGCATATGTGCAAAATGAATATAAGTGGTGCAAGACATGACCTAAGTACAGCAACCAAACAATTGTATATAGGAAGGCATCATTGTAATTTTTAAACCTCAAACATACTTCATCTTTATTTTAAATTTGTTACGGAATTGAAATGAAAACAAAGAAGAATATCAATTTATAATAATTTAAATACAGTTTTCTTAATAATTGATTAATTAATTTTTTGCATCATCTGAAAATATTAATTATTTGTAAGAGTAACTACCATAATCTTTATGGCTAAAATAAAACCAAAACATTATATGTAATTTCCAACCTTATATGTGAAATTCTGTCATAACAGCAGTTAATTATAGATAACCTCTCAGTCACCATGCTTAAAGACATTATTAATATAATCACTAACATTAGCAATGCCACTTTCTTAGTAAGTTAAGTGTTACACTAAATAGTATATCACTGAATCATTTATAATAATATGAAAAACATTTACCACCAAGATTAATGGTAGTATACAGTGAATAGCAATATCCCATAAGAGAGACTACATGCATTTGAATTAAAATATATAAGACCACATTTCATTTTACGATAAATTGGGAATTAAAGTGAAAATTATTCATACCTGGTTCAAGAAATGGCTCTCAGTATCTCAATGATAGGACATAGTATATAAAAAGTTGGAGATTAAATAATAATGGATCAGCTGTGATTAAATCCTATGCAGAGTGCAAAATTTTTTGTTAATACATTAACCAACTCTAGCTGAAATTTAATTTTATTCGTGCACATCACACAGAGTATTTGTATCTTCACTGGTCAAATTTAGATAAGAAATCTAGAATATTGTAATATTTGAATTCAAGTTATGGCCGATACTTCACAAAACTCTTTATTCAGAAATGATTACAAACATAAGATACACAGTTCATCTCTTTGTCCATTACACAAATTTCTTATTGTGTTGCACATTTAAAGAATAGTACAAATGTTCGTTTTATCTGTAGAGAAAAATTGGTTCGACAACCACTGTAGCACTTCCAGAAATGACCCCATGAACACAATCATACTATTCTAATTTATTTCATATATCTGAAAACAAAAATATAATTAACTTGGCACCAGGTATTAGCGAATGAATCATCTGCGGATACAATTTTCATAATAAAAACATTCACTCGTCAATAACACAATGATTTGCATGAAAAGAGGTTATAATCGTAAATTCTTGATCTTGATAATAATCTTAAAATTATCACTGTTTTTAGTTTTACTTAATATATCACTTATGTTCGTCTAAAATGGTTAGCCACCTCGAATAACTCATATATTAATGTCCAGACATAAATAACACAAAATTTGTACATCAAACATAAATTGTTTATGGACAAAGACGCCATGTTTAAACTGAATGAACCAGCCAATCACAATGGATGCAGCGGTTTTTTCTGTCTGCAGCCTACTTTTACTTCGCTGCAGTAGCTGCAAGTCCGCTAGAGCGCTTTATTGCCCTCTGAATGGTATGCTGCAGATAAAGCGCTTTTGCAGCGCTTTGGCTACTGAATGCCCCCAATCATGCATTCATCTTACACTTCTCTTTGCACACAGTACAAGTACACATCACTTTTGCAAAGTGGTTTGTAAATAGGAAATAGACCACATTAAAGCCATTTATTCATTAGTACGAAACCTGAAACATGAAAAATACAGTGAATGGCATTGAGACACAAATATTATAAAAAATTTACTGAAATTTTGTAATTATTCCTCTTCCAAGCTAAGTTCCAGTTGTAATGTAAACAAACAAGATGTATGACTGCATTTTCATTGGTTGAATAATGGTTTTATTTTTAAGCATGTAAGCTCTGTAACACTCGAAATACAGGAAATAATAATAATAATAAAAATATATATTCTGTAGTACATGTTCTATGTAAGTTATATGGGAGAATCTTAAAAATATATTATTACAATTTTAATAGATTAAATAAACATTGTTTAATTCTTACTTATGCACAATGCAGAATATTTTGGAATTTAAAATGTTTTAAATGGTCACTTTTGTACAATTTCTTAAAACATTGGAAATGATAGCATTTGAAAAGCGTAGAGAAACAAATTATTTTGAATGTTTTCAAACAGTTTAGTGAAAATATCCCACATTAGCCATTGTGGATGACTTGATAATAAGAGCAGAATTTACAGGTCAGCCAGAATATAGCATAAATTCTGCTCGTAATTAAATTGTAAATAAAGGCTATCTATCGACATCATGAAAAAAAGCATAAATGTCTGATTAGGTAAGCCGTATATAAATTTCTGTCATAAAAAATCAGAAATGGAAGATGTTCCTAATTATTGGTACCATCTTACCTTGTATTCAGTCTTTTCTTCTTCTTCTTCTTCTTCTTCCTTCCAAGTATTAGGCCAAGGCCTGTTACGATCCTATAGAAAATTTTCCCTCCAGCGTTTCATAGGACGGCCCAGTGATCTTCGTCCTCTTGGTATATAATTATAAACAGCTTTGGAGATCCAATTTGAATTCATTCTTTCTAGATGGTGTTTCCAATTTAGTTGGTACTGTTTAATATATTCCAAAATTGGCGTAGTCTTCAATTCTTTTAAGGTATCGGTGTTCCTTTTCCGATCCCATCTGGTGTAACCCGCTGTTCTGCGCATGAATCTCAATTCACAAGCCGTTATTCTGCTTTCATGTTGTCTTTTTAGTGTCCATGCTTCACTACCATAGGTAGGTCAACACTGGTCTAGCCAAAGTGTTATATAAACGTAATCTGGTGTTTTTTTGTACAAGGGATGGTTTCATATAACTTGATTAATAATTCCCAAACTTTTATTATAACTAGTAATTTTTTCAGGGATATCCTTTTCATCCCAGATAGAGAGAGAATATCCAAGATATTTAAATTGATTAGATCTCTATAAAATTTTATTCTGGAGACAGATTTTACTTTGTATGGGGTCCTTCCTATGAAATGCCATAATTTTAGTTTTGTTAATTGATATTTCCATATTCAATCTTATTTCCCCTAAAATATGATGTTTCCTAAGAATAATGTTTCTATCGATGACAGTTCCGTACACAATTCAGTCATATGGCGGTAAAAGTAGCACCACACTTCCCCCAATAGATGGGAGTCGGCAAAGTAATACCTTATGCAAGTTTGTTTACAGTACAACTGGAACTTAGCTCGGAATTAGTGTATATAATTTTGATTGTTATGGTTTGTTTGTCCACCGCTGTGGTCTTGAGGTAGCATGCTGCCTCGTCACGCAGCAGGCCTGGGTTCAATCCCTAGTTGGGGCAGTTTTTCTGGGTGAGGTTTTTATCGGGATTTTTCCTCACTTGTAAGACAAATGTCAGAAAAACTTTAAGGCCTAAACGGTCCCCGAAATCATATGGCCATCATTATCATCATCATCATCATCCTTCACCGGTGTGGAAAGCAACAGGAAGCTACCACACCTACAATTCCCTAGTAAAGCTGCAAGCATAGCATGAAAATGCTATGATTGCAGTGAAAGACCTACCCTTGGGCAGAATTACTATGAATGGATAGTTTGTTTGTCTTTTTCATAAAAACTTTTTTATTTTGAAATCCCTCCCCTCCCCAAAAAAAATCCTGGATTAACAAGACTTTCTTGCAATATATGTTACTCTGATAATTAAGTCTGTTTGAAAATGTAAGGAAAAAAATTCCAGTCTTTGCTAAGTCACAAATGTCATTTCTGAATAATTACTCTCTTCTCTGTATTTTATAATAATTGAATAAAACATGTATATAAATATCACAAAAGAAAACATATATTTGGTCTCAAGGGCAATAAAGAAACATCATACTGCACAAAAGTTTGCATCTGACCTCGCAGATCCACTGGAATAGTTGTAGAGATACTGAAGATTTAACTGAAAAAAAAAAAAGGGAAATTATGGGTGTAGAAGAGGAGCTGGACATCATAGTCATTATAGAAAAGAAAAGATTACAGTGGTAACAGAGCAAAGATTGCCTAAACTTATTATGGAATGGATCCCAATGGAAAGGAGGAAGAAAGGAAAACCTAGATAGAAGGTATGCATGCAGCTTTGATTATTAGAGGATTGGAGGAAGATCAATGGATGAATAGAGAGGAATGGCATTTGGTTTCCGGAAGACAGCGGCAGCTGTCATGATACCAGATGATGATGATGATGATGAACTGAAAAATCTCTATTATCTAATGATGGGAATGTTTAAAATATCTCTCACTCTGGCATTGTGTAGCCTCTTCATTTCTAGGTAGTCATTCCTGTAGACCAGTGGTTACCATATTTACCTCTGGTTCTAAGGTTTGCAGATTCAAATCTGGGGCAGAATTGATGGATACATTTGCATTAAGCCAATCATGTAGGAGTTGAAATTCTATACTAAAATGAAATTATGATAACCTAAATTCAAGAAGGCCTGTAAATAAGGCATTGCACTAGCTTAAGATTTAAAATTTTAGATTTAAATAAAAAAAATTTATACCTCATCTCATATCCAGTCTTTTAATTATAGAAAGAAGAATTTACGAATTTTGAAATTCCTGGGGATTTTATTTGATCCAGAGGTTCATTGGTCCACCAACAGAGGGAGTAATAAGCACTTTCCTGAATGACATAACATGATAGTTAAATATGGAGAATAACATTATGAGGTTCTTAATTCGTAAATTAATGAGTCATTTTTTTCACATCTTACCTCATATTTTATGTTTCTTTAAACACGGGAACTAGTTTTCAAGAGAAGGATCTCTCTCATTTTCAACTGACATTATGACTCATTAATTTATGGCATAACATGAGTTGACAAAATATTACTGAGGATGAGGCCACATAAGTTTTGAAACTGGTATAATTAGAAAACTGAATATGAGGTGAGGTATAAAGAATTTTAGAAGAATATGGAAGCTTTTGAGATATGGATATGGAGAAGGATGGAATGTATAAAATGGACAGACAAAATGAAAAATAAAAATGTGCTAGACAGAATGGGTGAAGGAAGAACAATGCTGGAACTCATAAAGCAGAGGAAAAGAAATTGGATTGGCCACTGGCTAAGAAGAAACTGCCTGCTGACGGATGCCCTAGAAAGAATGGTCAACGGAAAAGAAAGTTAGAGGCAGAAAAAGACATCAGATGTTAGACAATATTAAAATAAATGGTTTGTATGCAGATACAAAAAGGAAAGCTGAGTTAAGAAAAGAGTGGAGAATGCTGAGTTTGCAATGAAAGACCTGCTCTTGAGCAGAACACTATGAATGAATGGTAGAAAAGGATTTGTGAACTGCTGACTCATGAGTCGATGGATTCCCTGGGAACTACCAGATGCATCTCTGATTCACATTCTGGAAGCTGCATTCTCAAGGCTGTTCTGATAGCAGCAGGTGTAGACTGTCCAACCATCTCAGGAAGTTTCTGTTTGACTTCGTTGGGTAATATAAGATGGGCAGAGACCAACAGTGAGTCAGTTGTGTCCAGAGTGTGGGCGAGTGGAAATGATCTAGGTGCGACAAGAAACTGTGTTAAATGAAGCTGTCAGCAAGTCTGAGGATCTGAGTAATAAGATAAACATTGTAGAAGAGACTTTTAACAGCAAATTATTTGTGTGAAATTTTGTGAAATGAATAAAGTTAATTTGGAAATTTTGTGTAAACATCTGTGAAGTTAAATTAAAGAAATTCAATTTCAGTCCTACGCTACTAACATGACAATATTAAGAGATCAGTCCAAATCAAATCCTAGCATATGCCGATGATAATAATGACATCATAAGATCAGTGAAAGTAGTCAAGGAAACTTTATTTTAATTGGAAAAAGCAGCACCAAACAGTGGTCTAAGAATTAATGAAATTACAACAAAATATATGGAAGTGACAAACTAAATAATAACATGTTCTTATTATTAATTTCATACATCTCAATGATGGATAAATCATATTTGAAGAGAAAAATTATACGCTCAGACCGGGACTTGAACCCGGGACCCTTGGTTTTCTAGTCCAAGTGCTCTACCATTTGAGCTACCTGAGCAAGTACCGATCTAAATGCAAATTTTTCTCTATATACGTTGTAATTCCCGCCCACCAAATGCTTTGAAGCCTTTGCTTCTATCTTTGCAAATGGCGGCTCCTATATTAAGAAGACATATTTGGGAATTATACATTACATTATAAATGCCAGTACAGCTTTTTTCGATGTTCTTATTATTAATAATATCTTCTTCTTCCTTCCAAGTATTAGGCCAAGGCCTGTTACGATCCTATAGAAAATTTTCCCTCCAGCGTTTCATAGGACGGCCCAGTGATCTTCGTCCTCTTGGTATATAATTATAAACAGCTTTGGGGATCCGATTTGAACTCATTCTTTCAAGATGGTGTTTCCAATTTAGTTGGTACTGTTTAATATATTCCAAAATTGGCGTAGTCTTCAATTCTTTTAAGATATCGGTGTTCCTTTTCCGATCCCATCTGGTGTAACCCGCTGTTCTGCGCATGAATCTCATTTTACAAGCCGTTATTCTGCTTTCATGTTGTTTTCTTACTGTCCATGCTTCACTACCATAGGTAGGTCAACACTGGTCTAGCCAAAGTGTTATATAAACGTAATCTGGTGTTTTTTTGTACAAGGGATGGTTTCATAACTTCATTAATAATTTCCTAAACTTTTATTATAACTAGTAACTTTTTCAGGGATATCCTCTTCATCCCAGATAGAGAGATAATATCCAAGATATTTAAATTGATTAGATCTCTCTAAAATTTTATTCTAGAGACAGATTTTACTTTGTATGAGGTCCTTCCCATGAAATGCCATAATTTTAGTTTTGTTAATTGATATTTTCATATTAAATTTGGCACCTATTTTTTGTAAATTATAAATTGATCGTTGCAAATCATTTTCGGAAAGTGCCAGAAGAGCTAAATCGTCTGCAAAAAGAATAGCATCGAGTTTGAGGTTCCTATTGATGGGTATATATCCTCGTTGAGTTTTCCTTCATTCATTTATTAATTTATTCATGTATATAATGAAAAGCACCGGTGAAAGTCCACATCCCTGTCTTACTCCAGTGTTGATCTTTTCCCAAGAAGATAATTTGCCATCTTGTTTAACAGAGATTTCATTATCTTATAGATGTTGAAGATATTAGTAATATTATTGTTGTGGAACATTATCATCAGCTAAAATTTGTAGTAATATATTTCTGTCTACTTTGTCAAAAGCCTTTATGAAGTCAACGGAGGCGATATGAGTTTCTATATTGAATTCCTTGTGCTTTTCTAATAGTAGTTTTAGAGTAAAGAATCCATCTGTACAAGATCTACCCTTTCTGAATCCATTCTGCTCTTCTCCAATTATATTTTCATAAATTTTCCTCAATTTATTCTTAACTATATTAGCATAAATTTTATATCCAGAGTTCAACAAGCTAATTCCACGATAGTTATCTTTGATTTGGCGACTTCCTTTTTTGAAGATTGGTATTACAATGGATTTGTTCTAGCTTTGTGGTGGTTCTTGTCCTTCCCATATCATATTAAGGAGAATAAGAAATCTGTCTAAAAAATTTTTAGTTGAAAATTTAAATAATTCTTGATTAATGTGGTCTTCTCCGGGAGCTTTGTTACTTTTTAATGATTTAAACATCATCAGTTAATTCATCTATAGAAATTTGTTCCAAAGCAGTGTTATTAGAGATTGGTATTTGTAATAAATCATCCTTTTGTGTCCATAAATGATGAAAGTAGGTAAGCCAAGATTCTTTAGATATACAATTTAAATGTGCATTTTCTCTTGAATCATTATTTAAATTTTTTAAAACTTTATATATTTTTGGTTGAGGCCTAGTGATATCATTTTCCAAAAATGAGACAAATTGTTCCCAGCTTTGTCTATGTTTTTTGCGAACTTCAATTTTAGCTATGGCTCTCTTCCTATGATACTCTACTTTATCTTCATCTTTTTTTGTAGACAGAAATTTTTTGTATGCTTCACGTTTATCATCAATTACTTTTTTATGTTTTCATCCCATATCCGTAGTCCTTTTTTCGATTCCATTTGGTTTTGATACCCAGGCTTTCATTTGCTGCTTGTGTCATAATATTAATAATAATAAGTTTTTTTTATTGTAAGTGATAAATACAAGTTTGAGAATGTTAAAAGAATTTAATATTTAGGTTCAATAGTTACATAAGATTGATAAATAAATAAATTAATTAGAGATCTTCCAGTTATATGGATGCAAAACATGGACTGTTACTTTAAGGGAGGAAAGAAAATTTCGAGTATTTGAGATTAAAGTTCTTAGGAAAATTTTTGGGCCAAAAAGAGATGAACAGACAGGTGAATGGAGAAAACTACATAATAGTGAGCTACGTGATATGTATAGGAAGCCAGATATAATAAGAACAGTTAGGTCTCGTAGACTGCAATGGGTAGGACATGTGGTACGTATGGGGGATGAAAGAAGTGCCTAGAAGCTTCTTGTAGGAAAACCAGAGGGAAAACACCCAGTTGATAGACCAAGAATTAGGTGAGAGAATAACATTATCCATTATTTGAGGGAAGTAAATTAAACAGAGCTGATTGGAAAGTCTTGGTCCAGGATAGGAATGTATGGAGAGCTTATGTCTGTGTGGCCATGAACCTACAAGTTCGATAGAGCCATTGAGTTAGATAGTCATTAGCCAATAAAGAATATTTTGGACTTAAGAAGCAATTTAGCTCTTGATGCTTGGCCTTCAAACAAAGGTCAAAATATAAAAAACACTTTTGAGGCTCCTAGATACAGCTCTGAAATTTGGGCTCTAAAAAGTACAAGAAAAAAAAGCTTGAAATATTAGAAAGAAAAATTGTAAGAATTTTTTACCCTATATGAGAATGAAAATTGGCACATCAAATACAACAATGAATAAATTGGCACATCAAATACAACAATGAATTATATAATGCTTATGATGGCACTGGCATAATCAATAATTAAAACAAGGATTAGATGGCCGGATCTTCTTTACAAGTTAAAAAAATCATTATAATAAAAATAGATGGTAAAAGAATAATTGTGTGGCCTAACATCATATGGCTGGATTGTGTTGAATGGAATTTGAAGATTTTCAGAATGCAAGGATGGCTAAGAAAGGCATAAAATACAAACAAATGGTGGTATGATTCATGTATTTTATGTCTTTCGGGCTAAATGGCCGTGGTCTGGTTTTATTAACACTCAACGTTTCATCTACTACTGTGGTAGACATCCAGTCTGCAGCCGACATTTGAAGAGTTAAGAGGTCAAAGAGCATACAGAATCTCCTGAGGATGTCTACCACAGTAGTAGACAAAACGTTGAGTGTTAATAAAACCAGACCACAGCCATTTAGCCCGAAAGACATAAAATACATGAATCAAAATACCTGCCGTGAAAGTCTACAATTTTACAAATGGTGGTATAATATAGGAGTGGTTAAGAACTGCAAAAGGCTTTAGCATATTAGTATATAAGGCATGTTACAAATCAAAGAACAATAAGAAACCTCTAAGGAGATATACTGAGTATAGAATTTTCAACATTAGATCCTATTTGCTTACTATTTCATGAAGTTAAAAGTTTGAAGCCAAAAGATGGGAGAGAGTAACTATTTAAAGTTAAATATGGGAAAAACATTATGAAGTTCTTAATTCATAAATTAATGAGTAATTTTTACATCTTACTTCATAGTTTATGTTTTCTTAAACATGGAAACTGCAGTTTTCATAGACATAAACTATGAGGTAAGATTTAAAAAAAACTCATTAATTTATGAGAGTAATCTAATATATAAAAATTAATGTTTGTTTGTTTGTTCGTACTTTATGCGCAGCCATACTGTTGATCCGATTGTGATGGTGCTTTTTGCAAAATGTTCAGGAGATTCCTGGGATGTACATAGGCTGTAAGAGAGTTGTGATATTCAACTCCTACACAATTAAAAATCACCCTTTGTAGTTGAAAATGTGAAAAAAGTAGCTCTTTGGACGCTTAAATGGCTTACACTGCCTAAACCATAACAAATACACAAAATTAATGTACACAAAATTGAATATCTCAAAAAGCTCTACAAAAAGTCCGCGACAGCATATGATTATCTCTTACGGATAACTCACAATAACCATTTTTGTCTTTCATTGATGCCCAAGAAGATCGAAACAAGTATGTAGATTCCTGTGCAAGCATAGCAGCATATGGCAGGTATTCTTTTACGGATAACTCATAATAACGAATTTTGTCTTTTAGCTCATTTATGCCAAGGAGAACAAGATGAGTAGATTCCTGGACAACGCTGGCTAAACAGCACGGGGTATCTAAAAATAATTACAATATAAATTTTTCCTTTTACTTATTTAACTAAACATAAAACACATTAATTTTCGTATTTCAGCTCATTTACGTTAAGAAGATCAGGATAAGTAAATTCCCGGGCAACACCAGGTAATCAGCACGGGGTATCTAAAAAATATAAATGTATTATATTTGAAGAGAAAAATTCAACTAAACTTAAAAGCACTTTAATTTTCATTTACTTAGGTGTAGCAGTGCACACTGGGTATTAGCTAGTTATGTATAATAAATTGCAACTTTGTTAAACTGAATATTTTTATATTCTCTGAACATAAGTTCTTTTTACACTGGAAATTTATATAAATTAAATTTGTGGATTTGGAATAAGATAGGATAGAAAAATTCAAGGAGCGAATTTAAGCCGTGGGTCCCGAGTCTGATGATTTTCAGGCTCTTAAAAGAACTGTAAACCTGAATAAAAAGGCCTCTGTGCAAAATTTACCAATCTTCATCATACCTTAGTTATCTACTAGATGTCTCATTGGGTCGATATGTTGACTGTATACCATTCACAGCATCTTTAGTAAAATAAGTGGAACTAAATCAACTTGGTCTAATAACAAGGGAGAGGCCATTGGGCTGTTACGCCATTGTAGATAAGTTGGGACATTTTATCATAGAAATTTTTATAGTATGGACATTTAAGTGTGGAGAATGTGAGAAATTCTACATAGGAAAAACTAAGAGAAATTGGAAAACTAGAGTGAAAGAACACCTCAGGAATGTCAAGAAAGGGGAAGTAGAAAAATCTGCCGTGGCTGCCCATGCATGGTCTGAAAACCATCTTTTCGAGAAAGAAGCTAAATTATTAAAACAAATAGAAAACCCAAAAGAACTTACTGTTGGGAAAAAATCTACATTCAAAAGAGCGAAAAGAAGAAATTCATGAACTTGGAAATTCCCGGGGAGAATGGCCTGGTTTCAAGGTTTTTCAGTCTGTCAATGGAAGGAGCAAAGGATGGCTCTTCAAGATGACAGAACAACAGTCATGACGATACTGAGGATGGAACAGAAACTATGTTCCAAAACTAGTTTATAGTTAAATAAGAAGAAAAATATGAAGTGAGTGATAAAAATTCTACCTAAATTTAAGAGTGTGTTCCAATGCCATTCAATTGCATTCTTTGTGCTCTGGGTATCACTCTAGATGGATATATGGTCTACTTTTAAATCTATGCATTTTGGCAGATCATGTTACATAGGTGTTTACTTATATTGTGCACAAAAAGGAGTTTAGGATGAATATATGTTAAGTATTAGTGCAATGTAAGTGTGTTGTATGAGGGATGATGAAGAGAAGGGAGAAGGTGAAACTCATTGCCAAAACATAGTCTATTTGTTTGATGTTTTTATTATTCATTTCATACATCTCAATGATGGATAAATCATATTTGAAGAGAAAAATTATACACTCAGACTGGGACTTGAACCCAGGACCTTTTGCATTCTAGGCGAATGCTGTAACTGAGTGAGCTACCTGAGCAAGTTCCAATCTAAATGCAAATTTTTCTACTGGCTTTATAATATAATGTAAAATTCCCAAATAAATGTCTTCTTAATAAAGAAGCTGCCATTTGTAAGATAGAAACAAAGGTTTCATAGCAGTTGATGCATGGGAATTAACAGTGTATGTAAGAGAAAAATTTGCGTTTAGATTGGAACTTGCACAAGTAGCTCACTTGGTTAGAGCATTCACCTACAATGCAAAAGGTCCTGGGTTCAAGCCCCAGTCTGAGCATATAATTTTTCTCTTCAAATATGATAGTGCATTTGTGTTGAAAAACAACGAAGAGACTGCCAGACTACCAACAAATTACTGTCAATATACCATATTCCTGCTTAATGTAATATACTGTAATTTATTCCAGATATCTGGTACACACTATAGCAATTAAAAATTAGACATCAACACTCCTAGTCCTGTGATTGAAAATTTTACAATTAAAATTTCCAAACCAGTCCACCACTGTGGTCTCGAGGTAGCGTACTGCCTTGTCACGCAGTGGGCCTGGGTTCGATCCCTGGTCGGGACAAGATTCCTGGGTGAGGTTTCTTCGGGGTTTTTCATCACCTGTAAGATAAATATCAGGAAACTTTAAGGCCAAACGGTCCCCGAACATCATCTGGCCATCATTATCATCAATGTCATAATTGCCTAATTAGCTTAAGTTTAGTTTAAGGCCTCTCCTGGCACATCATTACCACCACCATCAACTCACATATCATCGGGGCAGCGTAACCCTGCCTTCCAGGTGCCCCAACCTCAGAAGTGCCATGGCAGGAGAGAACACCAGGAATGTCAAAATGACAACCTGGGGCATTTAAACAAAAATGTCCAAACCTGCTGGGTATCGAACCTAAACCCTTTACTCAGGAGGCAGGCTTGGATATTTTTGTTAGCATTTTTCCATTGGATATTTTAAATTCCTATTATATGATTGCAGAGAGATTGTAATAGCAATTTCTGTACTACATATATATGTAGTGAGTTTTATTCTGGTCAAGTGACAAAACATAAGCTAATGATAATGATTATAGTTTTTCGAGTCATAGCTTTATTTAAACTAATCTGATGCTTTATAAATAATTTTCATACATATTGACTTAGGCATTCATGGCTGGAGTTATTATGATGATCTTGAAGAAGATTTCCGGGTTGTTGGCTGTGGCCTTGAGGCTTGAAGTTCCCCGACGTTTCGCCAGAGACAACCCTTGAGGATGCCAGTTGCAGTCTCTGGCGAAACGTCAGGGAACTTCTGGCCTCAAGACCATAGCCAACAGCCCGGAAATCTTCTTTAAGATCATCATAATTTTCATACAGTTTTTCTTTTGTTACCATGTTATCAGTAACACCGAAAAAGTAACTTAAAAAAAAAAGCAAATAATAAAGTTTTTTAATTAGGATGAGAATATTTAATAATAATTGAAGGAATGCCTCTAAAAATGTTCCAAGCATCCTTGGGGAAAGTGCCTTTTGATGTTTTTACAATATGAAATCTTCTTCTTCGTTCCAACTATTAGCCAAGGCCTGTTACGATCCTATAGAAGATTTTCCCTCCAGCATTTCATAGGACGGCCCAGAGATCTTTGTCCTCTTGGTATATAATTATAAACAGCTTTGGGGATCCGATTTAAACTCATTCTTTCAAGATGGTGTTTCCAATTTAGTTGGTATTTTTGTCAGCCCATGTTTTCCCTTTACAGAGATTTAGGCACTCTCCCTCTACAGGGAAGAATTTGAACCATACTAATTTAGTTACACTTGTTTTCGTATAGATGTCATTTGAGTGGTCTGTGCTCAGCGTTCCGCCTCATACTGACATCTAGGAAACCAAGGTAGTACTAGGACGGGAAAATTTGGTAAATTTTGCTTAGAGGCCTTTTCATTCAGGCTTAAGGATCTTTTACGAGCCTGAAAATCTTCAGACTCGGGACCCACGGCTTAAAGTCCCTCCCGGAGGACTTGCTCCTTGGATTTTTCCATCCTAAAAATCCATCGACCCCGGCCGGGTTTGAACCCGCAACCCTCAGGACTAGAGGCAAGGAGCATAACCACTAGTCCACCGCGGCCGACAATTTAGTTGGTACACAATTAAAATAATTGTACTTATTATTATATTTGAAGAGAAAAATGTATGCTTAAACTGGGATTTGAACCCAAGGTCTCTGGTTTTATACACCAGTCTCTGCCACTAAGCTATTTAGGCATCTCAATTTAAACTTAATGAGAGTCTCATCTTCATTGGACTGATAGAAAGACTTACACCAGTACAAAGATTCTTCAGCGCTGATGATAGAGTATTCAGTATAGGATATTCACATTGGCTCTGTTCCTCCTCTGCCCTTATTTTGGAGGATGTTAAACACTTTCCAGCTTCAAGAGAGTTGTGGCATATTTTATTGTGAATTTCTGTTGGGCTTTCCTTGGAAAATTGAATCCGTCTTCAAGATTTGTTCAGCAGGTGTGAAATCCACAAACTTGCTTCCTATCACTTGAACCTCCTATCACTTGCATTGCATATTATACTGACTATTTAACTCATGCCCCAAATGGGAGTCAATGACCAATCACGTTTCAATGATTTCTGTTTTACAACCAATCAGAGTCGTGTTTCACGAAATATTTATCAGTGTTAGGATTATCATATATTAAACAAAGCTCCTCCTTTTAATATTCTGAACAGGTCTGACCGTTATTTTGGCAGTGACTGAGCCTATAACAAATACGGCTACCAGGATTGTATATAATAGTGCTTACATGTCAACATTTGTAGCAATTGATTATACCACCAAAAAAAGAAACCACTGTTTGCACTTTCTTAAATGTATTTTTTTCCCAGGTAATAATCGAGAAAAATATAATTGTCATATTTACATCATACGACATCAAAAATGAATTAATAACAGATTGATGTGTTTCATTTTTTCTCCACTAGAGAGCATTCTTACAATATTGCGTTCCTTTGGCAATAAATAGTATGATCTGGTTGCAGTGATAAACAAAAGAAGCAGTAGAAGCGTACCTATCGTTTCTCATTTGTTTTCAAACATCGCCGTTTACATTAAATATATAAATATTTTAAAATAACTATAGTTAAATAATGATTTGTGAGTAAACAGCTTAATTTTATTCGTTAAATAGTCCTAACAAATGCCACTCTTGATTTCCAAATTCTCTAGATAAATTCACTCCTCACTTCGTGAGTCGTGAATTTATCGATAATTTGGAAATCACTCGTGGCATTACTTATGATAATGTCATCTGGAATGTGAAGGACTGCTGTCTTTTTTCTTTTTTTCAATCAGTGCAAAATATCTGTCATAGGGCAGAAAACTGTGACCTATTAATTAATAACTGAGAATTTAACATAGTTAAATAGGGAAATAGCATTATGAGGTTCTTATTCATGAAGAATGAGCCATAGTTTATATTTTCTTAAACATGGGAACTGCAGTTTTCAAGAGGAAACATCCCTCCCATTTTCAACTGACATTATGACTACTGGATTGGAATCTCCATCTATAATGTTGCCATCTGGTGTTGATTTGATGAACTTTGAGATCACGTCCTGTTGAAAATGGGAAGTATATTTTCTCTTGAAAACTGCAGTTCCCGTGTTTAAGAAAACATAAACTATGAGGTAATATATAAAATAATGACTGATTCTTCATAGAATTTAACACCTCACATCATAATTGTAGATTTCTCGAAAACATGGTTTTGTTACTTCTGTGTAACATCTTCAGCTCTACCTAACTGTTAAATTTGTGGTTGGCAATCTGTAGGTTGCTTCCTGCTCCCTCTGGTGGCTGACTGATGAACTTCTAAATTAAATCCCTTTCCCAGGACTTTCAAAATTCATGATTCTTCTTTTATTTTTCTGGATGTGAATTTTCTCCCAAACTGTGAGTTCCTTAGACTTATCTGTTTCAATAATTTTACCTTTGCTTCAGTCCTGTGTTTTTCTGACCATGCATGTGCAGCTATTTCTCCATTTTTAACATTTCTAAGCTGTTCGGGGGGCTGAGGCTAATTGAAATTTCCGGATCCTTGATCTGGTCAAAAGCCCTGATGGAACTGATATTTAACCTCTGGGGTGAATTTTGGTGAAGTCCGGAGGGTCTAACTTAGCCAAATCCACTCTCCTCACCTCCAAGTTGGGGCCCCTAGGGACCTTCTTAAGATCTTTTACGATTTTAAGATGCAAAAGGGAGAGTGGGGGTGTGGAAAGAAACGGGAAGCTACCACACCTATATATCCCTAGTAAAGCTGCAAACATGGCATGATGAGTCTTTCCGTAGTAAAAGACTCCAGACGTAAATTATCCCCCCATTCGGATGTCTGGGAGGGGGATACTGTGGAAGGAAACATCATGCAGTCAAAGCAACAGAAGAAAAGAAGACTTAAGGATTGGAGCCTGGAATGTGAGAACTCTTCTGCAAGCGGGAAACTGGAAAATTTGAAGGAAGAAATGAGAAGAAACAAAGTGGATGTGATGGGAATATCAGAAGTGAGGTGGGAACAAAGTGGTGAATTAGTGAGTGATGAATTTAGAATGTGGTGATTCTAAAGGAAATCATGGTGTCGGTGTAGTATTAGGACCACGTGTGAAAGAAAAAGTGATATCAGTGTGTTATGTGGATAATCAGATGATAATGGTGAGGTTACAAGGGAAAAAAGTGGACTTGGTGATAGTGCAAATTTACATGCCCCATAGTTGGTTAGCAGATGAAGAAGTGGAGGAAAGATATGACAAGATAGAAGAGATTGTTGAGAGAGAGAAGAAGGGGGCATGTGTTATCCTAATGGGTGACTGGAATGCTGTAGTTGGAGAAGGACAGGATGGTAGTACAGTTTGAAGATATGGATTAGGAAAAAGAGAGGTGAATCACTGGTGAGTTTCTGTAAAAGAAATTCAATGATAATCGGAAATACAATGTTTCAACAGCATAAAAGAAGAAGATACACATGGATAAGCCCTATGGACAACAAACGATACCATATCGACTACATACTGAATAGGAGAGATTCCGAAATTGCTTGAAAAATGCGAAGACCCTACCTGGAGCAGATATCAATTCAGACCATATCTTACTAATAGGCAAAGTAGATATTTGCCTGAAGAAGATAAGAGGAATACAGGCAACAAAGAAGTTTGACTTGGAGAAACTCAAAACTGAAGAGGAAAAGAGAAAATTCCAACAAAATTTTCAGGAGAAAGCCTCTACCATGGAAATCTCATATGGCAATACCAAGGAACACTGGAGTCATTTGAAAACCTCTATACAGATAGCTGCAGAGGAAACAATAGGATACAAAGAGAGCAAGAATATTAAGAAACCTTGGGTCACAAAAAAAATGTTAGAGAAGATGGAAGAAAGAAGAAAATGGAAAAATAGCAATACAGAAGAAGCCAAAAGAAACTACAAGAAACTAAACAACGAACTTAGAAGAGAAACTCACAAGGCAAGGGAAGAATGGATGAAGCAGAAATGTGAAGAACTAGAGAGTCTGGAGAGGAAAGAAAATATGATTTAATGTACCAGGAAGTTAAAGGCTTGGACTATGGAAAGAAGAGCAGGGAAACTGTGGCTGATTGAGGACGAAAAAGATGAAATAACAAACAATACCTTTATTTAATTCTGTAAACTCTGTGACATTTCACTCACAAATTGCTGTAATAATTAATCTTGTTTTAAAGTTTATCTATCACACAGTTTCTAACTCCATTTGCCACAGTTTCTTCTCTGTTGCAGCTTACTGTATCATTGTCACAACACAACTGACTAACTCCCAATCCTGGCAATAGTTTATATAGTCCAGGGAAAGGGTTATTGTTTTTAACAGGGAGGAGACCCTCTAATTCTTTTTAGATTGAAATCTTACAGGAACCAACCTGAACAATAACCCAACATCCAATCCCTACCTTCTCATGGTGCAGCTGTTAACATATTATTTATGCAATATGAACCAAAGGGATGGGCTACCCACCATTTAGCACTGGTCAGCTTGGTGGGTTATAGACCGATCTGGTATTTCTTCCTTTTCTAGTACCAGATCCCTCTTTTTTACTTTCCTATCCAGTCTCCCTTGACTGATCTCTTGTTTTTTTTTCAACCCTGATGGTATTAGAGTATTCGAGGCCAAAGGGTTAATTTCTGTCTTTCCTATATCTCTTTCTTTTAACCTCATGGACAGTCACCTTGAATGCCCACTTAAGCTGTATGTTCAAATGCAGCCCCATTGCAACTTATAGCATAAGTATGCAATGGATTCATGTAATCAACTATGGCTGGATACATGTAATGAAGAATGAATAGTCCAGGGAAGGAAATTTTCAGCTCCCAATTGAGAATTTTCTCTGGCATCGATCATTCTCAATAGGGGTCTTTTGCGTGGGTCTTTTGACTAGCGAGTCAACAACTCACAAATCTATTTCCACCAATGCAAGACTACTACTATTCTCGTCATCACCTACAAAATTCAAACACCTTTTATGATGCGTTACAATATATTTAATCCTGAACCTTCCACAACAATCAACTGCAGTCATGTTAACCTCAACACTACATATGTAATGGGGTGGAGGCTTTCTCGCTGATTTTAATAACTCCTTTCGAGCCAGTCCATCATCCTTGAACCTTTTATTTTTCATCTGCTTCCATTCACTGTAATTCACCTTATGATTTTTACTCATTTCTTATTTTAGGAATTCACACTATGAGGTATATTCATTTAGGTAGAATTTTTTATCACTCACCTCATATTGTTCTTCTTATATGACTATAAACTGGTTTCGGAACATAGTTTCTGTTCCATCCTCAGTATCGTCATGACCGTTGTTTTGTCATCTTGAAGAGCCATCCTTCGCTCCTTCCATTGGCAGACTGAAAAAACCTCGAAACCAGGTCATACCCATGTATGGTCTGAAAAACATCTTATCGAGAAAGGAGCTAAATTATTAAAACAAATAGAAAACCAAAATAACTTACTGTTTGGGAAAAGATCTACATTCAAAAGAGCAAAAAGAAGAAATTGATGAACTTTGAAATTCTTGGAGAGGATGACCTGGTTTCAAGGTTTTTTCGGTCTGCCAATGGAAGGAGCGAAGGACAGCTCTTCAAGACGACAGAACAACAGTCGTGATGATACTGAGGATGGAACAGAAACTATGTTCCGAAACTAGTTTATAGTCAAATAAGAAGAACAATATGAGATGAGTGATAAAAAATTCTACCTAAATTTTTTACCCATATTCATCTTATTTAATTGTGGAAAGCAACGGGAAGCTACCACACCTATAATTCCCTAGTAAAGCTGCAAAGCATAGCATGAAAATGCTATGATTGCAGTGAAAGACCTGCCCTCAGGCAGAATTACTGTGGATGGATCTTATTTAATGCTCTATCCCCTGGAGAACAAGTAAGCTGCTCCGATATGATGTATTGTTGGAACATTTTTACACTGACAGAACATTCAAGATCGGTGATAATGTGTCATATAAGGAGGAAAACTGTTTGTAGGTGGCAGCTCTGATGCAGCATTCCATGAGGAACTTTTCACACTGGACCTCACTTTTGAAAATGTTATTGTTTGGAACATTTTTAGAGGCGCGCCTTTAATTACTTTTTTTTTTTTTTTCAAATGCCCCAGGTTTGTCTTTCGACATTCCTGGTTTCTCTCCTGGCATGGCGTACTTGTAACCCACTTCTGAGGTTGGGGCGCCTGGAAGGCGGGGTTACGTTGCCCCGATGATATGATGGATGATGATGATAATGGTGCACCAGGAGAGTCCCTAATCCTAAGCTTAACCTAAAATGAATATGAATGATGATGATTGCGATGACCATATGATTTCGGGGACCGTTTGGGCCTTAAAGTTTTCCTGACATTTGTCTTACAGGCGAGGAAAAACCCCGATAAAAACCTCACCCAGAAAAACTGTCCCGACCGGGGATCGAACCCGGGCCTGCTGCGTGACAAGGCAGCACACTACCCCGAGACCACAGCGGTGGACTAATTACTTAATTTTTTAATTTATATTTTGTAACTTGTAATAAGATTATTACTATGTAGAAAATAGTATAGACTTACTTAGATAATTAGGAATTATTCACAATGTGTGTATCATTTTTTTTATAGGTGCTAAAGTAAGACAAGAGATATACGAAGCTTTTGACAATATTTATCCAATTTTGAAGAGTTTCAAGAAACAGTGAACTATGGGTGCTTTTAAAGCAGTGTATATTTTATTTTGAATATGTGAATTGTTTGTGCTGAAACCACAAGCAGTCGTTGTAAAGTTAAATTATTATTTAAAGTTGTAAAGATTGCATGCCACACAGCATTGTACATACCAGTACAGTGAATAGGGATATCTACTATGCATTACAACTTGGGGACCATTAAAAAAAAGCTTTTTGTTCATAGGAGTTTGATAATGTACAAATAAATAAGAAATGAGTCAATTATTCTACATTATGCAAAGTTTTGCTAAAATTCCAATACCATTAAAGTGAATCATAGCTCTGAAACAACATGAACCAAAAATAAATAAATATTTTTTTATGTATAATTTTTTATTTCTTTTTTTAATCTTTTGTAGTCATTACTCTTCTGAGAACGGAATTTGTCTCTAATCTTGGGCTTATGTTCACTGCTGAGATATTTCCAGCCTTTAAAACCCTCCTTGCTCAATGCAGGGAGAAATATGGAAAAAGTTTATTTAGGTTCCTAGGAGATGGCAGTATATGCCTGCTTAGTTTGAAAGCAATGCAATACGTATTATATAACTAGCAGACGTTTGGAGTTGAGAATGGATATACACACCCATAGCACAGCAAGCATTTTCTTTGCCAACGGATATACCTGTTCGTAGCAGTGTAAAGGTTAATATGAAGCAGACTTTTAGGTTCTAAAAGTTAAGAATGCAACATAGTATAGTAATAAAATTAATTTAATAAGTCTTTATATTCAATCAATTGTTTTTTTAATAATGCAACTTGCAATAACATGTCTCTATAATTTTTGTGTGGGATCTAGCAATATTACATTTATATTACATATCTTACTTTTAAATTAAAAAGAAATAATGTTCTATTTATGTTATTTCTTTTTAATTTAAAAGTAAGTTATGTAATATAAATGTAATATTGCTAGATCCCGCATAAAGTATTGAGAAATATTTTTTGTAAGTTATATTATAAAAAAAATTCAGTTAATTGGATATAAAGAATTATTACATTAATTTTACTACTATACTGTGTTGTAATCTTAATTTTTAGAACCTAAAAGCTGCTCCCTACTTATTAAATACAAGCTCAAAATATTTTGATGTTATATTTAAATATTAATACTTTCCAATTCTGGACAATATTATTTTTGAAAAGAACATTTAAAGCTTGAACTGGGACTTGAACCCCTTGGTTCTACGCGCCAGTATGCAGTCCATTACACCATTCAAGACGTGATACAAATGTCAACATTTCTTTCCTCATATACAATTCTCTAATCGCCCAAAGGCAGATAGATGTCCATTGGCTATTGGTAGCATCATCTATCTGTCTTTGGATGATTAGAGAATTGTATATGAGATAAGAAATGTTGACATTTGTATCGTGTCTTGAATAGTGTGATGGACTGAATACGAGGGCGGATCGGAAAGTAACGCACAATAATTTTTTTTTATAAAGTTTAATAGTAAAAAAAAAGGAAAAAATCACAAATGAACTTACATCTTTTACCTACTTTTCGACATAGTCACCAACTTTCTCAACACATTTTTCCCATCGTGTTACCAGTTTCAATATGCCCCGTTCGTAGAAGTCCGTTTGGTTGGAGTGTAGCCATCTGCGCACTGCTGATTTCACTTCCACATCTGTCTCAAAGCGTTTGCCGGCCAGAAATTTCTTCATGCGACCAAACAGATGAAAGTCCGATGGTGCAAGATCCAGACTGTATGGTGGATGCTGGAGCACCTCCCAACCAAATTCGGCGATTTTCTGACGAACGACAGCAGCAACATGGGGGCGAGCATTGTCATGAAGAAGTTTAACGTTAATGTTGTGATGTTTGTCACGAATGGCACGACGCAACTTCACCAAAGTTTTAATGTAGGCCGCAGCATTCACAGTGGTCCCGTGTTCAGCAAAGTCCACCAATAAAACACCATGCATATCCCAGAACACTGTCACAAGCACTTTCCTGGCAGATTGAGTCACTTTGAATTTTTTCTTTACTGGGGAACCAGCATGTTTCCACTCCATTGATGCCTGCTTTGTTTCGGGCGTGTAGTGGTACGCCCACGACTCATCACCTGTGACGATTCCTTCCAGAAAGTCGTGTCCTTGTGCGGTGTACCGCGTTAAGTGGTCCAAGCTTGCCATCATTCGCTGGCCCTTGTGGTCGTCTGTCAGGTCCTTAGGCACCCAGCGAGCACTAACTTTACGGAATTTCAAATTTTCATGAACAATATCGTACACCGCACCATAGGAAATGTTGAACTTCTGCGATAAGGCTCGCAGTTGCACACGCCGGTCGTTCAGAATTGCCGCCTCAATGCCTCTGACATTCTGCGGGATTGCTGCTGTTGTCGGCCGGCCGGAGCGTGGCGAATCACTAAGGTTCACGCGTCCCTCTTGGAAGAATGTGCACCACCTGGAGACATTGCTACGGTCCATACAATCATCCCCATACACGCCACGCATGTCCCTGTGAATTTCACTGGGTTTATGCCCTTTGGCCCACAAAAATCGAACAACACTTCTCTGTTCCTCACAGGTGGACGACTGTAGCGTGCGCGCCATCTTTGTTGCATAGTTCAAGCTTCTCTCGCAAGAGGTACACCTGAGAAAAAAATTACATCTGTAGTGAAAACTTCAAACTATATCTCTGTGAAATTTCAACATTCTAGCTGCAATACCAAGGCAGAAAAAAATTATTGTGCATTACTTTCCAATCCGCCCTCGTACTTATATGTAGAACCAGAGGTTCAGGGTTCAAGTCCCAGTGCAAGCATTAATTTTTGTTTTAAAAAATAAGTTACAAATTTTCAAAATTTTCTTCTTTTTCAAAGATTTGAAAAGTGTACTCGTATCATCAGCAGCACTATCTAGCTGCGTATCCAAACCCTCGATACACTTCTATGCCTACTTTGGTATCAAAGGTTTCTCATAGTTAGTTGGATGAAAGTACATTTCATGACATATTCTACATAACTAGAGATTTTAGTCATAGTTAAATATGGGAAATAACATTATGAGGTTCTTATTCATGAAGAATGAGTCATTTTTACATCTTACCTCACAGTTTATGTTTTTTTGAACATGGGTCTGCAGTTTTCAAGAGGAAACATCCCTCCCATTTTGAATCGACATTATGACTACCAGATTTACATTGGCACCGATAAATAAATTTAGCCTTGGTAATCTATTAGTAACCAACAAAAAATTGAACGCCCCAGGTAGTAAAAAATCTGGAATTTATCAAATTAGTTGTAGAGACTGCAATAAAGTATACATAGGGAAAACAAAAAAGGAATTTGGACACTCGCACAAAGGAACTCTTTAGAAATATTAAAAATGGTGAAATTGAAAAATCAGCTGTTGCAGCACATAGTTTGTTGGAGAGTCATAAAATTGAAAAAAAAAAAAAAAAAAAGGCCAAACTTCTAAAACATTTGGAAAAACCTTTAGGATTGACAGTTTGGGAGAAGATATATATTCAGAAGAACAAATTTAAATCCACGAATTTCGAAGTTCATCAAATCAACACCAGATGGCAACATTATACATGGATATTCCAACGAAAATCCGGTAGTCATAATATCGGTTGAAAATGGGAAGGATGTTTCCTCTTGAAAACTGCAGTTCCCATATAGCAAAAATTATACTTAAGTTACCGAAAGCCTCCTTTTTACCTCTCTCAGTTTAAGAAAACAAAGTATGAGGTTAGATATAAAAAATTACTCATTTTTCATGAAGAGATTTTAGTGTTGACTACCAAGTTAAATTTGTTCATTACTATATTTGAAGAGATTTTTTTTGTTCATTACTCTTTATAGTTTTTTTTTTTCACTAATTGTGTTGGATTTTAAGTGAGGATCTTCACCATGTGTTTGAGTCTCAATAGGGAAAGAAATTTACTCATAGCCAGTATGGGACTGGTACCCACCCAACATTGTGAGGAATTTGGTTAAGTTACAATAAGTACAGCTAAAGGTTGTCGCATGTCACCCCTATACTGGCTGGATGTTTATCCATCTCTGTGATTAACATATGTAGATGTGAGGCCAGCAGCCAACTGGTGACAATAATTGGTGACTTAATCTTAGCATACCACTTTATAGGTCTATATTGAACTTTCTGCTGTTGTATAATAATTTTATTTTCTTCAAATTCTATAACATGAATGAATAAATAACAACTTTGAGAGAACACGTAAAAAAAAAATTGTTGTACATCATGTGATTTTAGAGTATGATTGATTTTATTAATATTGGGATTTCAGGGATGCAATGTGTATTTATAAAAAGTGTCACTTATATTCTACTCCCTATAACACTATTATTTCATATTTACTCTTATAGACACAACGTTTTATATTGTAAAAACAAATTATTTTGAATTAATGTAGATGAGATGAAAGTTAATGGATAATTAAGGATAAGACAACATTTACCAGAAATTACATAGATTGAATGAAGTTATTTAATGGTTGTGTAGGACCTGGAAGGTCATGTCCTAGAAAACTACTAAATAAGCATGTAACTGGCTTTAATTATCTTAAAATAAGCAAGAAATATAAACTAATAAAATTATATATATATATATATATATATATATATATATATATATATATATATAGATAACGGAGGCAGAAATGAAATTTTTGAGATCTGTTAAAGGGTGCACTAAGGAAGACAGAATCAAGAACACAGAGATAAGACAGGAACTTGAAATATTTGCAATAACTGATAAAATGGATACATATAGACAAAAATGGAAGCAACACATAGACAGAATGAATGAAGATAGATATCCAAAACAAATAACAAAATACAAACCTACAGGCACCCGAGATGTAGGCAGACCTAGAAAGAGATGGGCTGAAGTCGGAACGGGTCAACAGACCTAATCCATGAATGAAGATGATGATATATATATATATCACCAACAAACAAAATAATAATGTAGATTGATTTATGTGAGGTTAACCTTGCATTTGCTGTTAAAAATGTATGTTTAATATATGGTTGTGCAAAAGTTTTATCTAAGAAAATATACCAAAATATTAGAAATATCATTAAATGTTATACATTTGAACTTGATGGGAAGTAACACTATGATGTTCATATTAAATATTAAAAAATTCTTATCACCTCACCTCAGATTTTGTCCTCAATTTAGACCACTTTCGGAATAACTTTTATTCCATCTTCAGTATTTTCCCAACCATTATTCTATCACAGAGATGCACTGCTTCTTCCTCCATCTGTTGGCAGACCAATGAAGCTCCAAATCACAAAACATTCCTCGGGAATTTAAAAATTCATTAATTTCTTGTTGTTTTATTAATTTAGCCTTTCTTTTGATTTGATGATTTCTGATCAAGTGTGATTGGCTGCTGCAGATTTTTCTACTTCCCCATCTATGTAGGGAAAACAAAAAAAAATTGAAAACCAGAGTGAAGGAACATCTTAGAAATGTCAAAAATGGAGAAGTAAAAAAATCTGCAGTAATTACTCACGCTTGGTCAGAAAAACATCAAATCAAAAGAAAGGCTAAATTAATAAAACAAATAGAAAAATCTAAATAACTCATGGTTTGGAAAAGAAGTCACATTAAAAAAAAGAAACAAGAAGAAGAAATCAATGAATTTTGAAATTACTTGGGAATGTGATTTGATTTGAAGGTTCATTGGTGTACCAATAGATGGAGGAAGCAGCAGTGCACCACCATGGCAGAACAATAGTTGGGAAAATACAGAAGTTGGAATAAAATTTATTCCATAACTGATCTAAATAGAAGATGGAGTATGAGGTGAGGTGATAACTTTTTTTTAATATTTAAATATTATGCTTTTATAAAAAGCCAAAAGTGTAAATCAGTAGGATATAATATTTTATGTAATAAATTTAAATGCCATAATTATTGAAGATACATAAAATTTAGTGAAAAAAGATTTGCAAATACTTGAACTTCTTGGCCCTAGTGGTATGATTTTAAACTATGTATTTTAGTTAAAATATTCATCACACATACATAAAAAAGGAACTTAAATACAAGATTAAAATAACACCTTAGAAATGTTAAAAATGGCGATATATATATATGCAGTAATATTGACATAATTAATTTATGAATAAATATGCAATGGC
This sequence comes from Diploptera punctata, assembly GCA_030220185.1. NCBI lineage: Eukaryota > Metazoa > Arthropoda > Insecta > Blattodea > Blaberidae > Diploptera > Diploptera punctata. Next base: position 347,235 of record JASPKZ010000038.1, on the reverse strand, counting down.
TGCACATGCATGATCAAGAAAACACAGAATCAAAACAATGGTTAAATTATTGAAACACTTGATAAATGTACGGAACTCACAGTTTGGAAGATAATTCACATCCAGAAAAATAAAATGAAAATCATTAATTTGAAATTCCTGGGGAAAAGTAAATCATATGTACACAATTTTGTTATGGGCTAACAAACATGGTGGCTGCTAGAGTGATCTTAATTTTTGGCTTTCTGGACTTATAATGATTAGATTTCACTGATTTTATGGAGAACTCCTTTCTTTATTAAATTAAAAGATTCTTACCTCTCCTCACATTATTCTGTTAAGTAGATCGCGATTTCAGGCCTATAGCAGGCCCATCTTCAGTACACTGTTGTTGACCGGTGTTATGTCGCTCGGAAGAACCACTTCTTCTTCCCTCTGTTGGTGGACCGATGAACCTCTTGATAAGGTCAAAATTTGCGGGAACTTCGAAGTTCATAAGTTTTCCTTTGTTTTTCTGAATGTGGATCTTTTCCCAAACTGTAAGTTCCTTAGGTGTCTCTATTTGTTTAATTAGACTAGCTTTTGATTCAATTCGATGTTTTTCGTACCAAGCATGAGCAGCTACTGCTGACTTTTCCAATTCTCCATTTTTGACATTTCTAAGATGTTCCTTCACCCTTGTTTTCAAATTTCTTTTCGTTTTTCCTATATAAATTTTGTCACAATCTTTACATTTGATCTGATAAATTCCTGATTTATTTCTTCTTCAATTTTTTCATTTTTGTTGGTTTTAATTATCCTATTAAGGCTGTATTCATTCTTAGGTGCTAATCTTATATTAAACTTTTTGAAAATTTTTGAAATTTGTAGTGTTTCAATGGATGGTAAGTGAATTTCTTGAATTTTATTTTTTCTGTTTGTTTTATCAGTGTGCTTTCATTAATTAATTTTTGTCTTTTGAATTTATTTATTTTCCTGTGTACCATGCTTTCATCATAACCATTATCTGTTGCCACATTAATTATATATTCTTTTTCTCTTTATAGTTTTCTGGGCTCATAGGAATATTTACTAATCTGTATGCTAAGCTATTGAACACTGCCTCTTTGTGAGCAAAGTGGTTGAAACCCGAAGCTTTAATATAGTTGTCTATATGAGTATTCTTTCTATATATTCCAAATTCTATCCTGTTTTCTTTGTTTCGTGTTAAATTAAGATCCAAAAATGGGATTTGTCTTTCAATCTCAGTTTCCATGGTGAACGATAAAATTCACCATGGAAACTGAGATTGAAAGACAAATCCCATTTTGGATCTTAATTTAACACGAAACAAAGAAACAGGATAGAATTTGGAATATATAGAAAGAATACTCATATAGACAACTATATTAAAGCTTCGGGTTTCAACCACTTTGCTCACAAAGAGGCAGTGTTCAATAGCTTAGCATACAGATTAGTAAATATTCCTATGAGCCCAGAAAACTATAAAAGAGAAAAAGAATATATAATTAATGTGGCAACAGATAATGGTTATGATGAAAGCATGGTACACAGAAAATAAATAAATTCAAAAGACAAAAATTAATTAATGAAAGCACACTGATAAAACAAACAGAAAAAATAAAATTCAAGAAATTCACTTACCATCCATTGAAACACTACAAATTTCAAAAATTTTCAAAAAGTTTAATATAAGATTAGCACCTAAGAATGAATACAGCCTTAATAGGATAATTAAAACCAACAAAAATGAAAAATTGAAGAAGAAAATAAATCAGGAATTTATCAGATCAAATGTAAAGATTGTGACAAAATTTATATAGGAAAAACGAAAAGAAAATTTGAAAACAAGGGTGAAGGAACATCTTAGAAATGTCAAAAATGGAGAATTGGAAAAGTCAGCAGTAGCTGCTCATGCTTGGTACGAAAAACATCGAATTGAATCAAAAGCTAGTCTAATTAAACAAATAGAGACACCTAAGGAACTTACAGTTTGGGAAAAGATCCACATTCAGAAAAACAAAGGAAAACTTATGAACTTCGAAGTTCCCGCAAATTTTGACCTTATCAAGAGGTTCATCGGTCCACCAACAGAGGGAAGAAGAAGTGGTTCTTCCGAGCGACATAACACCGGTCAACAACAGTGTACTGAAGATGGGCCTGCTATAGGCCTGAAATCGCGATCTACTTAACAGAATAATGTGAGGAGAGGTAAGAATCTTTTAATTTAATATTGAATTGAACCTCACAGTGATAATTCCTATATAAAAAAAGGTTAACTCCTTTCTTGTTTTATTTTAACAGCATAAGTTTTGTTGCAAATAATGAAAACATTTCAAGTGCTGGTGATTTTTTAATTTTTGCTTCAGGTTAACCTTGATTCCTAATTCTCTGATTTTGCTGGTTAATGAACTCGACCTTACTTTTCTTACTTGATTACTGTATACCAAGTTTGATTACAAAAAACTATTGTTGTTGCTTGAGCATTGAACGACACACACACACTGATATATATATATATATATATATATATATATATAATTTATATGGTCTTTTTGATGTCTAGTAGGTAGGATTGATGAAGATTTGTAAAATTTTTTTCATGGCTATAACCTCAATAACTTAATTCCTTCAGAATTTGCTAAAATGCACCTGATTTGAAATTTAACCAAATTATCAGAGATGCTACTATTCAGGTACATCTCCTGAGATTAAACGTTAGTATTTCTCTCTTCATCCCCATATCTCTGTAAGAATAAATCTGTATTCACAATACCACCATGTCCACAAATATAGTATCATACTTTAAACTACTACTACGTCACTTTGGATAATCGTATCTAAATGAAATTGGAGACAATCAAAAGAGAAACTCAAAAAGTTTTGCTATACCTCATAGACATTGAATATGGCCCCACGAGTGACACTGCAGACATTCACATTTAACCTGTCTGCTAAATGTCCAACAATGAACCCATATCGACCACAAAAAACATGATTAAATTTAGTTTAGTTTCTGTTTTGTTGTCCATTATTCTCCATTTAAAATACACAAAACTATATTAAATTAATGTTGGGAAGTAAACATTATGAGGTATAATCATTAAAATTCATCAGAGAACATTTTGTTTAAACAACTCACCTCATAGTATTCATGCTTCCATGATACCGCGGTTTCAAACACAGTCGTGTTCATCTTCACCCATCAGGTGTAATAAGAAAAGGCTTGGTTTGTGCCAGCTACAAAATTAGCAAAAAAATTGCAACAGCTTCAAAATCATTCACAAACAGAGAATTTGTTACAGACTGCTTTATAACTGCTGCAGAAGAAATCTGTTCGGAACAATTTAATGCATTTCAATCTATAATTCTGACCTGCGGTGTTTCATAGAACTTACCTATATCAGAAATGGGAGATAACTTGGAAGCACAACTAATAAAAAGAATGAAAATGTGTACTTGTTAATCATTAGCTCTTGAAGAAAGTACCGATCGCACAGATATGGCACAGCTAGCTATGTTCATAAGGAGCGTCAATTCAGATTTATTTGTTTATGAATATCTTCTCAATGTCGTTTCATAAAAGGATCAAACTTGAGGACAGGTATTTTTGATGCCATAGTAAAAACTGTCAATGAACTACATGGTCTTTATAGGAAACCAGATATAATAAAAACAGTTAAGTCTTGTAGACTGCGATGGGCAGGACATATGTCACGTATGGGAAATGAAATATGTGTAGGAAAACCAGAGGGGAAACACCCAGTTGATAGACCAAGAATGAGGTGGGAGAATAACATTAACTATGATTTGAGGGAAATAGATTATACAGGTAATGATTGGAAAGCATTAGCTCAGGATAGGGATGTATGGAGAGCTTATGTCTGCACGGCCATGAATCTATGGGTTCGATAGTGCCAGTGAGTAAGTAAGTAAAACTGTAGCAAAATTTGAACTTCCATGTAACAAGTTAGTTTGGATAGTAACAGATGGCACGTCTAATATGAAGGGAACACAAATAGGATTTGTGGGATGAGTACATACATGTTAATAGTGAGTGGAGAACATATTTTTATCGACTCACCTCATATGATTTCAAATTTCTTTGATACCGATGGTTTCATACAATATCATGTCCCTCTTCGGTCATGGCTTCCACTGATAAAATTCTGTGATTGTTGATTTCTCTAATGATTTCACCTCTTGTGCTGCTATCTTTCGTTGGGATTATAAACTTTGTAATTAAATTTTTATCCACCGGAATATCGAAATTCAGAAGAATAAATATTGATCTATGAATTTCGATATTCCGGTGGATAAAAATTTAATTACAAAGTTTATAATCCCAACGAAAGATGGCAGCACAAAAAGTGATGTCATTAGAGAAATCAACAATCACAGATTTTCATCAGTGGAAGCCATGACTGAAGAGGGACATGATATTCTCTGAAACCGTCGGTATCAAAGAAATTTGAAATCATATGAGGTGAGTCGATAAAAATATGTTCTCCACTCACTATTAATGATATAACCTCATAATGTTTACTTCCCAATATTAATTTAAATATAACATACATGTTTTACTCGAGAAGGGTTCGATGCAGACAAAGTTAGTTTTTTTATATTCTGCACATTATAGTTTCGTCACATCTATGCTACATTGTTGATGCGTTCTACCTGTTGTGTTTGTGGTTGTCATCCTGTAGGTTGATTTCTACTCCCTCTGTTGGCTGACCGATGAACTTCCAAATCAATTGTTTTTTTTCTTTCCCCGGGAAGTTCATCGGTCAGCCAACAGAGGGAGTAGAAATCAACCTACAGGATGACAACCACAAACACAACAGTTAGAATGCATCGACAATATTGCATAGATATGATGAAACTATAGTCTGTAGAATATAAAAAAATATGAGGTGAGTCAAAATAACTAACTCATATTTAAATTAGTGTTGGGAAGTAAACATTATGAGTAAATCATATTTGACGAGAAAAATTATGCACTCAGACCGGGACTTGAACCTGGGACCCTTGGTTCTCTAGACCAAGTGCTCTACCACCTGAGCTACCTTAGCAAGTACTGATCTAAATGCAAATTTTCATCTATATACGTTGTAATTCCCGCCCACCAAATGCTATGAAGCCGGTGCTTCTATCTTTGCAAATGGCAGCTCCTTTATTAAGAAGACATATTTGGGAATTATACATTACATTATAAATGCCAGTAAGGCTTTTTTCAATGTTTTTATTATCCATTTCATACATCTCAATGATGGATAAATCATATTTGAAGAGAAAAATGATATGCTCAGACCGAGACTTGAACCCGGGACCCTTTGTTCTCTAGACCAAGTGCTCTACCACCTGAGCTACCTGAGCAAGTACCGACCTAAACGCAAATTTTCATCTATATACGTAGTGGTTAAGGCACTGAGCTACAAGCCGGAGGGTCGAGGGTTCAAATCCCGTTGGGGTCAGGATTTTTAAACTGACCCAAACCCTCTGGCGGCACCATGGCCCTGGGGTGAACTCAGCCTCTAACGGAAATGAGTACCAGACGCTTGTTCTAGGGGTAAAGGCGGCCGTCATGCAGGGCTGACAACCCGGCTGACATAAATTGCCGATCGTCTAGAAAAAGTGGGAGCCTTAACGTCCTACTACCCCAAGGGCCTCCTGAGGCCTGTTGTGGGATCACTTCACTTTACTTATGTTGTAATTCCCGCCCACCAAATGCTATGAAGCCGGTGCTTCTATCTTTGCAGATGGCTGCTCCTTTATTAAGAAGACATATTTGGGAATTATACATTACATTATAAATGCCAGTACGACTTTTTTCAATGTTTTTATTATCCATTTCATACATCTCAATGATGGATAAATCATATTTGAAGAGAAAAATTATATGCTCAGACCGAGACTTGAACCCGGGACTCTTGGTTCTCTAGACCAAGTGCTCTACTACCTGAGCTACCTGAGCAAGTACCGATCTAAATGCAAATTTTCCTCTATATACGTTGTAATTCCCACCAAATGCTATGAAGCCTTTGCTTCTATCTTTGCAAATGGCAGCTCCTTTATTAACCCTTCAGAGCGGATGGATTTAAATGGCCGAGAATACTCTGATGTGGGAGGAAGTTCACCGGTATTTAAACTCAGCCGCTCAGTGCCAGTATTCCAATAACGCATTTAAATTGATATATCTTGAGTAATTTAAATGTTTTTGCAATTCGTTTATGGTGAACCCTTAATATAATATTTAATTAATTAAATTTGTTACGGTTCTCACGTAACATCTCTGCAGACTTATTTATGGTTATTGTGCCACAGTTGAAATAGGTCCTTTTTGTAAACTTCTCACATAAGTGACACAGTGTATTGCACTAGGGATTCTTTAAAGAATTCAGAGAACCGGCTTTACCTAACAACAAAACGAAATATTTACACAAAGAAAAGGGTCTTGAAAAAAAAAAGTATGAACTTCAAAAATTGGTGTGATAAATCTTCAAAATGTAAACCAGCTGTTTGACACTCGGGCAAACAATAAGTGTATTTTTTTCCCCTTGTGTTTACTTTGTTCATGTTTATTACAAACACATTGCTTCTATGCGCTGACCTTCTTTCTTGTAGGGGGGGGGGCAGCATTCTCCAAATGTGTCTTTCTAACACTTTGGAAACATTATTTTAGGTCGTGTGCCTTCAAAAAATGGTCTTTCTACACATCAGACATGTTGTACTAAGACCTTCAACAACCCTAAATTTCAATGCCTTTCTTCTGGTTTCCAAACCGAAACCAGTTGATGAAATGTGACTATAATAGTTTCGCCGGAGGTGTGGACTTAAAAGATCAACATGCTACAAGCCGGAAGATCGAGGGTTTGAGTCCCGGTGGATCAGGATTTTTAAACTGAACCAAACCTTCAGGCGGCACCGTGAACCCGGGGTTGACTCAGCCTCTAACTGAAATGAGTACCAGATGCTTGTTATGGGCCGTCAGACAGAAATAAGTACTCGGCTTACATCAAGTACCGATAGTTTAGAAAAGTGGGAGCCTTAACCTCCTAATATCCCAAGAACCTTCTAAGGTCTGTAGTGGACCACTTTACCTTTTAGATACTGACTGAATTGTAGACTAACTACCTTTCCATAATGTAAGGATATCGTCATTTGAAATATATATATCTGAAATTTACTGTTGTGGTCCTGTACTGTAACGTAAATCGGAAATAACTTTGTTGGGTCTTTATATATACTGAATTTTGCGACATTATTATTAAAAATGAAGAGATTTGAAAATAGATTCAATTTGATAGACAAGCTAATCTACAAAAAAAGGCGAATTTAGTTTTAAAAGAAATCCTTTATCAAGTTATAAATTTAAGAAAAATGTCAGAGGCCGCAAGAATAAATGCAAATATAAAATTATTTTAACTTGTTACTGAGGGCCGTAATCAGTTAATATATGCACTAATATAAACTTTGAAGTCTCTACATAAAATTTGTATAAACTGTAAATAGTTAATGTAAACACAAAGGTCATAATTACAGTTTAAAGCAGTGCGTGTAGCTAGCGTACATGTCACGTCGTTCCGCATTTGGTGAAGAATTCAACTTGCGTACACGTCACGTCGCTCCACGCTGACGGGTTAAGAAGACATATTTGGGAATTATACATTACATTATAAATGCCAGTATGGCTTTTTTCAATGTTTTTTATTATTAATTTCTTACATCTCAATGATGGATAAATCATATTTGAAGAGAAAAATTATACGCTCAGACCGGGACTGTGAGGTTATATCAGTCATGACTGAAGAGGGACAAGAAGTCGTCTGAAACCAATGGTCTCAAATTTGAAATTGTATGAGGTGAGTCGTTAAAAATATGTTGTCCGCTCACTATTAACTAACTCATAATTAGAGTCCGGATGTTAGGCACTTAAAAAATTCAAAAAAGGCAGGCAAAAAGGCACTAAAAATCATTAATATAGGCACTAAAAAATTCAAAATAGGCTCATACAAAAAAATGGACACAATATAACTTTTTACAGTCTTGCGTTAAGAATATAAACATATGCTATCAATACCATGCCAAGATATCAGAGATGCTTTTGGAATTTGTTTTGCCATTTTACAAAGAGCAGTACCCTCTTTGTCACTCAGCAATGTTTGTATTGAAAAGAAGCAAAGAACTTTTCTCGAAGCCTTAGAGACGGAGCATAATACAATGGGACATATTATACTTAGGGCTATTTTGCTTAACGGGAATGCATGAGGTGGAAAAATACAATATTTACCTAACAGGGTGAATTGAGGGGGAAACCATCTACCTGCTAGGTTATTGGATTATTGCCACCCTTACCATAAAATATTCTAAGGGAATTTATAAAAAGAATACTTGAAAACTTCTCTGAAATGATCTGTGCCATGAAGTTTGTCCATTTCTATTGATTTCGCTGAAATACTGAGTTAATTTTGAGAAAAAATTGCAAATAGGCATTATAAGCTGAAATAGGCATTTATAGGCAAAATGAACTTCATGGAAAACAACTCTAGGGTTGTTGGTATGAACTTATATGAAGTCACTTTTACAATATCTATAATAAATAACTATAGGCATTTTCCCTAACATCCGGTCTCTACTCATAATAATAAAAAAAACCTCATAGTGTTATTTCCTACAAATATTAAATTATATTAATTTATTGTCTTATTCATCGTGAACATCTGTGTGCACAGTCTGTGATGACAGTTGTAAGAATAATCATCTCATTCTCTTATGTGCATTAAGTTATCAACAGTTTCAACAATTCCTTGAAGATAACAACTATTACTACACAAACGTTTCAAATTACTGTCAGGTAAAGTGACTTAATCGTGCTAATATGCTGGAGAGATTCTTTCATCTTCAAAATGAAATAAAAACATTTTTACAAGTGGAAAATTTACAAATTCCAGAACTATCAAGTGAAGATTAAATTTGTGATTTGGCATTCATCGTGGACTATACTTCATATCTCAGTAATTCTCTTCGATTAAAATTACAAGAAAAAGACAGGCTCATAATCAACGTGATAGATGACTTGGACAAGCTTAATTGTGGGTAAACCAAATTGATTGAGAAGAACTGTATCATTTTCATGATTGGAGACTCTTCAGCAACCATTTCAAGGCCCAACTTCTTGTTGTCCAGCATGATTTACAATTAAAATAAATGGGAATTAAATAAATCGTGATTATTTCTTACCTCATATTTCTATGTTCCTTTAAACACAGCGCTGCAGTATCGGCGACTCCTTGTCACCATCGTCAGCTGTTTTCACGACTGTCAATTTTTTTCTTTTGTTGATAATTATCCAAACTGCCATCTGATGTTCTTTTTAAGGAATTATTTTCTAAACTGCCATCTGGTGTTCTTTTTAATGAATCATTTTCTAAACTGCCATCTGTTGTATTTTTGAAGAACTTTGTAATCAAGCTCGGTTCGTCTGGAAGTTCATGGTTCTAGTATGGTTTTTTTGAATATATATTTTTTCCCAAACTGTTAAATCTAAAGGTTTAGATAGATGTTTCAAAAGTTTTGCTTCTTTTTCAATCCTATGATGCTCTAATAAACTGTGCTGCTATAGCTGATTTTTCAATTTCTCCTTTCTTTATGTTTCTGAAGTGTTCTTTTTTACGAGTTTCCAAATTCCTTTTTGTTTTTCCTATATATATATCCTGTTGCAATCTTTGCAATCAATTTGATAAATTCCAGATTTTTTGTTCTTCAAAAATACAACAGATGGCAGTTTAGAAAATGATTCATTAAAAAGAACACCGGATGGCAGTTTAGAAAATAATTCCTTAAAAAGAACATCAGATGGCAGTTTGGATAATTATCAACAAAGAAAAAATTGACAGTCGTGAAAACAGCTGACGATGGTGACAAGGAGTCGCCGATACTGCAGTGCTGTGTTTAAAGGAACATAGAAGTATGAGGTAAGAAATAATCACGATTTATTTAATTCTTATGAATTGAACCTCATAATGTTAAAAATTCCCAAATTTAATATATAAATAGATAGTATTAAATTAATGTTGGGAAGTAAACATTATGAGGTATAATCATTAAAATTCATCGGAGAACATTTTGTTTAAACAACTTGAACCGAAAGTGCCTTTTGCGGTTCAGTTATCATCTTCGTGCTCCTTCCCGCTTACGAACATTTGTGAAGCCTGCCAATGTTTCCTGTGTTCCGTGTGGTTACCCCTTCCTTCTTTACCCTTTCCATTGCGCATCTTGGTAGCGCACATCCCTTCTCCTGGCGAACCTGATATATGCTCGGCTATCTCAGTGGACTTGAACAGTCAGTCGATCGGCCTAACAAGTGGCGTTTGGGTTCTTTACGAGTGGATTCAGTGTTGGGATCCTACTCGGGTGTACCATGCAAAGGATGAAGTTAGCATGGTAATGCAGAAGATAAGCATGTGGATTGTAAACCGAAGAATGGTTGGATTTAATTTAATCTAAGTCAGCATGGAAGAAGGATTCCGATTCTGCTTAGAGACGTTTGAGTGTGATTGTTTGAATGGTACGTCGTTATCTTATTATGTTTTGTTTATTATTGAGCTTGATTGATTGTTCCAAGATATAGTTCTGTTATTTATATTACTTTATTTTTTATATAATATAATCCACACTTATTTTTGTATTAAAAATCAATATTTTATGCTACGCCCATTGTTCTTATTTAAAGTATTGCCATTGTTCTCTATCCCATAACGAAATTAGGTCAGTCCATGCAAATTATAATCAGTGTTATATTTATATGCTTGTCCAAGTGGAAAAAGAAAGATGAATGGTTAGCCGCCTTCTATGGGCCCGAGGCAGGCTGTTTTGTCGCAAATAACTTCGTTGAATGTTTGGAACCCTTTACTAAGTACAGCAGTATCATAACCCAGCGATCCCGGAAGGTAGCAGTGACGTCTAATAGTTATCAGAGCGTGGTTCTACTCGCCACAAATGGTTTCTCAGAGCGTGGTTAAGGGTTTGGTTTTTTGGGTTTAATTGCGCCCAAATGGTAACAAAGTGTTTACTTTGTATTTTTCATATTGAAAGATATGCTGTACTTATGTTGAAGTTATTAAGTACTGGTTTACGTGTTTGTTGTACTTTACGTAAACATTGATTCATCTTTCTTCGTTCCCAAACTGAGACTGATTTATGCAAGTAATACTACGTTCGCTTATTGTTGTTTACATCTTGTGTCTATCACACTTTATAAACATGCCTAGCTGGGTAGATATAGTATCCAAAGATAAGCTCGTTTGTGAATTAGGCATGCTAGGTATAGAGGTTGAAGGTGATGTAAACACATTACGTCAGCGGCTTAAAGATTACATGAATTCTCTCTCCCAGCCTGAACAAATATTGATAAAGCGTAAGTTCATTGTCGATAACGCAACTCAAGAGAGCATGAGTGATCGTAGACTTAGTTCTATTAAAGATTTATCTAGTGGAACTGTCTCCAACCTTTCTTCTTTTATGGAGCAGAATAATCAGCGGATTTTCCGAGAGTTGATTGGAAAAGTAGATCTCTGCGATGGTGAAGATAAGGAATCGCTAGTGGTCTTCCTCATCAAAATTAACTCGATTTTCGAATTGAAATTGGTTCCCGATGAGTATTTTGTAAACTCAATTTTGAGTTGCATCGGAGGAATCTTATTGAAAATCTGGAGTGAAGTTGTTAAGTTGAGATTCTCTTGGATGGAAAGTTTAGAACATGTGAAGTGTTCATTGTTGCCTCCTAGATTGTTGGAAGACTTTTGGATTAAATTTGTGTCACGTCGATTCCAAACGCCTAAGGAATCTTTGTTGGAGTTTATCTCCAATGTGCAAGGAGCTTCACTTGTGTTGAATCCTTTATTTTCTGAAGAAAAGTTAATTGATCTTATTCTGCAAAATATGTCCCCGGCTACTAGACAGCATTTGGTATTTTCTACAAAACCTCGAAATATAGCCGAAATGTGTCTCTTAGCCAGAAAAGTGGCGGATTTCGAAATTGCTGAAAAACAGAGGGACTTTAGTGAAAGAAGTAAAGCTGACAATTTAAGTAAGTCTAATACTTCGACGAATCGTCCTTCTTGGCAGTCGAAAAAGAATCTTCAATGTTGGAAATGTCAGCGGTATGGGCATCTGTCTAGAGAATGTCAATCTTAGTTTACGTAGTTTGTTTATATATGTATATATTTTCGTTTGGGATAGTAGAATGTATTACTGATGAACAACGCATCGGAAAACTTATGTTCAAATGGTCTGAACCCTATGTTGTAAAACGCTTGCTAACACCAGTAAACCTGGAGTTAGAAAACGTCAGTGGCCATGTCAAATTGTGTAACGCTACGAGTAATTCCAAGTTTGTTTGTTATAAATGAAAAAGAGCTGAATGTTAAAGCTAAATTACTATGTATTATGACACATGTTAAATTAAGCATATCTATGGTTCTGCTTTCCTGTTTTCGCCTGTTCTTTGTTTCAGTTTGTATGCTTACCTTTCCTTAAAACGTTGGCAGTTCTACAGTGTATATTGCCTGGAGTGTTTCGGCAGTCGAGCGCTTGGAGGATCCGCCGACCCCCGAGTGCCCAGCTGACCGACATAGTGCTTTGCAACTATGGATTCCTGGAAAGCGGTGGAACGGGATTGCGATCCGGCAATCCGAGGATTATCGTCACCCGAGTCTTCACCTGGAACGCCGCAATGTTGTGCTATGGCGGCTGAAGCAAGTTGGAGTCTAATTTTCAGCGCTGGAATAGTCTACATGAAAGCAGGTGTGGTGATCGTGATATTGGGGACGATGGAAGATTTGCTTTGAAGTTTACCGCTGGAATCCAATAGTGCTTATGTTCCCCTCCCAACGTGGGATTGCTTCTCTGGACTTTATTTGGAAGTCTATGGACTTTTTTCTTTTTACCCGAGGGTGTAGCGGGAGCTATTGAACGAAAGTGCCTTTTGCGGTTCAGTTATCATCTTCGTGCTCCTTCCCGCTTACGAACATTTGTGAAGCCTGCCAATGTTTCCTGTGTTCCGTGTGGTTACCCCTTCCTTCTTTACCCTTTCCATTGCGCATCTTGGTAGCGCACATCCCTTCTCCTGGCGAACCTGATATATGCTCGGCTATCTCAGTGGACTTGAACAGTCAGTCGATCGGCCTAACAAGTGGCGTTTGGGTTCTTTACGAGTGGATTCAGTGTTGGGATCCTACTCGGGTGTACCATGCAAAGGATGAAGTTAGCATGGTAATGCAGAAGATAAGCATGTGGATTGTAAACCGAAGAATGGTTGGATTTAATTTAATCTAAGTCAGCATGGAAGAAGGATTTCCGATTCTGCTTAGAGACGTTTGAGTGTGATTGTTTGAATGGTACGTCGTTATCTTATTATGTTTTGTTTATTATTGAGCTTTGATTGATTGTTCCAAGATATAGTTCTGTTATTTATATTACTTTATTTTTTATATATAATAATCCACACTTATTTTTGTATTAAAAATCAATATTTTATGCTACGCCCATTGTTCTTATTTAAAGTATTGCCATTGTTCTCTATCCCATAACGAAATTAGGTCAGTCCATGCAAATTATAATCAGTGTTATATTTATATGCTTGTCCAAGTGGAAAAAGAAAGATGAATGGTTAGCCGCCTTCTATGGGCCCGAGGCAGGCTGTTTTGTCGCAAATAACTTCGTTGAATGTTTGGAACCCTTTACTAAGTACAGCAGTATCATAACCCAGCGATCCCGGAAGGTAGCAGTGACGTCTAATAGTTATCAGAGCGTGGTTCTACTCGCCACAAACTCACCTCATAGGATTCATGCTTCCATGATACCGCGGTTTCATGGAAGCATGAATCCTATGAGGTGAGTGTTTAAACAAAATGTTCTCTGATGAATTTTAAAATAGATAGATTTGCAAAACAACACACCATTGTGCAACTCATGAAACTTAGGTCTCAAATTGTATACTTCATTGCCTGAAATTGTATTTCCTAATCTTCGTCAATCTGTGCCTCATTTGGTAGTAATATTTGGGTCAACATACATGTGTGAACAGTTTTTTTCTAAATTAAATAACAATAAAACACTCACATGTATCAATATTAGTGTCACTGTTATATCTATGTTCTTCAGAGATGGAGCCTGAAGTTAAAAAAAACTTGTGAGGAAGAGAAAAGTCAAACTTCGAAAAGAAAACTATCTCAACAATAAAACGGATGAGTGAATAATTTGGCTATACAATGGATAAAAGTATTATTAATTGTATTTATAGCAATCATAATCTTCATCAGGACCACCTTCCTTTATGTAGGCCTACATTCTAACAAGGGAACTGTCAACCATTGCATGCCGAAACCAACCTTGAAATTTCTTTCAGGGATGTGTTGTGATGTAGCAAAGCTGTATTAAAAAAAATTATCTGTCTTTTTAACTGCAAGCCACTAAAATCCAGCACCAAATCTCTCATTTAAAATATAGGAAAGTAATACAGCTCTTGAATTGTTAGATTGGTTAACCATCTCTACCTGCCATTAGCACCATGTCCCACCTCACTCCATTCCACTCTTACTCAAGCAGGGAGTCCATCTGCTCTGTACAGTGGTTTGCCATTGCTAGATTCTAGCTTTGATTTCTGAGGCTTGGAGTTAAAAACAACATTTTTTTGGGCATGACCTTGGTACATCACAACATTTCTCTGGGAAAAATTTCAAGGTAGGTTTCAGCATGCAATGGTTGACAGTTCCATTGTTTGTTCAGTAGAGTTTAAAAGTATATTTGTTTAATAGATAATTAATCAGTTTAACTTTTATAGGAATTAATCACTATGAGGTTTAATTTCACCATAAATTAATCAGTTTGTTTGTTGTACAAACGTAATGCAAGATATCAGCCGCCACTGTTTGTGATTCACTGTACTGCTACTTCAGTCTGCTAGCTGCGTCTTTACAATTATTCTTGAGTCCGCCTGTTTAAGTTCATGGCTTGGGAGCAGTGTTCTACATCCCTGTTATAGAGGACATGATGATATAAATTTCTGGTAAATGTTATCCTTTATCTCATTATTCATGTGTTACCATGGCTGTGTTTTTCTTAATTAATTATAAGGGGAAGGTTTCAAGTAGTATGGTTCTGATTCTCACGTTGGTATATTCCTCTCTTACACTCAACTTGCACACAAGGATGTATCACAACTCCCACCTTTCATAGCAGAAAAAAAAAACAATGTTGTGAAGCGTAATAATTCTAAATAAATGTAAGATTAGTTGGTGACTCAAGACAGAAGTCATGAGAGATGAAAAAGACTCTAGATGTTAAATATACTTATGTTATTTATAATATGTACATAATTGTAAATTCATTATGATGTTCATTTTCTTTTTGTAATAGAAATTTAATTTTTTAACAGAATGAATTATTGTGTTTTTTTAACAGTGTGTTTGAAATTAAATTTAATCGAAGAGTTTGGGGCAATGAAAAGAACAAGTGGTATTTAGTTTGTTTTAACATATAGTAAAAACCTTTATTAAAAGATTGACTATTCTAAAAAAAAAAAAATATGCTCTTTATCCTCCTGTGTCCAAAGAAAAGTATAAGACAATATATACTCATTTTTGTACCTAATGGTTTTCTAGGGAACCAAATAATTTTTTAGGGCTTTTATGGGAGTCCTAAATTGACATTTTGTCAATTATAATTTTATTTTCACATTTAACGGGTTAAAATTACAAATTTTTAAGAAAATAAAAAATAGATTTTTGGGGGGGGGCATTTAAAGAGGTTTTCTGCAAAGTATCATATATGGTATCTGGTCTCAACCAAGTTTTTTATCTTTAATTCATGCTACCATCTAAAGACTTCAGTTAAAAAAATAATAATAACTTTTATAGGGAAAAAAATCACTATGAGGTTTAATTTCATGTTTTAAAAAAATGAGCTTGAAGCTCTCAAGGTACTAAATGTGATATCACCAATCACAATGAGTTGGAGTTATTCCCAAGGTGAGGAAAAAATGTCAAAGATATCATATGATATCTAGAATGCAGGAGATGATAAGACATGGTTGAGAAGTCTAAGACAGCTTCAGGGTCAATGCTGGTTTGAGTCCCTGGGGGAGGGGACGAGAAGAAATTTTCTTGTTGAATCTTGACCAGTGTATGGGACTCATGTTCAGCGACCATTGTAAGGAATTTGGGTAGCTACTTTAAATAGCAGCTTCAGGTTGAGAATAATGGCTGAAGGACCTGACATCTCACCCCTATACCGGATGATCTCCATATTCGTGATTGACACATTTTAGTTTGAGGCCTGCATTTAAATGGCCAGTGATCTGGAGACAGTAATAATAGCATTATTTGACTGCTGACATTAAAAATATAATAATAATAATAATGCTTTATTTTAGCTGGCAGAGTTAAGGCCATAAGGCCTTCTCTTCCACTCAACCAGTGAATAGTAGAATTAGACAAAAATTACATACATATTACAATTTTAAGATATTATTAAAATACAGACTAAACAAAATACAATGATGATGTGATCTAATACTAGCTAATACTAACAAAAACATAGAATATAATAAAATTAAAATTATATAAAATAAAGTAAGTAGCTTCCTAGATGATTATTAATGGAATGCTCTATATAGTTGTTATGCAGTTAATGTTTTCATTGTGTCGAACTTAAGATATCAGTTAATTTGGATTTAAATAATGATAGCAATTGACAGTCCCTGACATGACTGGGAAGTGAATTATTATAGTGCAAAATCTAGTTATGTTATTGTTGTGAACTTTCCAACATTCGAGAAAACATATTTTCTAGTACAAATGTAGAAAATAGAAGTCTCTGGCTCATTATACAGCAAACTCCTGATTATCCATGTTAATTGGGACTGAGATATGCATGGAAAATCGAAAAACACGGATAATCCAACTAAGTTATTATAACAATAAACATGCAATACAGTATTTATTACAGTACTGTAATTCGAAAACTGTTGCACTGAAAGCAAAATTTGTGTCTAGGAACCATGTGTTTTACACCAAGAAATCCAATATTTTCCTCTGCTTCAATTTATTGTTTACACTCTTTCTGATTACAGTTCTTATTTTCCTAAACCTTAAGACATCTATACATTATGATGCTTCTGTGTGGCTAATTTTGTTTTCCAAGGTCATTGCATTTTCGTCTTCACTTCTCCTTCCCCTCTCCCTCGCACTTTGTTGACAAAAGCCGTGTCATTCAATGTTTCAAAGCCGGGTTCACATGTGTCACTCAGCAACCATTTAGCCACATTTTCTTCATCCATGTCTTCACAGCCAGCAACTTCTTTCAACAAGTGAGCTATATTTGTAGTATCGTCACAGTTTTCGGAAGTAATACTGCACAAAGTCTTCTTCATTCTTAGGTGGCATGAGTTTAGTCCATGATCGTTCTATTGTGGTTTGTTTCACTTTTTCCCATGCCTTACAAATTCCATAAATGACATCTAACACATTTAAAGATTTCTAAAATTGTGATGTCAGTTCCCTCGTGTATTAGGATTTGTACAAGGTCGGTGTAATAATGTTGTTTAACACTAGCAATCACACCTTGGTCCATGGGTTGAATCAGAGATGTGACACATGGTGAAGATATTTCACAATAATCAGACCATCATCAGATATAAGCTCACTTGAACTTGGGTAGCAGGGTTCATTGTCTTGAGGTAGGACAGCTTTATCAGGTAACCCTTCCTTCTCAAAATATGCCGTGGGTACCGTTAGACGTGTCAGGGAAGGGGGTTATGAATGAAGTTATCTTTATTGTGCGAGTTTCTAAACGCAGTTCACAGTAGCACGTTTAAAAGTAAAGACTTTTTTCATAACAATAAAAAATACAGTACAGTATTTACCTTCATTTTTAAAAATACAATAGGAAGAGCCATGCCCAGATAATCTGCAAACCGGATAAATACATGCATGGATAATCAAGTGTACTGAATTATGGTGCCATGTTGATAAATGCACTGAACTATGTCACTGTTATACAGGTTGTTTCTGTGATGATGGTACAAACTTCCAAGGAAGATTAAGAAGGACAAATGCATGAATTTGATACATGGAACCCTGGTCCAGAAGCATCTCCTTCGCAGGTTTTTAGCTACGCTTGTTTTCATAAGTTGTAGGCGATCAGTAATGCGGATGTATCACCAGACTGACATCTAGGAGTATCATGAGCAGTTCCGAATGAACACATCACGAAAGTATTGCAGATAGTGTTGTAAACTTTAGCAGTTTAAGGAAGATTGAGTGATGTGTATTTGATGTGCTCTGTCCAGTCCCCAGGTATAAGTCACTAGAGTTCAGTCTGTGTTTACATGTTGAAGAGTATCAATCAACTGTAGTGACATGGCATATACGGTTGAAAAATTTGCAGACATGGTATTTATATATGGGCAAGCTAATAGAAACAGTAGGGAAGCAGAAAGGCTGTATCGGAACAGGTATTCAATGCAGGAGACATCTGACACAAACCATGTTTCCTAGATTTTTTCAGCGGTTATGGGAAACTGGACAAGTGAAACCACGTATCCTTGACTGAGGAGGAAGGCAAAATGTATGGTAGAAATAGTGCTTGATTGGGTGACTGAGGAGCCTTCAATAAGTATGCGATCAGTTGCACATGAAATGGGTGTTGCACACAGATTTGTTTAGTAGCACAGCGAAATAAAACATGTTCATATGGTCTCATAATTTCACATTCATAGGTATCCCAACAAACGTTCGCCTATAACTTGGGAAGGATATGGATCTGGGTTCCTTGTATCAAATCCCTGCATTTATCCTTCTTAATCATCCCTGAAAGTTTGTATCATCATCATCATGAAACATCCTGTATATCCTTGTCATCCCATAACTTTTGCTAACATGAGTTTTATGGGCCTCAATGTTAAAAGATAAAGATCAACATTGTTTTTGTTAGTCAAAGTTTGACCTACCTTTAAAATATTCCATTGCCAGTTTTGTATTTCATTCCATATGATATTGTCACAAATGGCACAGGATTTTCCTTTAACTTATTTGGACTTAAATAAGTACACAGTTGCTATGTAAAATTTTTCTTTTCACTTTATTTTCTTCTCACAATTATCACTAAATCTTCAATCACACTTTTATCTTACAACTATTCTTCTTTGCAGGTTTATTAGATACTTATCACACAATTACAGACACAGTACTTCCTCACAGTTTCACTTACAATTTAACCTCTCGCTGTCTATTGCAAGACTGGGGGTCGTTCCGCTCTCACCATATACGAGGGTGAATCAAATATAAACCGGAATTATTGTATACAATTTTATTGAATTAACAAAAAAATACAAAACCTCCACCTCATTTTTCTACATAGTCTCCTGCATTTCCAACACACTTTTGCCATCGAGTTGGCAACTTTTTGATGCCATCCTTGAAGAATGAGGGATGATGTGTAGTCAGTCAGTTGTGCACGAACTCCTTTACTGCTGCATTGTCATCAAACAGCCTTCCTCCCAGGTCTTCTTTCAATGGCCCAAACAAATGGTAGTCACAGGGTGACAAATCTGGACTGTAAGGAGGATGTTCCAGAGGTGTCCAATGCATTTTCATCAGTTTTTCTTGTGTCAACCGAGCAGTGTGTGGCCTTGCATTGTCATGCAGCACAATCACATTTTGGATCGGTTTCCGGCGGTGCTTGTTGTGATATGCTGCTTTTGTCTCGTCCAAAAGCCGGCAGTAGTACTCTGCATTCACTGTTCGTCGTTCATGAAGGAAATCCACTAGCAAAACTCCTTCAGAGTCCCAAAAAACAGTCGCAAGGACCTTTCCAGCAGAGAGGCATGTTTTGGCCTTAACTGGTCCAGCAGCACCTCGCTCTCGCCACTCCATGCTGGAACGTTTTGACTCTGGGGTGTAATGATGAACCTAAGTTTCATTAGAGGTCACAATGCGATTCAGAAAATCATCTCCTTCCTCCTCGTAGCGACTCAGATGCCTCAGAGACACTTCCTGGCGCAAATGTTTTTGTTCCTGGCTGAGGAGCCGAGGAACCCACCTGACAGACAATTTTCGGAATTTGAGTTCATCACTGATGATGGCTTGTGAACACTTCCAAAGCTTATTCCAACGTGTGAAGCAATTTCAGAAATTGTTACGCGCCGATTCTCCTCAATAAGGTCCCGTATAGCAAGAATGTTGTCTGCAGTGATGCTTGTTCGTTGCCGTCTTTGGTGGGGCTCATTTTCCACTGAATCCCGGCCCGCTAAAATTTTTTTGCGCCAATCATACACCTGCATCTTCGAAAGGGTTGCTTCCCCGAACTGCGCATGGAGCCTTCTCAAAATTTCAGAAGGTTTAGTGCCTTCTTTTGCCAAAAACTTAATAATAATGCATTGTGCAACAGACGTGTGTACCTCTTGCTCGCTCATGGCGTACTGAAGCAAGCAGTCGCTCTTCGGAATGCGACACATCAAGATCCCTACTCCAGACACCCCCACCAACTTCCCCTCCAAACTGCAACCTTTGCAGTTCGCTACCAGAACCTCCAGATACAAATTCCAGTTTATATTGATCCACCCTCGTATTTATAGGCGAGTAGACAGAAATTTCCAGGTCCATGAATGAGATGTTTCGACATGGAACCCTCTAGTCTTCCGATGTTTCTCGAATGGGGGAACAGATGTTCTTAGAACTCTCTGGTTCATTAGACTAGAAATATCGGTGGACCCGGATTCGTGATTGGCTACTCACCAATCCAATCCACCAATGTGAGGTTTCTCTCACTGGCCCGCACAGTTTAAAACGATGCTACTACAGTGCGTCATAATGTGAAGATACTGACCTTTAAAATATTCCATTGCCAGTTTTGTATTTATTTCCATATGATATGAAGATACTGAAGCCGCGTACAAATGTTCATTCTTTCTCAAGACCACGTACCGAACAAAAAATTGCTGAAATAATTAACAATTCTGATTCAGATGAGTATGGATTAGAGGAATAGAATGAAATGGAGGAAAGGGAAGACATTCTAGTATCTATGGAAAGTCAAGAAATTTTTGTACCTGAACTCAAAACAACTAAAGTAACTAACTTATTGGCATTACCGAACCCACAGACATAAGCTATCCATATGTCCTTATCCTGAACTAATATTTTCTAATCATTCCCTGTATAATTTGCCACCCTTAAATTATGGTTAATGTTATTCTCCAACCTCATTCTTGGCCTACCTACTGAGAGACTTCCCTTTGATTTTCTTACAATAACTTTCCATGCCTCTCTACTAATTGGGGTACATGGGTATTTCAAATAGAGAGGCCTAACTAGCACAATGGTTTAGTGCGCCAGCACATAAAGCTGGATATATGGGTTAAAATTCCAGATTAGGCAGAAATATTTCTCTTTAGATGTATTAACTATTGTATGCACCCTCAGGGGTCCTCACCTAGGGGATATGTGGATGGCGACCACAAGGTGCCCAAGCTGAGCAAAACATTTCTTCCACTTACTTGTGTTTTGCACTCTTTTAACTTTACTTCTAACCTCTCTTGGTTAACTCTTGTTTTTCGACCCCGATGCTATTAGGGCATCCAAGGGCTAGGGAGTCATTCCTTTCTTCCATTTCTTCTTTCCTTTATTTTCTTTTCTTCTTCAGAAAAGCCTGACCAGAGGCTATAAGATGGCAGCCCCATCACTGGTCTTGCCTTCCTTTGGCCAGCAACCAATCGAAGGGACTATTATTATGCTTTCAAGTCTTATACGAGAATTTCCCAGAAATTTTCTATAGGATCATAACAGGCCTTGGCCTAATGCTTGGAAGGAAGAAGAAGAAGAAGAACTATTGTATGCATAGAGCAAGCCTGAATACATTTATTTCAATATTATGTTTATAATTAGCTGATATGGCACTAAATAAATTTCCATTATAATGTCTTCTTCGTAGAAGCAACTCTGTTGTAATATGAATAGAAATTCACTAATACATGGGGATTTCAAATACAGAAAAATGTATGTCTCTTATTGGATTACCTAAATAGCACAATGGTTTAGTGTACCAGCATTTAAAATTGCAGATCTTGAGTTCAGATCCCTGCTTAGGCCGACATTTTTTCTCTTTAGTTGTATTAACTGTTGCATGCAAACAGCAAGCTAAGTACATTCATTAATTTCAATATTATGAGTATTTGAGAATAAAGTTCTTAGGAAAATTTCTGGACCAATGAAACAGATGAATGGAGATTACTACATAACAGTGAGCTACAGTCTTTTTTGAGAAACCAGATGTAATATGAAGAATTAAGTCTCTTAGATTGAGATGGGCAGAATATGTGACACAAATGGGTAATGAAAGAGGGGCATGGAAATTCCTTGTAGGAAATCCAGAGGGCAAGCGCCCAGTAGGTAGAACAGGAATGAGGCGAGAGAATAACATTAACTATGATTTGAGGAAGGTAAATTATACAGGGGATGATTGAAAAGCATTGGCTCAGGATAGGGATTTTGGAGAGCTTGTGTCTGTGCAGCCATGAACCTATGGATTTGATAGTGCCAGTGTTATTACATTTTTCCATTTAATAATGCATCATCATCCAGGGATTAAGCCTGTTGGCTCATTCCGGTTTCATGAAAGGTAGAATTGTTAAAATTGTTCAGACCATTTTCTGTGTGGGCATCCAACATTTCTCCTTCCATGCGGTTTATAATTTAGCAATAATTTAGGGAATCTTTCTTCTGGCATTCTATCAATATGTTCTTTCTAGGCGTTCCTATATTTAATTTTTCGGTCTGTAAGTTTGAAAATATTTACTTCCTTTCTTATATCTTCATTTCTTTTAATAATACATGTGACCAAATATCTAATTTTATTAGTATTGATTTCCAGCCCTAGTTTCTTACAAGGGAACAGTTAATCATTGCATGCTGAAACCTACCTTGAAATTTCTTCCAGAGAAATGTTGTGATGTACAAAGCCTGTGTCCAAAAAATTATCTGCCTTTTTAACCTGCAAAACGCACTAAAGTCCATGTGCCAAGTCTCTCATTTAAATTATAGGTAAGTAATAAAACTCTTGAATTGTAGATTGGATAACCCTCACTACCTGCCATCCTGCTGCACACTGCACACCCCCGCCTCACGCAGTCTTGCTCTATCCATACCTTGCAGGGAGTCCATTTGCTCCATACAGAGGGTTACCATTGCTGGATTCTGGCTTCGATTTCTGTGCCTTGCTATTAAAAAAGCAAATAATTTTTTGGACATGACCTTAGTACATCACAACACTTCTCTGGGAAAAATTTCAAAGTGGTTTTGGCATGCAGTAGTTGACAGTTTCCCTTGTTAGTATTATTTAATAGAATGTGTGTTTGCTTTTTGGGATTTCTTTACTATTGCCTAATAATATATTATCAGCATATACCAACAAACTAATTAATACCAACCATTGAGTTGTACTCTCTCTTTATCCTCTAAAAATATTATTGCATGCTCCAATACAAAATTGAATAGCAGAAGAGGTAGTGCACTTCGTTGCTCTAATCCAATCTGAATTTTAAAATATTGAAAACTCTTTGCTTACCCACACCCTAGTCCTTGTGTCAATTAGATACAGTCAGATAAGTCTAACTTTTTAAGAATTCCAAATTCTAACAAGATATTGAATAACCTCATCCTCTTAATTGAAGTGTATGCCTTTTTGAAGTCTACCTATAGTTGATGAACATTGCCATCATATTTAAATTTTACAGGAATTAATCACTATGTGGTCTAATTTATGGTAAAATCAAATGAAAGAATTGAAGAAGACAACATATCAGGAATTTATCAGATCAAATGCAGGGATTGTGACAAAATTTATATTGGAAAAACATAAATAAATTTGAAAACAAGGGTGAAAGAACATCTTAGAAACGTCAAAAATGGAGAAGTGGAAAAGTCAGCAGTAGCTGCTCATGCTTGGTCCAAAAAATATTTAATTGAATCAAAAGCCAGTATAATTAAACAAATAGACAAACAAAAGGAACTCACAGTTTGGGAAAAGATCCACATTCAGAAAAACAAAGGAAAACTTATGAACTTCGAAATTCCCACAAATTCTGACCTGATCCAGAGGTTCATCGGTCCACCAACAGAGGGAAGAAGAAGAGTTTCTTCCGATTGACATGAGTCGCCAAAATAGTACTGAATATGAGACCGTTATGGTCTCAAAATTGCGATCTACGTAGAAGATTTGTATGAGGAGAGGTAAGAAACATTTGATTTTACCATTGCCATCATATTCTCATTTCTCTTCTAGAAACTGTCTTATACTATGAATCTTATCTATTGTAGATCTATTCCTCTAAATCCACATTGATAATCAACTATTAGGTCTTCAATACAAGGAGTAAGTTCTTGATACTAATGTTATTATTCATTTCATACATCTTAATGATGGATAAATTATGTTTGAAGAGAAATGCGAAAGGTCCTAGGATCAAACCCCTGTCTGAGCATATATTTTTTTCTTCAAATATAATTTATCTTGATACTAATATCTATCTGGGGCATGCCGTAGCATAGTGGTTAAGGCAGTGCACTACAAACCGAAAGGTCGAGGGTTCAAGTCCCGGTGGGGTCAGGATTTTTAAACTGACCCAAACCTTCTGGTGGCACCATGGCCTTGGGGTCGACTCAGCCTCTAACTGAAATGAGTACCAGATGCTTGTTCTGGGGGTAAAGGCGGCCGTCATGCAGGGCTGACATCAAGTGCCGATTGTCTAGAAAAAGTGGAGCCTTAACATCCTACTACCCCAAGGGCCTCCCGAGGCCTGTAGTGGGAGCACTTTAAACTAATATCTATCTATCTATACCCATACATCCCCAAGTGGGCCAATGATGCTTCCTTGCAGGAGTTACTTAACCAAGCTAATTTTGTTATACTTATTTCCATATAGATGTCAGTGAGTGATAAGTGGTTAAATCATCACCTCAAAGGTAGGCAACTAAGTTATTTTTTAATCAAAATTAAAGTGGGAGGTAACACTATGAGGTATTTACATTAATGAATGAGTTGGAGAAAATACTTTAACACCTCACCTCATAAAGTTGCATGTCTTGATGATACCGGTTTCAAAAGTATAGTTTTACCCAAAAATCTTCAACTGGGACCAATGGCTTAAAGCTCCTCCCGTAGGACTTGGCCTTGGATTTTTCCATTCTAAAAAAAGTAGTTGTGACAAAGATGATGATTAAAATGTATAAGGTTAGGTTTTTGGGAAGTTAAAGTGGATTTACAACATATAAATTATTTTTAATGTTCATATTATTCGTTTTTAAACATCTTAGTGATGGACAAATTATATTTTTCTTTTCAAATATAATTTGTCCATCATTAAGACGTTTAAAAACTAGTAATATTAACATTGAAAGAAGCACTACTGGCTTTATAAGTAATGTTTAAATTCCCAATAAAAAGTCCTCTTAATAAAGAAGCCGCCATTTGCAAAAATCGTAGCATTTGGGGTTAGGGAATTAACTATGTGTAAGAGAAAAATATGCATTTAGATTGGAGGCCTAGGTGGCTCAGATGAAAGAGCATTGACATAGAAAGTCAAAGGTCCTGGGTTCAAGCCCCAGTCTAGGCGTATATTTTTCTTTTCAAATATAATATAAATTATTCCTTACATTGTAGATTAACAAATGTATTTGTTTAGCTAAGAAAATCTTGAAATATAGGCACAAAATAGAAAATTGCATTCATGATTTAAGTGTGACATCATTCACATTCTTGTTTCTCATTGTTCAAATACTGTATTTGTGAAGGTGTCTAAACTATATATTTTTTTTTTCTGAATAAAGATTAATAGGAGTGATAGTTGCAGCGTATTTTAAAACAACTCTAAAGCCTTATAAGTATGAGTTGGAATTTCAAATTTTAAAGTATTATTTAATTAAATAAAAATATAACTTAAAGTTTTATGTGATTTTCATATTTATCAAAATATAAATTAGTATATACTACATAAAAAAAAGACATTAGTGATTCATGATAGCTTTTTTAGGTTTAAGTCAAAGTAAAATTGTATTGTAAGCCCATGTTTTTCCCTTTACAGAGATTTAGGCGCTCTCCCCCTACAGGGAATAATTTGAACCATACTAATTTAGTTACACTTGTTTTCGTATAGATGTCATTTTGAGTGGTCCGTGGTCAGCACACCGCCTCACACTGACATCTAGGAAACCAAGGTAGAACTTGGACGGGAAAATTCGGCAAATTTTGCTTAGAGGCCTTTTCATTCAGGCTTAAGGATTTTTTATGAGCCTGAAAATCTTCAGACTCGGGACCCACGGCTTAAAGTCCCTCCCGGAGGACTTGCTCCTTGGATTTTTCCGTCCTAAAAAATCCATCACCCTGGTCGGGTTTGAACCTGCGACTCTTGGGACCAGAGGCAAAGAGCATAACCACTAGTCCACCGCGGCCGACATCAAAGTAAAATACAAATCTAATGAAAATCTGACCCAATTAATAACCAACATTAGACAAAAACAACAAATATAAGGTTAGGTGAGATTTCTGATAACTTTTTTTAAGATCTATGCGATTAAACTTAAATACATAACTCAAATATCTTCATTCTTCTTCTTCCTTTCAAGTATTAGGCCAAGGTCTGATACGATCCTATAGAAATTTTCCCTCCAGCGTTACTCAAATATTATTGCTTATAATATCAGAAATTATTTGTGCTACATATCTGAACATATTATGCAGTACATGATTCGAAATTAGGATAATTTCATGTTTGAAAAACTGAATGAAGGGTTTTTTTTTGCTCCTTTCAACCCCCTCCTCCTAACTGTTTGACAAATCCCAGAATTATATGTAAATACTAGATGAAATTAAAATTTTTAGAACAAGCTAGCCATCTTAAAAATGACTAAATAAATTAATGTCCTTTTATATGTTTTAATTTTAAATATATTGCTTACATTAAAGGACAAATTAATATTTTAAGAGAGAAATTGGTGCCTAAACCATGATTTGAACCAGGATATCTGGTTTTTTCCATACCAGTGCTTTATCCATTAAGCTATCTACACTCCTGATTTAGACAGAATATTTTAAGAGAAAGTTGGCTGCAGTGGACTAGTGGTTATGTTCCTTGCCTCAGGTCCCGAGGGTCGCAGGTTCAAACCCAACAGGGGTTATTAATTTTTTAGAATGGAAAAAAATCCAAGAAGCAAATCCTCATGAGGGACTTTAAGCCATGGATCCCGAGTCTGAAGATTTTCAGGCTCATAAAAGATCCTTAAGCATGAATAAAGAGGCCTCTAAGCAAAATTTACCGACTTTTTTCATACTACTAATACCTTAATTGCCTACTAAATGTCTCATTGGGTCAGTATGTCGACGACACGACATACCATTCATGACATCTTTGGGAAATAAGTCCAACTAAATTAACTTGGTCTAGTAACTCCTTGGGGGCACACCATAGCGTAATGGTTAAGGCACTGCGCTACAAACTGGAACGTTGAGGGTTATAATCCTGGTGGAGTCAGGATTTTTAAACTGACCCAAACCTTCTGGTGGCACCGTGGCCCTGGGGTCAACTCAGCCTCTAATATAAATGAGTACCGGACGCTTGTTCTGGGGTAAAGGCGGCCGTCACGCAGGGCTGACATCAAGTGCCGATTGTCTAGAAAAAGTGGGAGCCTTAACCTCCTACTACCCCAAGGGCCTCCTGAGGCCTGTAGTGGGATTACTTTACTTTACTTTAGTAACTCCTAACAAAGGAGAGGCTAAGGTCCAACATTGGGCTGTTATGCCATTGTGAATGTAGATTTTAAGAGAAAAATTAATGCCTAAACCATGATTTGAACCCAGGATCTTGGTTTTCATTACCAGTGCTTTATCTATTAAGCTACCTAGATTCCCGATTTAGACAAATTTTTCTCTTATATAGTCTCGTGTGCTTGAAGTTGAAAACCTTTATTGCATGTATTTCTAGCAGCTTCTTATTCAAGAAGACTTTTAGTAAGATTTTAACACTACTTATATAGCTAGTATAGCAAAAATATAAGCTTCACTAGCTAAAAAAGTAATGTTAAAAATAATAATAAATACAGAAAATGAATGTCTGTTTCCATGGATACTATAGTTAAAGCAAAATATGACATAAGTGAGAGCGACAGATTCTACATAATTACCAATATTTGTAAATTAAACATTTAATTTTAATTATCTTGCAATAGAGTATTTATATCTGCACACAGAACAAATTTATTAAAAATTCTAGGATACTGTACTATTTATGGATGGCATGTCACAAAACTCTTTATTCGTTTATTTATTTATCTAATGGCTGGTATCATGGCCATAAGATCATCAACTTACAAACAAAATAACATAATAACAAACAGTTAATATAATTTCAAGTATGGTGGAAATTTGACATCTTCCTCCTAGCCTCCCATAGCATTCTACTTCTGTGTGTGACTGCAGGCCAGGGCATGTCGTAAGGTGATGTCAGTCCATAACTACGTTGTTGTTGCATAGTACACAGGATAGTGTTTGCATTATCCCGAGACAAAAAAAGTGTTTTGCCAGCAAGTCGTGCCCCCGTTGCTAAGCGGAACAATGCAACTGCGGTTCTTCTAGGGTAGTCTGGTGTTTTCTAGAATTGTTTTTCTCCAGGGTTTATTAGCTGTTCTGGAAGCTAGTTGATTTAGGTGTTGTGCATTGTATAGTTATTTTATTGTAACTTCGCAATCTGGAATGCCATTGGTTTTTGGTAGGTAAGTGGGAGCCAAATGATCTGCTTGTTCATTTCCACATATAGAACAATGTCCAGGTATCCATTGTAGAGCTACTATTTGGTTGTGTCCTGCAAGTTCTTTCAGAAGATCTTGGCTATGTTTTATTTTATAATAATAATAATAATAATACTTTATTTATTCTGGCAGAGTTAAGGCCATAAGGCCCTCTCTTCCACTCAACCAGCACAAATACAAATAAATATTCGACAAATATAGATATACACTATACTAATTATAAACAGTTAAAGATACAATAAATGTAGCAATGTAAATGTCATGTACAAACAACATTTTATAGGGTAATAACAATAATGATACGATAATAATAAGAATAATAATAATAAATATAAATATGATACATTATACAGGAAACACCAATTAATATATATATATTACACTGGATAATAATGAAGTCGAGTTTAGAGCAAATATAGATTTAGATTTCTTTTAAAAGATGCCAATGTCCGGCAGCCCCTTATATCTTGTGGTAGGGAATTCCAGTTGCGAGAAGTGGAGATGGTATATGACATGGAGTGATGTGATGTCCTATGTTGCGGTATATTAAGTAAGAGAAAGGTTTGAGCAAGTTATTAGATAGCCGCTCTGGTGTCTGATGGCATTATTAAATTTGTCTAGATGGACTGTAAGTTGTGTAGTGCCACTTTAATTGCATGAACTTCTCCATCGGCACGCTGTCGTGTTTATTCAGAAATTAACAATACAAATAAGATACACAGTTCACGTCTTTGACCATTCCACAAGTTTTTTATTGTTTTACAGATTTAAAGTAGTTATAAATTATCTTTGCTAATCCTCTAACATTTCAAGTAGAAATTCTCAACTTTTCGACAAGACTTAAATATTTTTAATTTAACAAATAGAATTGACAATATGAGAAACAACTGGGATGAACATGTTAAAAGAGTGCCTACAGATAGAATCCCCACCTGTTATTAAAGTACAAACCAATAGGACATAGAAGTGTTGGATGCTCATTTACTAGATGGGAAGATTCATTAAATCCCACATGATGTGAAAACAGGTCAAAAGGCCTAATTTCATGAAGTGAAGATAAATTGTGTTTTTATCTGTTGATACAGTTGTTTGGCAACACTAACACTGAAGACAGGAAATTGACCCTTGAACATATTCGTATAAGCTTGTACATTATTTTTATATACGAGGGCGGATCGGAAAGTAACGCACAATAATTTTTTTTTAAAAAGTTTAATAGTAAAAAAAAGGAAAAAAATCACAAATGAACTTACATCTTTTACCTACTTTTCGACATAGTCACCAACTTTCTCAACACATTTTTCCCATCGTGTTACCAGTTTCAATATGCCCTGTTCATAGAAGTCCGTTTGGTTGGAGTGTAGCCATCTGCGCACTGCTGATTTCACTTCCACATCTGTCTCAAAGCGTTTGCCGGCCAGGAATTTCTTCATGGGACCAAACAGATGAAAGTCCGATGGTGCAAGATCCGGACTGTATGGTGGATGCTGGAGCACCTCCCAACCAAATTCGGCGATTTTCTGACGAACGACAGCAGCAACATGGGGGCGAGCATTGTCATGAAGAAGTTTAACGTTAATGTTGTGACGAATGGCATGACGCAACTTCACCAAAGTTTTAATGTAGGCCGCAGCATACACAGTGGTCCCGTGTTCAGCAAAGTCCACCAATAAAACACCATGCATATCCCAGAACACTGTCACAAGCACTTTCCTGGCAGATTGAGTCACTTTGAATTTTTTCTTTACTGGGGAACCAGCATGTTTCCACTCCATTGATGCCTGCTTTGTTTCGGGCGTGTAGTGGTACGCCCACGACTCATCACCTGTGACGATTCCTTCCAGAAAGTCATGTCCTTGTGCAGTGTACCGCGTTAAGTGGTCCAAGCTTGCCATCATTCGCTGGCCCTTGTGGTCGTCTGTCAGGTTCTTAGGCACCCAGCGAGCACTAACTTTACGGAATTTCAAATTTTCATGAACAATATCGTACACCGCACCATAGGAAATGTTGAACTTCTGCGATAAGGCTCGCAATTGCACATGCCGGTCGTTCAGAATTGCCGCCTCAATGCCTCTGACATTCTGCGGGATTGCTGCTGTTGTCAGCCGGCCGGAGCGTGGCGAATCACTAAGGTTCACATGTCCCTCTTGGAAGAATGTGCACCACCTGGAGACATTGCTACGGTCCATAAATCATCCCCATACATGCCACGCATGTCCCTGTGAATTTCACTGGGTTTATGCCCTTTGGCCCACAAAAATCGAACAACACTTCTCTGTTCCTCACAGGTGGACGACTGTAGCATGCGCGCCATCTTTGTCGCATAGTTCAAGCTTCTCTCGCAAGAGGTGCACCTGAGAAAAAAATACCATCTGTAGTGAAAACTTCAAACTATACCTCTGTGAAATTTCAACATTCTAGCTGCAATACCAAGGCAGAAAAAAATTATTGTGCGTTACTTTCCGATCCGCCCTCGTACCTTAAAATTAACAAAATTATAATGGAATTAATTTCATCCTGGACTACTAGTGAGTGAATTATCTGAATATGTAATTTAAAGTGACAACATTTTTAATTAAAAAAGTTCATACATCTATAAGACAGTCACCTTCTTCTTCTTTCAAGGATTAAACCTTTTGGTTTGTTCCGGCTCCAAGTATTATAGCTGCTGTGTCCAACTCTTTCATGGGTGTCCCCGAGCTCTTTTTCCTCCTCTTGTTTGATAGTTCAGACTTTCCTAGGCAATCTGTTGGTATCCATTCTGCAGACATGTTCACATCATTTTCTCCTATACTCTTCTATTTTATCTGTCAAACTGAATATTTGCAGTTCTTTACAAATATCTTCACTTCGTTTTTTAACCATTAAAGTATATCCTGCCACAAATATCGTAAATATTTCAATTCTACAGCTTCTATTCTTTTAATTGACTGTTTATTCAGAGTCCCTATTTCTGAGCCATACAATATTGCAGGTACAATCAATATTTTATAAAATTTTTAATGTGTTTCTTTTCTTACTTTCTATCTATAAGACAGTACTTACCTAAATACAATGAAGAGGTTAGAATCATAATTATATTATTTTTGGTCTGGACATCTTACCTCAATATTAATGTTGATTTGTTCTTGGACATGTTTCAAAACAATTCTCTGTTTTATCTTCAGCTTTCCCAGAATGGTTTTATTTATGTTGCATTATGTTGCCACCACCCTGGATGTCGATGTCAGCTCCATCCTGTGGTTGGCCAAAGAACCTCCAAACAAGGTCACCCTCCATCGGAATATCAAAATTCATAACTCTGTTTCTGTTCTTCTGAATATAAATTTTTTCCCAAATAGTCAGCTCGTTTGTATTTTCTAACTGTTTTAATAATTTAGTGTCTGAATTTATATTATGTTTTTCAGACCAAACATGAGCAGCAACTGCAGATTTTTCTTTCAATTTCTCCATTTTTAATATTTCTTATGTGTTCTTTGGTTCTAATTTTTAGGTTTCTTTTTGTTTTCCCTATATATATCTTTTCACAACCCATGCATTCAATTTGATATATTCCTGACTTTTTATTTTTATCAGTTTTTTCATTTTTGTTGGTTTTTATTAGTTTATTTAAACTGTAGTTATTTTTTGGTGCTAATTTAATATTAAACTTCTCAAATATATTTTGAAATTTATTATGTACCCAGGGGTGATATGTGAATTTCCTATATTTTTCATAGGAAATTCACATATCACCCTGGGTACATAATAAATTTCAAAATATATTTGAGAAGTTTAATATTAAATTAGCACCAAAAAATAACTACAGTTTAAATAAACTAATAAAAACCAACAAAAATGAAAAAAACTGATAAAAATAAAAAGTCAGGAATATATCAAATTGAATGCATGGGTTGTGAAAAGATATATATAGGGAAAACAAAAAGAAACCTAAAAATTAGAACCAAAGAACACATAAGAAATATTAAAAATGGAGAAATTGAAAAATCTGCAGTTGCTGCTCATGTTTGGTCTGAAAAACATAATATAAATTCAGACACTAAATTATTAAAACAGTTAGAAAATACAAACGAGCTGACTATTTGGGAAAAAATTTATATTCAGAAGAACAGAAACAGAGTTATGAATTTTGATATTCCGATGGAGGGTGACCTTGTTTGGAGGTTCTTTGGCCAACCACAGGATGGAGCTGACATCGACATCCAGGTGGTGCAACATAATGCAACATAAATAAAACCAGTCTGGGAAAGCTGAAGATAAAACAGAGAATTGTTTTGAAACATGTCCAAGAACAAATCAACATTAATATTGAGGTAAGATGTCCAGACCAAAAATAATATAATTAAAATAACCTCAAAATATAACTTCCTAAAATTAAATAGAATCATAATGTTGGTATCAATTTTCACAGTAGCATTAATCTTAAAACTTCAGTTATTGCAACTACTTATGTTCCTCTAAGCAGGTTAGCCACCTCAAATAATTCAAAATGTAAATGTCCAGGCTTCAATAACTCAAAATATCAGTGACTTGCATTCAACCCCAGTGCTGCTGGAGTAATTAGTATATTTATAATTTTGGATTAAAATAAAATAATACATTTCCCAATTTCATTAAAATCAATGTGTGAACATTAAAATTCAAATTTCTCGCCATACCAGAAGACATATCGCATTCAGCTTGACACGGCCTACTGCATTCACATTCTGTTTCTCTGTGTCCACATTATCCCTACTAGCATTGGCTACTACATTGCAGATGAATTGACCCATGCACATATATATTTCATTGTGTGGCTACTAGATTAGCGATAAAAGAGGCATTTGAGCAAAATTTGTTGACCCTTTCTCTCCCTCATTTGAATTGTAATGCTAATGAGTGTAATGACCTTGGCTGTTAAAGTATATTGTTCAATAAAGTAATAATACTGGTCAACATGATTTTTGTCTCATGAGTACCAATAGTTGTACTTAATGCAGTTTTTTATTGTGTTTTCCAAATATGGATTCCGGAATTTTCTCTTTTTCGTCCATCACCACCCACATTTTTTTTTTTATATTTTTCAATTTTAATTAATGTATTTAAATAAGTATTTTTTAATAAACCTAGATTTGTTCCCGGAAATCTTGGCGCAGTGAGCGATTGATCACGGGGAATATTTTTCATCAAGAGATTTCAGCTATGGAAAAGAGATATCAAGGCAAATACTGAATCCTAATATGCTTGGTCGCTTTATTGTTGGACCATCAAGAGGGATGCTCCACAGGCGCAATATAACAGAAAATCATAAATTCCTTCTTACTTTCTAGATGAGTAACTGAAGTTTCAACAAATATTGTTTATTTAACAATGTAGAAAATATGAAAAAGTGTTTGAAATTATAATTGCCTGTCCTCTCGGGATACCTTGGCGTAATGGAGAAAAAACTGACATCATATTTGAAATTCAGGAGAAAAAATACTATCAGAATCCCATATTTTTCTTTCTGAGACAAAAAAAAAAAAGTTTCTTTTTTGTTACTCAGTACCATTTTGGCGGGAGGAAAAAAAAATAAAGTTGTTATAAAATGTAACATGCACTTTTCATTGTACAGCTTGGGTTAACTTCTGGGACTCACTGCAATCCACTGTAAAATATAGACATCAGCCTAATCCGTTTATAATCATTGGAATGGAACAACCAATCAGAATGTGTGTAGAGTGATTTTTCTTCTATGTAGTTAACTTTTCCTAGGCTGCAATATAAGGTTGGTGCTCAGCATAGTCTAAATGACACAGTGCACTTAAAAAGGTATTTTTACAGTATTTTGCTTATTAATTTCACCCAATTTTCTTTTCAAAATCCCACCTTCCATGTTCATGAATGATTCAATTTGAAATAATTCTCTTCTTACTAAAAATTCTTCTTCTTCCTTTCATGTGATAGACCTAGCAGTCTGTTATGGTCTCAATGTAATGTTTGAAGGGTCTGCCCAATGATCTCTTGCCTGGCAGCTGGTAATTTAAGATTTGACATGATGTTCTTGTTATTTTGATCTACTATTAATTCTCAAGTGTGTATTTTAATAAAAAATAGACCATTTTGCACCTCATTTTAAATTGAGATTTTTACTTTTATTATTATTATTATTATCATCATCATCATCATTACTATTTTTTATTGATCTGCTCTCTCCCTGCTATATGGTCAGTGTAAATTACAAAAAGATTTACCATTATTTTAAAACCCATGCTTGTGCATGTGTCAAATTTTACTTTACAGTGGTGATCTGAAAAAGGGATGGTTTAGAAATATATAATATGCATACATGTGGATTTTAATATTTTATCATATAAAAATTATTCCTATAGTGAATAAATAATCAATCAAAAGAAAGTCAGGTTGTAACATATAACCAATTTTTGTACTCTGGGAAATTACATATCATCCCCATTGATTAAAACAGTTTTATGTGTGTTACTTTGAAAAATTGAAAATTACACAATTTCCAAATTCATATAAACGGGTCATCACAAAATGTGACAGGTCTTCTTGATGTACCAAGTCCTTCAAGTTGACCTTTTCTACTCATGTCTTGATATCTTGCAATCCTTCTAGATTTCCTCCTCTTCCTTTGGTAATCTATATGATTAGCATAATTATTGACATTTATATTCTGTAGCTTGGAGTCTGGCTCCTAGATGACACCTTAAATCACCAGTCAGTAAAATGTAATCTATGATTGCAAAAATGGAAGAATTGGAGAAAACAAGACTGAAAAACTATTTAAGATATCCATCCATAGTAATTCTGCCCGAAGGCAGGTCCTTCACTGCAATCATAGCATTTTCATGCTATGCTGTTGCAGCTTTACTAGGGAATTGTGTAGGTGTGGTAGCTTCCTGTTGCTTTCCACACCGGTGAAGGATGATCATGATCATGATGATGATGATGATGATGGTCATATGATTTCGGGGACTGTTTGGGCCTTAAAGTTTTCCTGACATTTGTCTTACAGGTGAGGAAAAACCCTGATAAAAACCTCACCCAGAAAAATTGCCCTGACCGGGGATCGAACCCGAGCCCGCTGTGTGACAAGGCAGCATGCTACCTCGAGACCACAGCGGTGGACAATTAAGATATAAACTGTATTTTGAGAAAGTTCTTTTGAGTTTGTAAGCCATGGTCACAAAGTTTCGAGTTCTCTGATGTTTTGCCTGAGAGTATATATCCCATTCTCTAGAGTTAAATTCAATGTGTAGTTTTTACAAACAGTACATCACTCCTCTCATCACAACAATGTGCTGACACTATGAAAATGCCAGCTGTTCCCGAGCCATCACTTATGAAGCTGTGGTAGCATTTTCTGTGCACAATAATTTTTCATATTTCAGAAATAAAGATTTTTTTACATGAGTGTATCTAATCATAATTTTTATGAATATTTGTGACTATGCAACATCTGATATAAAAGGTAAGTTTATATACTTTTATTTTATTGCATTTGTCTCCATATTTTTTATTTACATTTAAAAGTATAATTGGCATTGGTTTTTTTTTTTTTTCAGATGCTCCGTCTTCTGAATGTAAATGAACCAAAGTTTGAAGGTTGTTACAATTTATTATTGGTAAGTTGGAACAAGAAAATGATTTCAATGAGAATACCGGTATTTAAGATTAAATTAAATACTTCACACCTCTCCTCATATCCAGTCCTCTAAGTAGACTGTAGTTACAAATCCACATATCCCCTAGATGGGGACTCCTGAGGGTGCATTTTATTGATAGAGAATTAATTATAGATAAGACTCAAATGAATCGTGAATTCTTCTTACCTCATACTTCTATATTTTTTTTAAACACAGTATCAGCAACAATCGTCACCATCATCAGCTACATAAAAATATTCAGGTTTTAATCATGTTTCACATAAACATGCAATTTTCATAAGTCTATTACACAGATTAATAAATATTCCATTTAATGTAGAAGATTTTCATAATGAATATAATCATATTGTACATATTGCTAGAATAAATGGTTTTGATGAAGACATAATAAAGAATAAATTAAAGAAATTTAAAGAACAGAAAAGGTTACAGGAATATACCACCCTACAACATGATTCCAAGAAAGATGAAAAATTCAAGAAATTTACTTACCATCCTGAAGTTCATAATAAATTTCAGAAAATTTAATATAACATTGGCTCCAATTAACAAATTCAGCCTGGGTAATCTTCTGTTAACTAATAATAAAGTTAACACCCCAGTCAACAAAAAATCTGGAATTTATCAAATTGATTGCAATAGGATATATATAGGAAAAACAAAAAGGAACTTGGAAACTTGTAAAAAAAGAACACTTTAGAAACATAAAGAATGGAGAAATTGAAAAATCAGCTATAGCAGCACATATTTTATTAGAGAATCATAGGATTGAAAAAGAAGCAAAACTTTTTGAAACATCTATCCAAACCTTTGGATTTAACAGTTTGGGAAAAGATATATATTAAAAAAAACCATACTAGAACCATGAACTTCGAGATTCTGGACGAACCAAGCTTGATTACAAAATTCTTAAAAAATACAACAGATGGCAGTTTAGAAAATGATTCCTTCAAAAGAACACCAGATGGCAGTTTGAATAATTACTGGCAAAAGAAAAAATTGACAGTCGTGAAAACAGCTGATGATGGTGACGATGGTCGCTGATACTGCGGTGCTGTGTTTAAAAAAACATAGAAGTATGAGATAAGAAGAATTCATGATTCATTTGATTCTTATCATAAGTAATGCCACGAGTGATTTCCAAATTATCGATAAATTCACGACTCACGAAGTGAGGAGTGAATTTATCTAGAGATTTGGAAATCAAGAGTGGCATTTGTTAGGACTATTTAACGAATAAAATTAAGCTGTTTACTCACAAATCATTATTTAACTATAGTTATTTTAAAATATTTATATATTTAATGTAAACGGCGATGTTTGAAAACAAATGAGAAACGATAGGTACGCTTCTACTGCTTCATTTGTTTATCACTGCAACCAGATCATACTATTTATTGCCAAAGGAACGCAATATTGTAAGGAGGAGCTTTCTTTAATATGGTAATTATAACACTGATAAATATTTGGTGAAACACGACTCTGATTGGTTGTAAAACAGAAATCATTGAAACGTGATTGGTCATTGACTCCCATTTGGGGCATGAGTTAAATAGTCAATAAAATCTCATAATGTTAAAAAATCCCAAATTTATTATATTAAATTAATTATAGATCTGGATCATTCATCGCCATAATAAATAAGGTGGAGAAGAACCTCATAATGTTACTTCTTGTTGTAATTTATTAATAACTTCTTACATTCTTGTATGTTCATACCAAATAAGCCTGCAAAGTATTGCATTAAAATTGTCGTGGCATGCAATTCAGGAACAAAATGTCTATATTTCATCTTACCTCATAGCAGTAGTTTGTTGTAGGACATGTTTCAAAACATCTTTGCTCAATCATCGGCTTGTACAGACTAATGTTCCTTCCTCATAATGTTACTTCCTATTGTATTTACTAACAAAATACATGGTTGATGCATCCACATACCTTGGAAAAGGAACTGAAACAAATGGATTGCACTTGGAGAATATTATGTGAAAGAGCTAAACAAATTAATGAACTGGTTCACATTGGTTAAATTGGCCAATGATCTACTGAGAGACAAATCTTGGCATTTTGAGACACACAAGCAAGAGCACCAACCAGAATTACTAGAAACCAAACAAAGCAAAATAAGTATCTACATAAGCTTTACCGCTTAAAAGTAATGTATAAATTCTCAACAAAAATACTTTGAATAGCAACTGTCAGATGGCATTGTTAATAGCAATGGCTATTGGCCTTCGGATGAAAGAAGAATTGTATAAGTGGAAAGAAATTTGACATTCCTATCGGAAGTTCAAATGGTGTAACGGTTATCACACTGACGCACAGAGTCAGAGATCTGGGGTTTGACTCCCACTTTCGAACATAATTTTTCTTATATTTAAATTAATATTGGGAAGTAAACATTATGAGGTTATATCATTAATAGTGAGTGGAGAACATATTTTTATTGACTCACCTCATATATTTTCAAATTTCTTTGATACCGACGGTTTCAGACAATATCATGTCCCTCTTCAGTCATGGCTTCCACACATGACTGAAGAGGGACATGATATTGTCTGAAACCGTCGGTATCAAAGAAATTTGAAAATATATGAGGTGAGTCGATAAAAATATGTTCTCCACTCACTATTAATAATTTTTCTTTCTAAAATAAAAGTATCTACATGTTTGTGTTCAATAAGGAAATAACTCTTGTATCCTTCAAACCAATAGTATACTACTTTCTACAGCACATGATTAAGAAAAAATCAACAGTGTTAAAAATTACCTGACATCGTGAAATTCAACAGAACTAAAGGTGGCATTGACACATTAGATCAGATATGCCGTAATAATTCTTGCAGCTGTGAAATCAGATGCTGGCTGCTATGTGTATTTTATGATATTCTCAATATTGCTTGTATGAATGCTTGGATAATATTCATGTCCACAATTCTGGTAAGAAGAATGAGGAAATGATAAGGAAGTACTTCCTCATAAGATTGAGTGAATAGCTTATGCTGCCCTAAATAAAAAAAGACTTCTCATTCCAATGATATCTTTGGAGCTACAAACAACAATTCAGTCCATTAATGAGAAAAGAAGAATGTTATGAAAATCAAACTGGAGGACTTGCTACACCTGATAGGATAACTATCTGTTACATATGTCTATCAGAAAAAAGAGATAAATGACACCACAACCACTTTCTGCAAAGTTTGTTGAAAGGCTTTTTCAAACATCATCAAGTGTAATTGTGTGCAAGTTCAAAAAAAGTGTTATGGGTGAAAATAAAAATAGTTCAAGTTTTCATTATCGAGTGCAGTATACAATTATTAAACATGGTAGTATTTAAATATGTAATTTGACATTCAAACTGTAATATTATTAAATAATGGAGTATCATAAAAATTAAGAGCATTTGTGATTGAAGCATATTGAATAAAGTTTGTGATTGTATGATAGAATTAGATATTGAATCAAAAGTCAGTCTCAATGTGGATTTTTTCCCAAACCATGAGTTCCTTTTGTTTATCTATTTGTTTAATTAGACTGAATTAGGTATTGAATCAAAAGCTAGTCTAATTAAACAAATAGATAAACAAAAGGAACTCACGGTTTGGGAAAAAATCCACATTCAAAAAAACAAAGGAAAACTTATGAACTTCGAAATTCCCGCAAATTCTGGTCTGATCCAGAGGTTCATTGGTCCACCAACAGAGGGAAGAAGAAGAGTTTCTTCCGATCGACATAACATCACTCGCCAAAATAGTACTGAAGATGAGACTGTTATAGTCTCAAAATCACAATCTACTTAGAAGATTTGTATGAGGAGAGGTAGGAAACATTTGATTTTAACATTTCAAATGATACTTAATTTGGAAGGGAAATAAAGCCAAAAGTGATGGAGTACTGAGCCGGAACAGGACATGGAGCCTATACCATGAAGATGATGAAATAAAACCATGCGTTCTTTATATTAGCACATAAGAGAATCTCATGCCTGAAATAAGCTCTATACCTTATCCACTCTTAGAGTGATCCTAACATAAACAAACACCAATTGTATCCTTCTGTCATTTGCACCACAATTACTGTCACATTGACAAGGAGCATGTGTGAAGTATATAAGACATGTGATCATTGAATGGGGTAGATTACAAGAAAACTGGTGAGATTTTTCACTGAACTTGTGAAATACATTTAAAATAACTGTTATTCGACCACTAATCAAAGGTTTGTCAGACTTGTGTTTTAAAAATTTTGATGGTGACACCATAGAGAAACTTCGAATAGAGGGGAAACTGAGTACAGTGACATCTAAAAAAATTTCGGTCGTTTACGATGAACTACAATGAGCAAACTACAATGGTAGTGCTGTTTCGTAGTAACAGAATATGTAACTAAATAAAACAAATACAAGGCACACGGTGTTTAACAGTGTTCACTCGGGATTATGGGAAGTTAGCCATTTTGTAAATTTAAATTTTTAACTGCTATCCTTTCGTTCTATGTAGACGGTACTGTAAATTATCGAAAGTTAAAATCATTACTTAGATTTTATTTTACTCTAATTTGTAAGTAAATTCAAGCTTGTTTACATTTTTAATGTGAATCTATTTTCAAAGATAAACCTACTAGAAGTGATAAAATTCTAAGATTTGTTAGGTTAGGAAGAGTGATGTTAGTGTACAGCCATTTCTAATAAAAACATTTTAAAAATGTGACTTTATAATGGACAGATGTACGACATGGCTAAGGTTATTTAATAAATATTGTATAAAATATGTATGTGAGAATAAGGGGGTAGGTCAATTGTACATATTTATTAAAAGAGCTCATAATGCACGTTTTAAAATTTTAATAAACGAAAATAAATGAACATGTTTTATTTATTTCCATTCTTCCTTTCTGTTAAAATTAAAGAAAATCTGTAGGTCTGAGAGACTGGGGTATACATAATTCCACAATTTAAGATTAATTAATACGTTATTTATTCCTATAAAAGTTAAATTCCATGATTATTCACCAGATGGCGTTATATAATTATAATTCATAATTTTACCACCAGGCGGTGCTGAATTTCATATTAGTACCAAAAAAGAACCAAAAAAATTTAGGTGTCGTTAGTTGTATTACACTAGCGCCGCCTGTGGCATGTACGCGCAACTTGCCTCTATTTCTTCTCTGGTACTCTGTGGGTGACACAGCAACAGAAAACTCTATAGTTCAGCCATTTTGTTGCATCAGAACCGACTGAAGCATGGTTCAAATGCATCATCCATATGTAATAAACTATTTTAAGTTATAATTATTGATTAGGATATTTTAGAATATTTTCTATGTATTGAATATTATTTCCTTTCACAAAGAATAACAAGTATATTAAGAGGATGTATTTATAATTTAATAAAGGGAACTACTTTTTTGCTTACTTATTGCTTCTACATCATACATTAGTGTCCATAACCAATGAAAAGCGAGCAGGTCACATGGTTTTGTTTTGATGAAGATCACATTAAGAGTGGATAGCCTTTAAGCAAAATTTGTTGGTCCTTTCACATCCAACTTTGAATTACAACACTAGGGTTATTAAAAACAAGAATTGGAAATAGTTTTTTAGAATCATGCTCTATTGCCTATTCTTTAGATTGTAAACTTGATCCATTTGCTTCCACTTTAGATGTCCTACCTCTCTTGAAATCAGAAAAACAAAAACTATCTTAAATTTTTCTCCATTTTTAGACACCAAAAATGAATAATATATAAAGGGATGTGAGATAAAAAGAAGAAAAAGTAAAACCACATTTATCTAATATAACAAAAGAACACTCCATTACGAAGTGCATAAAAGTTTTAAAAATAGTGTCTATCAGAACTTGACGTAAGCGAGCTTAGCTTGATTTCCAATTCAGGACATTAAAACAGATGAGAGCAAAGTTCATCTTCTGAAGCAAATGGCTAAAATAAAGTATGTACCTATTTATGTATCTTGCTTTTCTATATAGCACCAAATTGTTTAATATAGGGCTTTACTTTCCAATTGTCAACATACTAAATATTTTATTTTATTAAGAATGTCACACAGTGTGATCAAAAACTATATTTGCCAATAATGAATTACATAATAATATAAGAACTGTAAATATAGTAACAATTTAAAATGTCCCCACTTCCTTTTACTCACTTTCAGAAGATTTCTCTTCTTCATTGACAGAAGGAACATTTGTTGAGGCTGTATAAACTTTTTTAAATACATTTTTTGCTGTTGTTACACTTCTCGAAAGATCTTTCCCCTGGATGTATTTCACTCAGAATGCTTTCCATAATATCATCTGTTTTTGAGCCTTTTGTTTTAGATAAAAGTTTTGTAGTCATAATTTCTATAACGTACCTCAAAATGTCTTTAACATCATCATTGTACTTACCCACATCTATCTCATTTGTCAACTTTCCAATACAAGAATGGAGAACTGTTTCATATTCATGCTCCATTGCCTCTTCTTTAGATTGTAAGC
Organism: Diploptera punctata; assembly: GCA_030220185.1. Taxonomy (NCBI): domain Eukaryota; kingdom Metazoa; phylum Arthropoda; class Insecta; order Blattodea; family Blaberidae; genus Diploptera; species Diploptera punctata. Next base: position 304,251 of record JASPKZ010000038.1, on the reverse strand, counting down.
TTGTAATTATATCACATACAACCTGTTTTGCAGCAGCAATGGGATCGTATGTAATGCTTGATCTCAATTGATTCGCCATTTCTTGAATTATTTCTTCTGTTCCTTGAGGCACATCAGATTCAGGTATGCTAGAAATAATTCTGTCAGAAATTTCATTAATGATTTCGTTACTAGTTAGATCATCTGTTTTCAGAACTTGATCAACTACATCATATACAATATTCTTGATATAGATAGCATGATCTTCAGGAATATCTTGAGTTATATTATTAACAATATCAGTGACTATATTTTTAACTGAAGGACTTTGATATTCTGATCCTGTAATCTGCTGTAAAACCTCTTCCAATACATCTTGAATGGTAGTTACATCTTCTTTAGAAGATATCTTTTTTTCTAATTGTTCAATGATTTCTAATAGTATTTGTCTTACAGTTCCAATATTTACAACTTCACTTTTTTCATGTTCAATAGGCATTGATTCTACTATCTCATTTAGAAGGCCTCTTATTCCAATTGGATCCCAGATTTGTAAGCCTGATTCTGTTTCTCCTTCTTTGTCAGTTAGCGTTTTAACAGCAAATGATACCCCAGAAGCTTTGTAATCTAAATGTTCTAGAGATTCAGTTCTTTCTTCCGGAATTGATGTTTTAGAAAGTTTTGCAATAGGAGGCAAAGGTCTGCTTTTAAGGCTGAGCATTTTAATTTCTTGTTTTAAAGATTCAATCTGTTCAATTTGTTCATTTTTAATTTTGATGAGTTTCTCAACATCTTTTTTATATAAATCTGGCTTTACTTCTATAGCTTCTTCCTAGAAAGAAACATTTCTCGATCATAAGTTACTTAAAAACTAAAATGTGTTCTCTATCTACAAGAACCAGACCCATCATTTTGAAGAGATTGATGAATTCTTCTCAAATATTGTACACTTTTGATAGAAGGTATGTCTCCTTTCTGGCTTAGAATGCTTCAATTTTTACTGATTATGCTCAGGACTCTTAAGTGTTTTTAGATATTAAATAGAAAAGTCAGTGGCTAAGCCTAAGTAATAGAACCATGAGGCTCATAAAAGTCATGATTTTGTCAGCTTGTACTAGAAGGCTGGAGGAAAAATGATTAATAAATGAGAAAGAAAGAAGAATGAGAATAAATTTACTATATTTTGTGATGAAGTAATGGAATTGCTGTGAACTATAACAGTGATGAAATCAATTTTTACAGTATTTTTTTTTTATCAGTGGAGATTTCACTGGAAGTCATACATCAAATTATGTATGCAGAGAAAGCATTACTGATAAACACTCACTGAAGGATTATATAATGAACAGAAAGGAGATTTGGAATTGTGAAATGACAATTCCAAAGTATGGATATACAACCTACGCCAGTAACATACTGATCAAAATTATGGGTCTTAATGCCAGTTCTTTACGCACAATATCAATGATTTTGGGAAAATAATTATAGATACAAGAAAAAATTTACTGTCAGTCCATATACATATATTTTGGGCATTGCATTGTAATAAGACCCTCAAGAGTAAAATAATACAGAAATGATTGATATACTGTAATTTGATGTTTTCATTATAAATTTAACATTTCTCACTGAAGGACAAATTATATTTGAAGAGAAAAATACACTCCTAGTCTGGGGTTTCAACCCAGGACCTTTAGCTTTCTACGCTAATACTCTACTATCTGAGCTATCATAAGCTCCAATCTAAACACAACATTTTCTTTATATTATTTTGAGTCTGTTAATCTTACCTCAATTTTAATGTTGATTTGTTCTTGAACATGTTTTGATTAGATCATAATTGAATTCAAGAACAAATCAACAGTGATATTGAGGTAAGATTAACAGACTCAAAATGATATAATTAAAAGAACCTCAAAATATTACTTCCTAAAATAAAACATTAATTACAATATTTTCTATTTTTTTTTATATTGAATAGAAAAATTATATGCTCAGACCAGGGCTTGAGCCCAGGACCTTTTGCATTCTAGATGAAAGGTCCTGGGTTCAAGCCCCAGTCTGAGTGTATAATTTTTCTCTTCAAATATAATTTATCCATCATTGAGATGTATGAAATGAATAATAAAAACATCATAACATTTTCTCTTATACATTGCAATTCCCTAGAGTGCCAAATGCTACGAATCATTGCTCGACACATGCAAATGACGGCTTCTTATTTAAGAAGACTTTTTTTTATGGGAATTTTAACATTACTTCAGAGCTTCTTTCGATGTTATTATTATAAATTGAACATTAAAATTTAACATCAATTTAACAGCTCTAGGAATTGCAATATATATATATAAGAGAAAAATTTGGATTTAGATTGGAGGCCTTAGGATAGCTCAGACAGTAGAACATTAGTGTTTACAGCTAAATATCCTGGGTTCAAACCCCAGTCTAGGCATATATTTTTCTGACGATTTTATTATTAATTTAACACTTCTCATTGAAGGATAAATTATATTTGAAGAGAAAAATTTTCGCCTAGACCGGGACTCGAACCCGGGACCCTTGGCTTTCCGGGCCAAGTGCTCTACCAACTGAGCTACCGAGGCGAGTTACGATCTAGACGCAAATTTTTCTCTTATGTACGTTGTAATTCCCTCGCGCCAAATGCTTGAAACCATAGCTTCTAGCTTTGCAAATGGCGGCTTCTTAGTTAAGAAGACATTTATTGGGAATGTAACACTACTTTATAGCCAGTATTACAACGTACTTAAGAGAAAAATTTGCGTCTAGATCGTAACTCGCCTCGGTAGCTCAGTTGGTAGAGCACTTGGCCCGGAAAGCCAAGGGTCCCGGGTTCGAGTCCCGGTCTAGGCGAAAATTTTTCTCTTCAAATATAATTTATCCTTCAATGAGAAGTGTTAAATTAATAATAAAATCGTCAATAGAAGCCCTACTGGCTATAAAGTAGTGTTACATTCCCAATAAATGTCTTCTTAACTAAGAAGCCGCCATTTGCAAAGCTAGAAGCTATGGTTTCAAGCATTTGGCGCGAGGGAATTACAAACGTACATAAGAGAAAAAATTTGCGTCTAGATCGTAACTCGCCTCGGTTAGCTCAGTTGGTAGAGCACTTGGCCGGGAAAGCCAAGGGTCCCGGGTTCGAGTCCCGGTCTAGGCGAAAATTTTTCTCTTCAAATATAATTTATCCTTCAATGAGAAGTGTTTAAATTAATAATAAAATCGTCAATAGAAGCCTACTGGCTATAAAGTAGTGTTACATTCCCAATAAATGTCTTCTTAACTAAGAAGCCGCCATTTGCAAAGCTAGAAGCTATGGTTTCAAGCATTTGGCGCGAGGGAATTACAACGTACATAAGAGAAAAATTTGCGTCTAGATCGTAACTCGCCTCGGTAGCTCAGTTGGTAGAGCACTTGGCCCGGAAAGCCAAGGGTCCCGGGTTCGAGTCCCGGTCTAGGCGAAAATTTTTCTCTTCAAATATAATATATTTTTCTCTTCAAATATGCTGTAATTTGGGTAACATTTTCTTTTTAAAGGAGAATCTGTTTTGTTTTAAATTATAAAATATTTTCATTGAATTAAAACTGGGTTGATCAAGAGTGTCGTAAATAGAATACTAATTAACCAACATTTAAAACCTTTAGATCCTTGTCATCCCATTGAAAATTTAAAAAAATATATTTTTTGTGCAATTTATCAAAGAATTACAAGGTATATAACAGAAAAATTTGCGTCTAGATCGCAACTCGCCTCGGTAGCTCTGTTGGTAGAGCATTTGGCCCGGCAAGCCAAAGGTCCCGGGTTCGAGTCTCGGTCTAGGCGAAATTTTTTCTCTTCAAATATATATCAAAGAATGTGTTTATTTAAATATACTTACCAATCTGTATTTCTGAATTCTTAGAATTTTATCTAATTCATTTTTCTCTTCTTCCAAGATAAGCAACAGATTTAACTTTTCGGTGTTTTCTTGTATGTATCTGCGTAAATTTTGCTGTTTTTCATCAAGTTTTTCCTAAAACAATAATTATTATAACAAGATTAATTGTTACTTTCTTTAATCAAAGAGAACAAATAATATAAGTAATAAACTTTCCATTGTATTTGATTTAATAGAGATCTAAGATTACCCAAATAAATTAAATCTTATACTGGCACAATCAAATAAATATAACCCTTTTTTTAAATAAATGCTACATATCAACTGTATCCAACTAGTCTGGAAGCATTAATCATCAGTAATAAGATACCATCAACAGGCCATGCGGGATGTGGACACAAGAATCCATGTTCTCTCAGCCAACACATGAGAATAACACCAGGTTGTTACCATTATACTCTGGCTGACTTTACCCCCAGAAAATAACCTACTAATTTAAAGGAAGCTCAGTAGTCTCCAGGGTTAGTCTAGACCAGCCTGAATGATAAATCCCTGCATCTCTCTACTGTCTGGAATGGAAGATGAAGCAGAAAATTTAGGTCCTTGGTAATTTTATTGAAATTGTATTTTATTATTTTATTAAATATTGGTTATTTAAGACATAACCAAATTTATTATAGACAGATGAAAATATTGGAAAGATCATATAGAAAGAATAGAAGACAACAGACTTGCTAAAAGAGCTAAAGAAGATAGACCAATGGACGGGAGAAGAGCAAGAGGAAGACCAGCCAAGAGATGGATAGACAGTAAATGCACATCCAATATGTCTTCCTCCGAGGAGTGATTTGGGAAATAAACAAAATTAAAATCCTACAAATAAGAAGAAGAAAGTTATTTAAGTAATACTTCCTAATAGTGAATATAAACAATATAAAAACAAGTAATGATTTAGATAAGATTAAGATAATTATATCATGTGCATGAATTAACTTATAAAAATATTTAAGAAATTGGGATATTTTAAATTCTCAATGAACATTTTAATTAGAAGAAGTACTGAAAACAACCAAGAACAGAAAGGCAGCTGGAATAGACGGAATTAATATGGAATTAATAAAATATGGAGGAATTTTTTTAAAACTGAGATTATTACATTTTTTTAAATTTATGTTGGAAACAAGCAACAATACCAGAAACCTGGACAACAGCAATAGTACAATCTATTTTTAAGAAAGGAGAACGTAACGACTGCAACAACTACAGAGGAATAAGCATTTTAACTGCAGGCTATAAAATATACTCAAGAATCGTAACATTTAGGTTAAAACAAATAGCAGAGGTAATGTTAACAGAAGAACAAAGTGGATTCAGACCAGGGCGTTCATGTATGGATAATATATTTATGATAAAAGAATTTATAAACAAAAGAAGAGAATATAACAAGGAAACACACATGGCTTTTATTGATTTTGTCAAGGCATTTGATAAAGTAGACAGAGGAAAACTTTGGACAATTTTAAAAGAAAAAGGAATTCCGAAACATTTAATAGTAGCTATAAAGAGTTTGTACTGGAACACAAATTTTGTTATAAAAACTAGAAATTAAGTAAGTAAAAATAAAATTCATACTAATCAAGGAGTTAAACAAGGATGCAGTATCTCTCCAGTTTTGTTTAACCTATACATCAATGATATAATAAAAAAATAGAATGAAGAAACAAATAAAGGAATAAAATTAGATAAAACACACTACTTGAAAACATTATTATATGCTGATGACCAGGTAATAATAGCAAATATAGAAGATGAGCTTCAAAGGAATATTTTTAAATTTACATAATATATGTGAACAATATAATCTCAAAATATCTATACAAAAAACTAAGGTAATGGCATTCCAAGGGAAAAATCAAATCAGATCCAAAATAGTAACAGGAAACAAAATCATAGAACAGGTGAACCATCTCAATTATCTAGGATGTGACATTTCATTTAATTATGATAATGATATAACTAATAAAATAGCAAAATTCCAGGGAATATGTGGTACGATAAAATGATCACTAAATAATAAAACAACAAGAGAGACCCAATTGAAATTTATAAAACATTGGCAGTACCGGTACTGCTCTATGGTTCAGAAGCCTGGATACATAAAAAACAAGATCTAAGTAGGATAATGGCGGCAGAATAAAATTTTTGAGATCTGTTAAAGGGTGCACTAAGGAAGACAGAATCAAGAACACAGAAATAAGACAGGAACTTGAAACATTTGCAATAACTGATAAAATAGATACATATAGACAAAAATGGAAGCAACACATAGACAGAATGAATGAAGACAAATAACAAAATACAAACCTAAAGGCACCCGAGATGTGGGCAGACCTAGAAAGAGATGGGCTGAAGTCGGAACGGGTCAACAGACCTATGCAGATGATGATGATGACATTTTAATTATAATATCTTGAATTTCTATTGATTGAAGTGCATTGTAGCATATTTCAAAATTAAATGTTGTAACTATCTTTTGCTTGAAATATATCAAATTTTGAAGTGTTGACCAATAGGAACAAAGATTGAAGTCATGTAATATAATAATATTATCCCATAGAAATATTTTACCAGTCAGTCACCTTGAATTGTCAAATGGTCTATAAGCATCCCACCATAGTGGTAGAAGCGAACCTACATGATGTGAATCTAGCACTAATTATAGTTACGATGGTTGATGAATATAAAATCAGCGAAGAACAGAAATAAATATTTATTTAACTTTCACAGGGAAAAAACACTATGAGGTTTAATTTAAGAGTTAAATTAATATTTTTATTACCTCACCTCGTATCCTTTTTCTTCTAGATTGCAGTTTCGGAGCTATATCTCCATCATCAGTAGCCTCTCATCGACCGGTGTTATGTCGTTTTATGGCAGTTTTCTTCTTCCAAGGATATGAGGTGAGGTAATAAAAATATTAATTTAATTCAGAAATAAATATATTCAAATGCTTATAAAAGTCAATCTCAGAAATAGTGAAATCACTGATAAAATATTAACCATTAATATATTGTCTGACAAATTCATAAATTTTATATATATATATACACACACACATACACCCTATTCCAAAATGATGGACGGCGTTTTAAGTAGTTGGTATAGCTTTACAAACAAAATTGGATGTGTGGTTTTCTCTATTATGAAAGAAAAACTGTGAAAGTCTGTATGCAGTAATTTGTTTCTTGTCATTATTATGTCACAGCATTAAATTTATGAAAATGGCGACTCCTGTACAGAAGGTATTCTGTGTGTTGCAATTTGTAACGTCAGGTTCCATTGCTGCAGTGTAGCAAGCTTTCCGAAGGCAATTTGGAATTGATAAGATTATCTGTTGATGGTATAGACAGAAACAACTGGATATATCTGTAAAAGGAAATGATGTGCATGATAATGTTACCCGATAAAGGATAGGACGCACCGGTATGGATGATATGGTTTATTCCCGATGGCCTCTACGGTCTCTCTATCTCACACCTTGTGATTTCTTCTTGTTGGGGTATGTGAAGGACCATGTGTACGTACCTATGTACCACCACTTCCTATCGACCTTCCAGACTTGAGAAGAAGGATTGTTGCTGCTGTTGAATCCATTACTCCAAATATGCTGACCAAGCTTTGGGAGGAATTCAACTATCGGCTAGATGTGTGCTGTGCAATGAAAGGTGCTCACATCGAACACTTATAAAGTATGTTATGAAAACTCAAATAGTTTCTCTTTAATCTCATGTAAGTTTTGTTCCTATATATATATATATATTATATATATATATATATATATATCATGTAAAGGAAATTAAACAACTTTAAAACCCCATCCATCATTTTGGAACACAATGTGTATATATATATATATATATACTAGATGTCCCGGCCACGCGTTGCTGTGGCTAAGGTATACGTTAAAAATTTAAATTAAGTTGCTGTCTTTCAGCCAGATTACGTAAAACTAATACTTACACATGAAATTAATAATATTAAAAATAAAATAAACACTGAACGCACTTAAATTATGAAATAATCAATATTTGTAATTCAATTGAAATTCGCGGTTGCAACAAAAAGCACAGCCATCTGGATCTCTCTTTGTTAAATAATAAACCAATTACCTTACCAAATTACTTTACACCGCCATCTGTTAGAATTGTATTAAACTCACAGATAATTACAACTCTTTGTTAAATAATAAACAAATAATTTGCATTAAAAATAATGTGACTATACATTTAGTTATAAACTTCCCTAAGTTTCAAGTTAGATCAAACAGCACACAGTGTGCAAAATTTTATTAAAATTGGTTCAGTAGTTTAGGATTCCATCGCGGACAAACAACGTGACATGTAATTTTTATATATATTAAGATATATATATATATATATATATATGTTATATTGCAGATTTTCACGGATATAAGTATGAATATGAAAGTTTTCTTGGGTTTTCCGCGTCTTGGATTCAAGTTCGGCCTCTGCCCACTGATTCCGATGTTTCGGCATGATCCCACATGCCATTATCAAGGAATGATAAGTTCGAGTTACAGGTTTAGGTCTTATATAATAAAATACATAGAGTTTTCGCTGTGGTCCGTTTCCAAAAACTCTATGTATTTTATTATATAAGACCTAAACCTGTGACTCGAACTTACCATTCCTTGATAATGGCATGTGGGATCATGCCGAAACGTCGGAATCAGTGGCCAGAGGCCGAACTTGAATCCAAGATGCAGAAAACCCAAGAAAACTTTCATATTCATATATATATATATATATATATACACACACAAATAAGATATAATAGTGCCCAAGTAGAAATACAATGTCTAAAAGTTACTTATAATTTATCAAACAAAGTAAAATTAATCAATATTATTTAGAATTTAAACTATATCTATGATTTAACTACAGAAAAAAGTTTTCTTTTTACCAATGCCACCAGGTTGTCTTTATGACATTTCTGGTATTCTCTCCTGATATGGCAGAACTGTAACCCACTTCTTAAGTTGGACCCTAGAAGGCAGGGTTACAATACCCCTGATGATATGATACGTGCTGAATAATAATGAAATACCAGGAGAGTCCTTAAACCTAAACTTAACCTAAATCTAGATCAAGGGTGATCACAGATCTGGCCAGATATCGAACCCAGATCACCATGAACTGTAGTCAGAAGCTGTGACAATTAGCCCATGAGGCTGGCCATAAAAAAAAATAGTTGTGCAGGACCAATTTTAAATGTCACATTAGTCCAAAGATTCAATTGGATATAAGGATAATTATATGTTAAATAAAGTGAAAGTGAATTTTTTATTAGCGAGTTTTAATGTATCAATTCATTGAGATTTCCTTGTGTTCTTCACTGTGTGAACCAACCAATATTCTGTCTTCAAACCTGGTCATCCAGCCCTTTAACAGGTATCTTGCTGTATGCAAATTATGGAATTTTTATTATAGAACTGTAGTTATATACAATATTGGAGCAGCAACACTAAAACATGTAAAAGCATATCCCTGACGAGAGTTCTCGGAATAACGAAATCCAACTTATCCTCTGATGTTACACCTAGCCTCATAACAAAAATAGGGAGTGTTAAATCTATTAAATAAACACATGCCAAAGTAAATTTTCGGGCACACCATAGCATAAATGGTTAAGGCAATACACTACAAACAGAATGTCGAAGGTTCGAGTCCTGGTATGGTCAGGATTTTTAAACTGATCCAAACCATCTGGTGGCATCATGGCCATGGGGTCAACTCAGCCTCTAACGAAAATGAGTACCAGGTGCTTGTTCTGGGGTTAAAAGTGGCCGTCATGTAGGGCTGACATCAAGTGTCGATTGTCTAGAAAAAAGTGGGAAACTTAACCTCCTACTACCCCAAGGATCTCCTATGGCCTGTAGTGGGATCAATTTACCTTTTTAAAGTAAATTTTATGGGTACTTGAGGATTAGAGAGAAAATAACTTGACTTTGATCAAATAAATGTGCCCCTTTAACTTAATAGAATACTGTATACTAATTCTGGCCTAAGTTCCAGTTGTACTATAAACAAACTTGCATAAGGTATTATTCTGCCAACACCGTCTATTGGGGGTACCATGGTGCTATTTTTACCTGCCACATGACTGAATTATGTACAGAACTGTCATCGATAGAAACATTGTTCTTAGGCAACATCGTATTTTACGAGAAATAAGACTGAATACAAGGTAAAATGATACTAATAATTGGAAACTTCCCCCATTTTTTATTTATTTATTTATAACAAAAATTATATATAGACTACCCAATCAGACATTTATGCTTTTCCATGATGTCGATAGGTATCCTTTACTTACAATTTAATTCCGAACAGAATTTATGCACCATGCTGACTCACCTGTAAATTCTGCTGTTATTTTCATATCCTTGATTGCTAATGTGGAATTTTTTCACTAAACTATACGAAAATATTCAAAATAATTTGTTTTTCTCCACTTTTCAAGTACTTTCCTTTGCAATGTCTTATAACTGTACAGAAGCGGTCATTGTAAACAACTGAAATTCCAATATATTCTACATTGTGCACGCATAAGAATAAAATAATAGTTGACGGCTGAGGAATTTCATCAATCAGAGTTGTGACTGAAGATGGACGAGATTTTGTTTGAAACCATGGTTTCATGAAAAGCACAAAATTTATGAGGTGAGTTTTCAAAAAAATTTCTCCGATGAATTTAAATTATTATTATTACCTCATAACATTGTTTATTTTTTATTATTTCACTCACCTCATATGTATGAGATGAGTGAAATAATAAAAAATAAACAATATTAAAAAACCTCATAGTGTTATTTCCTATCTACATAACTTAATAAAGTTGGCTATCAAGTCATAGGAAAACAAGAATAACGTAAACAACTGGAACAAGATGGCGGCTTCAAACATACAACATTTCAACGAACATTTTTCGAAAACTAAGATAGAAATTAAAAGATATTTGAAATTAAAAGAACTTAGAAGCAAAAGAGCTGCAGATATCAAATTCATTAACAAATGTTTAGAAAATAATATCACTCCAAAATTTGTCCGGAAAATGGTTAAAAACAACAATAACCAACACCAAAAAAGTTTAGAAAAGAAAACTCTCAATTTGGAAAAAATCAAACATTACACAACTATAAGTAAAATAGATGTAGAACTGTACTTTTTACATCTAAGATTAACCAACAGTTTAGGACAAATAATTTGGGATAACCTAGAAAAAAACTTCTACAACCATGAACCTCAAAATGAAGAAAAAATTTGATGTACAAAAGAAAAGATAATTAATTTAAAACCTGATTTAAAAAAATTGAAGAAAAATATAAGTACAAAAAGTATAACCACTACATTAGGGAGGGATAAAGAAAATGAGAATAATATAATTAACCTATCATCTGAAAACTTTACAAAAGAAGAAATATAAAAAAAAAATATGAAGTATGAGGTGAGTGAAATAATAAAAAATAAACAATATTAAAAAACCTCATAGTGTTATTTCCTATCTACATAACTTAATTACCTCATAATGTTTACTTTCCAACATTAATTTTAATATGAAACAATACTTCTATGTGACTCCAAAGCAGCCATTCTTGCTATAACACGAGACACAACACCCAAAAGCATCAAAATTATTGAATGTCACAAAATGATAAAACATTTATCCCGTCTACATAAAAAAGTTGTACTTCAATGGATTCCGGCCCATTGTGGAGTGACAGGCAATGAAATAGCCGATTTTCTAGCCAAGAAGGGTAGCAAAATTGTTTCAAACCCAACTTCTGCTCCAGTTTCCTTTCACTCTATCAAAAGAATTATCTCAAATAAATACATCAATAAACTTAGAGAAGAATACACCACCAAAACATCTGGAAAGGAATGGGAAAATCTACAAGCTTATGACATTACTACATTACAAAGAAAATCTGCAGTAGCAACATTCAAACTGCTAATGGGACATGACTGCTTGAATAAACACCTACACAGAATTGGCATAACAGATTCACCTAAATGCCCTTTTTGCAATTTAAATGAAGATATGGAAAGAAACCATCTCCTCCGTTGTCCAGCTTTTGTAGAAGAGACCAGCCTTTCTGCTAAATATTGGAGTGCAAGAGAGCGAATGATTTCATTATCAAGTGCTCGACATTAGATACCAACCAACCAACAATACTTTGTTAATCTATTAAAATTGTATTTGAAGTGAAAATCTTGAAATCCACTTTAACTTCCCAAAAACCTAATCTTACAAATTTTAATCATCATCTTTGTCACAACTACATTTTTTTAGAATGGAAAAATCCAAGACCAAGTCCTATGGGAGGAGCTTTAAGCCATGGGTCCCAGTTTGAAGATTTTTGGGTAAAACTATACTTTTGAAACCGGTATCATCAAGACACGCAACTTTATGAGGTGAGGTGTTAAAGTATTTTCTCCAACTCATTCATTAATGTAAATACCTCATAGTGTTACCTCCCACTTTAATTTTGATTAAAAAAACTTAGTTGCTTACCTTTGAGGTGATGATTTAACCACTTATCATTCACTGACTCAAGTTTCTTCACTGCATCTGTGACATTCTCAATGTGACACCACCGTTACAACTGCCGTCCAGCAGTTTCTTCTCTTGCAGATTGTTTTCTGCGCTCTCTGATGGCTGACCGATGAACCTCCAAATCAATCCCCTCTTATCTTCACCAGGTATCTCAAAATTCATAGTTTTGTTTTTATTCTTGCATATGTAAATTTCTCCCAAATTGTGAGTTCCTTTGGTTTTTCCAACTGTTTAAGTAATTTTGCCTTGGTTTCAATTCTGTGTTTTTCTGACCATGCATGTGCAGCTATTGCAGATTTTTCTGTTTTCTCCATTTTAACATTCTAAGGTGTTCTTTCAATCTTGTATTTAAATTCCTTTTTGTTTTCCCTATGTATATCCTTTCACAATCTTTACAATCAATTTAGTAAATTCCTGATTTGTTGCAGTCTTCAATCTTTTCATTTTTGAAAATTTGGGAAAAAATTTACATATGCAAGAATAAAAACAAAACTATGAATTTTGAGATACCCGGTGAAAGTGAGAGGGGATTGATTTGGAGATTCATTGGTCAGCCAACAGAGAGCGCAGAAAACAATCTGCAAGAGAGGAAACTGATGGACAGCAGTTGTAACTGTGGTGTCGCATTGAGAATGTCACAGATGCAGTGAAGAAACTCTCCTGCGAAGAAATCAAGAAATATGAGGTGAGTCAAAATACAACTAAAAATAAATATACAGAGGGTTGTTTCCGATCTCTGATAACAATTTGCCAAGTAGATTGTGACGTTGGAGTGTGAGTTATCAGGACAGGAGTGTGCGAGGTGATCAAACCAGTCAGTGTGCTGCTTCTGTTACACTCGCACGCGTGTTGCTCTCATAATGTCTAAGAAGATAGACCCATTTTGGGAAGGGTACATTACTGCCCTTTCTGATGCTAATTATAGTTATTCTGTGATTATTGAGGCTTGCAAAAACATAATTTTATGGTGTCAAAGTGTGGAATTAGCTCAGTGGTTAATAAAAAGGGAAAGGGTCGCTTGGGATTAATTCCAAAAGGAAAAAAAACGGGCAAATCCACGACCTGCTACTACGCACCCTAGATATAATCAGAAAGGTCAAGGTCCTTATCTCTGGTGGTAACCCTGCCACACAAAGGGTGATTGCGAACAGATTGGGGAATATCCCTTAAAACTGTAAACACCATAATAAACAAAGATTTAAACATGGAGAAGCGCCACAAATGCAGGGTTCATAAATAGTTGCCACGTCACATTGCCGAATGCCGCGCCAACAGCAGGAAACTATGAAAAGCACCTGGCAGGAGAAAAATGGAAATTTTTGGTCACACTTGATGAAGCATATGTTTATCTAGGAGACTGCAACAAACCCCGGGCAATTTAATATAGAGAAAGGGGTGAAAACATTTTTCAAAAGTGGTATGCCGAATGCAGAGAAAGTTTTTCCAATGGATTTATGGTCATAGCGGGATATTGCTACAATGAAAAACTGACCATTCGTAGAGTAGCTAAAAAGGCCAAAATCAACTCCCAGTACTACCAGGAAGAAGTTCTCACCCCAATTTACCCGACTAAAATCCCAGCTCTCTATGGTATAGACAAAAACCAAGTCTGGGTGCACCAAGACAAGGCCTCCAGTCACACTTCGGGTTCAACCCTGACATTCCTGGAGAAATGAAGCAGGAAACTGGAATACATGCTATTCCATTCAGCAACATCCCAGTGAAGTCTCCTGATGCATCACCGATGGACTTTGTGTCTTTGGACTCTTCAAAAGGGCACTGGGAAACAGGCATCCTTGAACAATAGACGGTCTCTGGAAAGCATATAAAGAGGAGTGGGAAACTTCTAGACATGGCTGTGCTGCGTAAGTCTTCTGCAGCGGAAACTCCAATGTCGAACCATAGCTCGGTGAAGAGCCATCAATTAGAGCATGCTCGATGGTGGAGACATGGCTATTCTTAAGGTAAAACTTAAAAATCATTTGTTATCAGAGATCAGAAACAACCCTCCGTATATATGGTTTTTATCTTATGTATGTCAGATACTATATGATACAATACCTTTAATTCAATTATCTTCTTATCATATTCTTTCCTGGCATCTGCAAGTGAATTTCTCATTTCTGCCACCAATCTTCTGAGGATTGATTCTTCGATTTCATCTATATTGACTTGAGCATTGAATTTTCGGTACATACACTCTGCTATTTCATCCTTCAGAAGCTTTATTTGTTCTGTCATATGTTGACAGTCTAGCTTCAGTCTGTGTAAATGTTTTCTATTTTGCCTTTAAAAAATCATGTACCAGTAGTCATTAATAGTATATTGTACAAACCATATTGTTTGTTGCTAGTAACTATAGCATCTTCATCTTAACTTTGGTCCCTAAATTCTAAAGATGTCAGAATTTTTATTACCAGTTACAAAATAATTATTTCACATAATCACAAATGTAATACAAATTTTTAAAAATACTCTAAAACTTATAGATCAATAAACAAAGCATTCAAAAGAAGAATTGGATATTGTATACACAGAGTGATCCACATAAAATTGATACTTTTAAATACTGGATTTGGGACAATTGCTATTGGTACCCCTACCATACATCGTTGCCTTTTATTTTGTCCAATGCCACCAGGTTGTCTTTTATGACATTTCTGGCTTTCTCCCTTGTTACTGGTGGAATTGTAATTCATTTCTTAGGTTGGGGCACATGGAAGGCAGAGTTATGTTACCCCGATAATATGATGGGTGATAAAAGATAATGAAACACCAGGAGAGTTCTTAACCTAAATTCCAGACTATGGCAACCATAGGAGTAATTCCCTTTAAGGAAAAATTCCTAGGGTCTGACCAGGAATTGAACCTGGGACCTGATGAACTGTAGTCAGAAATGCTGACCACTAGCCCATGAGGCTAGCCTTATTATTATCTATTAATAATTATTTTTGCAGTCATAAATAAACATGCAACATGTTTTGATTGTGAAAACATATTGGCAGACAAGTTAATTGATTGAAACACAGTGTGCATTTCAAACACAAGTCAATGTGTGTTATGTGTCTCTCCTTAGCAAGACTAGAAAAAAAAACCTGCAATGAGACAAGATGGTGTTGATGATGTTCGAGAATGTTTAGTGAACTCACCAGAGAAATCATCGGCCGATTAAGCCAGGACACACGGTACTCATATGACACATGTCAAAGAGCTAAAAAAGAAAGCAGGCTTAAGAACATACAGAGTGCATGTAATAGATTGTACTGTATTGTCTTCTAAATCTCAATGTGTTTTGTTTGCCATTTTTTTAGGTAATCGAAAGATGCTGCAGAATTGAGGACTGCATGTTCGTTTATGATTGCAAAATTAATTAATATTAGACTACAATAGCCAAGGTAATAGTTTTATATGGGTCACTCTGTATAATATAATAAATCCATGGTCATGGTCAAGTGAACTGGTTGCTGTCACTGGCTGGCTTAGTATGATGCAATTTTCCAATCTTTATTTAAATTTTCTCAAGTTTAATATGTTGCAGATAATGTCAATATATGCTAAGTGAATTTTAAGTCTTGGTTTATTAAACTTTAGCCCATTTTGGCAAAAATAAAGATTAGTTGGTTACTAGTGTCACCAATATGTTGACAAAATAACTAGAAAATTGTGACATATATTTATGCTATAAGCAATAAATTCAACTTAACAGTTTCAACATTTCTAATCCTATCCAACAAACAGTTAATATTGAAAACATTTTAGAGTTGATATTTAGGGACACATTAGACAGGGAAGTAAGGTATACTTACATATGAACTTCTTTTTGTGCTTCAGTTTCCTTGCCTAGCTCACCAATGCGTGTTTGTAATTGTTTGAGAGCTTCTTTTGAAAACACTAGAGTTTTATCTATAGGTTCCAGTTTGTCTGAATCTTCTTTCAAACTGAGCAACTGATCAAGTTTCAAGATCACTAAACACATCACTTCATTCAGTCTTTGTTGTTTTTCTCTCTGTTAAAAAAAAAAGTACTGTTTTTACTAAAGAAACAATAGAAAAAAATAATAAGTAGAAAATTATATGAGGAGCATAACAATAAAATCATTTTTATTTCTTATTTCTTTAGGAATGGAAAATCAAGATCAGATGCTGGATATATGAATAAAGAGTACCAATTTACAAGCTGATGATGGAGCATAGGCTCCGAAAGTACTTCACATCTAACATTCAAAGTTAAGGAAGACTGAGATCTCAGGTATCTATTTTTATATTTTATATGAATAAAAGTCCACCGCTGTGGTCTCGAGGTAGCGTGCTGCCTTGTCACGCAGCGGGCCTGGGTTCGATCCCCGGTCGGGGCAGTTTTTCTGGGTGGGGTTTTTCCTCACCTGTAAGACAAATGTCAGGAAAACTTTAAGGCCCAAACGGTCCCCGAAATCATATGGCCATCATCACCATCATCATCCTTATCATCATCATCATCATCATCTTTCACTGGTGTGGAAAGCAACGGGAAGCTACCACACCTACAATTCCCTAGTAAAGCTACAAGCATACCATGAAAATGCTATGATTGCAGTGAAGAACCTGCCTTCGGGGAAAATTACTATGGATGGATGGATATGAATAAAGTTATGAAACCATCCCTTGTACAAAAGAACACCAGGTTACATTTATATAACATTTTGGCTAGAGCAGTGTTGTCCTACGGTAGTGAAGCATGGACACTAAAAAGACAACATGAAAGCAGAATAAGGCTTGTGAAATGAGATTCATGTGCAGAACAGCGGGTTACACCAGATGGTATCGGAAAAGGAACACCGATATCTTAAAAGAATTGAAGACTATGCCAATTTTGGAATATATTAAACAGTATCAACTAAATTGGAAACACCATCTTGAAAGAATGAGATCAAATTGGATCCCCAAAGCTGTTTATAATTATATACCAAGGGGACGAAGATCTCTGGGCCGTCTTATGAAATGCTGGAGGGAAAATTTTCTATAGGATCGTAACAGGCCTTGGCCTAATACTTGGAAGGAAGAAGAAGAAAGAAGATGAATAAAGGTAATAAAATATTTTTGATGAAATATGTAATATGAAATGCAGTGTTTCTCTAATAGAATAATTCCATGAAAATGTCATACCGAGGTGAATATTTTGAAATTGATGCAGTAATAATTTTGTTGATGGAATATGTATCTTTAAAGTTAAATTTTCTGATTCTACAAGAGAATGTTTCAAATATATACATTTTTAAAATCTAAAATTAATGGTAGAACTTGTCATATTCTAAACCTGTAAAAACACACAACATTTTACCAATTTATTGTTTAATGATTTGGTCATATTAATTTGTTCTATTTCACAAACTCTTTTGTTAAACCATACTTCGGCCCTTCTTAGTCATAAATGTTTTAATATTTATTGCATTCTAATGTTCTAGATACCTTAAATGTGCCCTTTAATTTTAACTGTATGCCATGGTCAGTCAGTCACGGAAAACAAAAATTATTGTACACAACTTAATAATTGATGGATTAAAATTTCCTTTTGGATTCCAAGTTATCGGTATATAACCAACAAAAAAGTTTTAATGACATTTTCTTGTAAAGTCATTATTTTTCCCGTTAAAGTCCTGTGAGTGACTGACTTCTGTCCTCTTATTTATACTGCCAATACACATGGCACACTCAGTTACTTGCTACGCTCCACTGAGGATTAACATAAACATGGTTTAGGAAATATGGTAGATGATTCAGCTCAGCTGTTACATAAAATAATTACTGACCCTTCTTCTGTATCAATATGAACTAAAAGGCCATCAGCAGAAGTATTGAAAAATGCCTGGGGAAACATTGCAGTAAATGAAGCAGCATACAGGTTGATTTCTTAGAAAATTATACCTATAAAGAGCAAAATGAGATCCAGACTCATTGGAGTAATGAGCAGATCTCAATATTACTGTTGTTGCCTGTTTTAGACGGAATGTGACAAGAAGTTCAGAATAACTCCTTTTCTGTAGTGTCAGATTACATGACACATGACAAGCATGCTGTTAGATTATATTATTTTTAGTCTGGACATCTTACCTCAATATTAGATGTTTGCATAAGAAAAGTTTTTTTTTTTTTTTTTCCAAACTATTGGTACATCTTCCAAAACTTGAGGCAATAAAAATATTTTCAGATGGAGCAGCAAGTAGATTAAACAGAAGTAGGCTTATACATTAAGCAGTGTGACACTGCTTATTTACATATTTGGATTCAACATATGGATCAGAAAGCTGGACAATAAATGAAAGGATGCAGAAAAGAATATTGGCGACAGAAATGGATGGATTACGGAGAAGTATGAGAATATCCAGACTATAACATATTCGAAATATATATATCAGACAAGAAACTGTTATCAAAAGGAAAACAAAGTGAGCTTTACAGTGGTATGGACATGTACAACAGATGTCGGAAGACCAGTGGCCTAAACAGCTGTTAGATTGGATGGTACCAGGTGGAAGGAAGAGGGGAAGAAGTAGAACAACATGGTATGAGAGAATATATGATGCCATGATGAAGAGGAGTATGGAAGAGGGACAATGGGAAGAAAGGAATCCCTGGAAAGCAGGAATCAAGGGTGAACTGCTGTAAAGTGGAAAGCCTGTATTAGGTAGGTAGGATTCAACATAGAATGGAACTTTTTTTGAATCGTACAGTGCAAAGGGGGTTGTAGATGCGATTGGCTGTCAAGTAAAAAGGATGGCATGGATATCTGGAAAATTGAGAAAGAAGATACAAAGTGGTGCAGAAATCTGTAATATCATGTGCAGTAATACCAACCAAATAACTGTTCAGGAGGTGCCACAAAATGAAGTCCCAACATTATTAGATCCAATATTTCATATTCAGTCCTGAGCAGGAGGAAGAACTACCCAGCCACATAAGGGAATGGATACTAGGATTTATGGAATTGATTGGAAGCAGCTAATGAAATTAGCTTTTGATCATGCTGAAAGAAATGGCATAGAACACAAATTTAACTGCCAGAAAGAAATGGCTGGAAAAAATTGGCTTTATGGATTCTGCAAGTGATGTAGGTTTTCTGTGCATTCTTCTCAGAATGTGGTCTTGGAAGGATGATCAGACTCAGTGTTCATTATTTTTCCAAAATTTGAGGACAGTATTGGAGGAAAAGAAATTTCCTGTTCCACAGAATTTTCAACCTGGATGAGAGTGGAATTTCAACTTTTCCAATCATCATTCAAAAGTAATTTCGTCTAAGGGGAAGCATTATTATAGTCAAGGTTGTTTCTAGTGTGAGGGAACAAAATGTCACAGTCAAATGTTGCATGTCTCCAACTGTGCTCTTCATCCCACCAGCAGTGATCTTTACAAGGAAGAGAACCTGTACAGAGATTGTCGCTAAAGGCACAATGAGCATGATCTCCGACACTGGCTACATGGTAACAGATACCTTTTTAGAGTGGCTGAAACATTTTGCAAAATTTGTTAACTGAACAGAAGATGATCCTGGATTGTAAGGGGTAGTGACGTGTGTATAACCTCTCCTACCCAATTCTCATCCTCACCTTCTCGTGGTACAACCCGTTTTCACAAACGAGGCTCTGAGGACCGAGTCACGGCGGTATAACCGTTCCATCGGGTACTGAGTAAATGTGGTATCCTAATGTCTGTCCAGAGACTAAAAGGTAGCAGCCCTACCACTGGACTACTTAGCATCGGGCCAGTAACCTGTCCTAAGGAACTTCAAAACTACTTTCAAGTCTCAACATGTATCAACCTGCAGGAAGAAGAAGACCAGGACGTCCACTCAAAAGGCTTCTGGATGGTGTTTCTCTTGAGGCCGAAACAGGTCAACAAATGGCCTAAATTCGTGAATGTACTATGATGATGATGATGACGATGATCCTGTACTGCTCCTTCTTTACAAAAATGTTTTCCACTGCAGTCTGGAGGCAGTGTTTTACTGTAAAGAACATTTTAAAATCTGCTTTCTCTGCCACCTCATGCATCTGTTTCATAATGAGGAAAACCATGAAGGAAGTACAACCAGGAAATTGAACTCTATCAGACAATGAACCCTGTCAAAGTGAAATGTTGCAACTTCACAAAATAGAATAGTAGAAGTTAGAAATAGAATTGTGAATACTGCTGGTCGGACTGACCTGTAAAACTTCCAGTTCTTCTTGATTAGCCTGACACAATGCTGTTATTGTTTTTATTTTCTTTGTGTTTAATTCCACATCCTTTTTTTAGCACATCAATTGCTTTTCTTTCCTCAATTACTTGTTGTTCATAAGAATGTCTACAACAGAAAAATAAGAAAATATAGTTATCCTTTGCTCCAGCTTTAAAAATTCATACTCTCTCTTTCAGAAACTGGAAGAACATGGTAATGTTGATTTTTCTTCATTTTTGGGCAATGATCAAGTAATATGGAAAATTTAAAGAATTGAAAGCATAATATTGATAGTTTAATATAATAAATTTGGGAATTTTTAACATTATGAGGTTTTATTACCCGTCAGCGCCAACATCCATACGTGGTATAGACCCTCTCTTCTTCACATATTGCCGACATCTATATGTGGTATAGACCTATGCAGGCATGTTTTCTTTTTGTTCTGGATCGTACATTTTTTAAGCTACAAATATGTAATTTATTTGTGTTTAACGTAGAAATTATGAGCTTTCAGGACATATGAATAAAAATAATATTTGTTTAAAATTTAATTTCATATTATTTTTTTAAAAAAGCAGATGAGATTGAAGTAATCGTAATTTTCTCTAAATGCGCGCGACCTTTTCATTTGTTTTTTTACTGCTGTATATTCTTATATTTGCATATGAACAATATAGTTTTGAAGCCTAAGATCTTAGCTTTCTTTCTAAGTGTATGAATCAGCTGTGATCACATTTTGTGCATGTGGTATTGAGGTTGAAGTAGTTTCTTACTTCAACACTCGATGGCACACAGACCTAGCTTTGTGCTGCTTTCTGCAGGACTTCTAATAAACTTATACAGAATCTAATTTTTCAGGTCGATAAAATGATATACAAGCTATCGATTGATATATAAATCGACCTGTTTAGGGGAATACCTGATTTATTTTGCCTCTTTCAAATAGATGTTACTTACAAGGAATCAGTCTGAGGCGCAGTGTCGTGCGTTATATACGTAATTATGGCCAGTCGTAACCTAAAAGACACTTCATCAGAAAAATTACCCCTAAAAGTGATAAATTGAAACCTCAAAGGAAGTGTGTTGTTTGTACTAAACATGGGAGAAGAAAGACATCTGTTTATTGCTGCCAGGAATGTGATGTAGGTCTGTGAATTGAAGAGTGTTTCGAGCTGTATCGCACCAAGCTCAACTACTAAGGTGATGTGATTTTTTATTTCTAAAATTAGTAGTACTAAAATAAGAGAAAACTATTTTTATGGTCTGTGTAGTTGTAAATAACTGCTGTAGAATTTTTATATGAATCCAAGCAATAATTCAGATTCTAAGTATAAACATTGCTAGTGCTTTGACACAAGATTGAGCTTGAGTTCACTCTTCTAAATATTCATTCTGATTTTGGTTATGTCAGCTGCTTTTGTATATACAAGTTACAGATGAATCAGCACTATGCCACACAATATATTTAGTGTCTCACAGAAAGAAACAGGGGTGTCCAATGTGAGCAAATCAAATTATTTAGTAAAAATGTGTATCATGGGAGAGAAACTCAGATTTCAAAATTTTTTTTTAATCGTTTATAAAGGCTACTGAACTCCATACGGTATGTATTAAATTTCTCATTTATTTCTAAGCTAACAAGTAAAAATTTCGTTCAAATCCATCGATATTTAAAAAAGTTATGATCGTTTATACAAATCAGTGTTCTAGGAATACTAAAATGTTAAAATGGCCTCCGTCCATGCAGTAGGAAAGCAAGTAAAAGGGTGTGTCACTGACGGGTTAATAAGAATAAAATGAATTGTGAATTCTTAATATTGATAGTACTTGTCCAGTAATTTATTTATTTTTATTTTTAAAAACTCTTGCATAAATTGCAGAAATATTAATGAATGTTAACTGTACAGGAGATAATGAGGAGGATAAATTTGTAAATGCTAATAAAAAAACTCATATCAAAGGGATATACAAAATAATAGTAGTAATGGTGGTGGTGCCAGCAGTGGAATTGCTGCTATTTTGTATATCCTTGACAGAAGTTCTTTCATTAACATTCATTACTTTCATCCTCTTCATTATTACCAGATTACGATTCAAAGGTTTGCATGAAAGAGCTGATTAATTTTGTTTCCGAGGTCTCTGATTTCAGATTATCTACCTTTATAACCCACAAATCTATGGCACATAACCCACAGTTCACATCCTGGGGCAGCCATTGAGGGAAGAGTTGAAAAGTGTCTTCCGCCCTAACATTCATATTTACTATTTTTATTGTTATTTCAGGATTGTTTCTGTTATTTACACAGGTATCCTCAACCAAAATGTACATTTTTTCCTTCCACACTTCCCGGTCTTGCATGTCTGCTCTGTCATATTTCTCTTCTTATGTCATCTTGAATTCCCTTTATCCACATTGGCTTTGGTCTACCAGGTTTCCCTTTTCCAGGAGGTATCCATTTCAATACTTCTTTGTTTGTTTTTGTGTCCCTTCTCATTATATGTCCATATCCATCTTAGTTGGATTTCTTCAATCTCTTGTACAATATTATTTTCTACATTCATTATTTCTCTTATTGTATTATTTTTTATTTTATCTAATTTTATATTCTTGCTGATCTTCTTAAAAAGTCTATTTCTGTGACTAATAATTTATTTCTGCATTTTTGCTCCAACATTCATGTTTCCACATCATATAATAAAATACTCTTCACAATTGTGTTATATATTAATAATTATGTCCTCTTGATTATGTGCTTACTCCATAAAATATAATTTAATATGCCAATGACTTTCTTTGTCACTATTATTCTTTTTACGATGTCTAATTTAGATGATCCATCTTTTTGAATTATTGATCCCAAATACTTAAAGTATCCTACTGTTTTAATCTTTGTTCCATTTATTTCTAATTCCTCGGAAAGTTCTGTGCTCATATATTCTGTTTTATTATAATTAATTGTTAAACCCCATCTTGAGTATTCTTCCTCTAGTTTCCTATCCATATAGGTTGCATATTTACTGATCATATTTACTAAATTTATTTATTTAAGAAGTATATTTTTTAATTTGTATTTGTAGTTGTTTACTTAAAATTGACATGATTTTATTAAATTAATGTTGGGAAATAAACATTATGAGGTATAATCATTAAAATTCATCGGAGAACATTTTGTTTAAACAACTCACCTCATAGGATTCATGCTTCGCGGTATCATGGAAGCATGAATCCTATGAGGTGAGTTGTTTAAACAAAATGTTCTCCAATGAATTTTATTGACATGATTTGTTTGTTATTAATGTTACATCTTAATACTTTATTTTGGAGTTAAATACAATGAGTGCAGCACTCACAGATGTGTAGATTAGGGTGGGCCGAAAAAACTCATTTTTTTATTTTGAAGTTGTAATAGCGCAGAAAAGTTGCGAATTATATAGACAAAAAAAAATTATCAAAATCTGTTGACATCTTCTGGTCGTGCAAAGGCTCTAAAGTTTGACAAAATATAAAAAAAAACTTCATTTTTCCGATTATTTTTAAAATTTTTGAATTAGATGTTTTCATAATGTAATAGTTTGTAACTTTTCAAATAGGTCCTAAAAACATTGTGTTTTAATTTGGTTTAGATCAGTTGATATATTTCAGTCATGCATATGACCTAAAATTTGCCACAATATTGAAAATTTCACATTTTTATGAGTTTTTTTATATCTTTCAATACTTCTTTAGAAAGTAATAGTTATAGTATTTTTATTTTTTGAACATAACATTGCTTTTTACTATGGTGTGAATAAATTAATAGCTTCGGTCATGCAATGACCCCAATGCTGTAGAAAAACAGTACCTGAAAAAGATAGTTAAGTCTATGGCATGATGGGTGATAACAGTAAGAATGGGTATGTTAATTAAAACATTTTGTCTGTTCATTCTTATCTCTTATAGTTGTTTATGTCGAACATATGTTTCAGACAAAATGTTTTAATTATTAAACAAACCTCTTAATGTTACTTCCTATTGTATTTTAAAATGGGCATTGTACTTTTCGATTTGCTCTATATTTAAAAAAGCTTAAATATTTAAGATACAGTATAGTCTTTTATAATAAACTTCTTCTTCTTCTTCTTCTTCTTCTTCCTTCCAAGTATTAGGCCAAGGCCTGTTACGATCCTATAGAAAATTTTCCCTCCAGCTTCTTCTGGAAAATTCTCGTATAAGACTTGAAAGCATAATAATAGTCGCTTCGATTGGTTGCTGGCCAAAGGAAGGCAAGACCAGTGATGGGCCTGCCATCTTATAGCCTCTGGTCAGGCTTTTCTGGAGAAGAAAAGAAAATAATGGAAAGAAGAAATGGAAGAAAGGAAAGACTCCCTAGCCCTCGGATGCCCTAATAGCGTCGGGGTCGAAAAAACAAGAGTTAACCAAGAGAGGTTAGATAGTAAAGTTAAAAGAGTGCAAAACACAAGTAAGTGGAAGAAATGTTTTGCTCGGCTTGGGCACCTTGTGGTCGCCATCCACATATCCCCTAGATGAGGATACTTTTACAAAAAGAAAAACAGAGTTCTGAATAAATAGTCCATGTTAGTTGAACCTGTCCATTAGTACTGTTTGCTATTTTGTAGCCGAAAGTACTTTGAAGACTGATTTGCTGGTGAAGTTAGGCATAGATGATCTGGACAGCAGAGTGGTTCTTATAAATCAGTCTCGAGATTCAGCTCCACAAACTTTTCCTGAGGATTCCGTGACGAGTTTTATACAGTGTTCAACAGCCTGCGTGTGAACTGGGAATTGCTTGAAAGTAATGTTCCAGTCAGGGATTGAGTCACTGTCGATGTGCGATTTGATCTCATCGTCACTAATTTCTGCCAACAATGAGGGAGAAGATAATTCACAGTCCATCCAGTTGATCATTTCTTAGTATTCTTGCGCATTGAAGTTGATTTTTGGTGGCGTGAATGTTCTTACTGTTTTCCTTCTTGCATCTATCTGCCTTGCCTTCAGAATTCTTCGAAGTCCGAGCTCTCTTATGTGTTTCTTGTCATCTTGACTCATGGCTAACAGTAAGTGTTCTGGATGGGCGAAAAAACCATTCCGTTTGATCACAGGCAAACACAATAACAGTTAATGTTTTTATTATTAATTAACATATCTCATTGAAGAATAAATTAAATTTGAAGAGAAAAAGATGAAGCCATAGCTTCAAGCGTTTGGTGCGAGGGAATTACAACATATATAAAAGAAAAATTTGCATCTAGATTGGAACTTGCCCCCGTAGCTCAGTTGGAAGAGCATTGGTACGGTAAACCTGGGTCCTGGGTTCGGGTCCTTGTCTGGGAAAAAATTTTTCTCTTCAAAATTTAAATATAATAGTGGTTGCTTACTATTGCAGTAGATTTTAACTGTACTCTCATCTGCCAAATAGGTTTAGAAGATTTTTTTTGTTTGAACTGTATAATCTTGGTCGCTATCACTGTCATACTAGGGAGACAACGTCCTTCATCTTCAGTTTCGACTAAATTTAAAACAGAATGTGAGCATGAGGGTTTTGAAACCTCTTCTACATATAAATGACTGTCACGTAACTTCCTTTCCAGTGTTTTGTTACGCTTGTTTGTTTCACTTTTGTTTACTACTCCAATTTTTCCTATTCTATTTTTGACAGTTTTTTTCTACCTCATTATCAGTTCATGTAAAAAAATACTACGGCTATTACATTTATATACTAATTATTTATCAAATACTAAAAAATGTAACTTTTTCATTATTTTGGCAAATTTTGGGGCTTATGGGCGAGCTGAAGATATCAACTGATCTAAACCAAATTAAAACACAATGTTTTTAAGCTCTATTTGAAGACATTACAAATTACATTACGAAAACATCTAATTAAAGAAATAATTGCAAAAATGAAGTTTTTTTTTTTCATATTTTGTCAAACTTTAGAGCCTTTGCACAACCGGAAGATGTCAACCAATTTTGATAATTTTTTCTTTTGTCTACATAATTTGCAACTTTTCTGCGTTATTACAACTTTGAAATAAAAAAAATGAGTTTTTCGGCCCACCCTAGTGTGGATTAGTATTATGGAGGATTGAGAATTCACACCTACCAATTAGTTTCTATAGAGTGTGAAGCATAGTTACCATGGTAATGAATGCTCACAGGCTCATAATGCAGGGCTATGTGTATCTCAGACACATAAAAACATTTGTTGTGAAAGTTGTTCTGTTGGCAACTCAGATAATATTCAATCAAGTCTTATAAACCGTTCCATTTTTAATACAGACAACAAATTTATTCATGCAATATTTGTTAGTTCATGAGCAATATTTTACAATTTATTTTTAATTTCACCATAATATTTAACAAATTAATATTTTTGCAATTACGAAATAGTAGTAAGCTATAATAGCAGCAGTGAATTCAATAAAAATAAAAAGTCAAAGAAAAAAGTGAAAATGTTCTGTGCATTCCATACGAGTATCTAAGCTTTCATTTATGTTGTGTTT
The DNA here is from genome assembly GCA_030220185.1 of Diploptera punctata. Taxonomy (NCBI): domain Eukaryota; kingdom Metazoa; phylum Arthropoda; class Insecta; order Blattodea; family Blaberidae; genus Diploptera; species Diploptera punctata. Next base: position 277,045 of record JASPKZ010000038.1, on the reverse strand, counting down.
CATATATGGTAGCAATTGTTTCAAGCAGAAATAATAGAGCCAGATCTCACATGGTAACATTCATTTTTAATAAATAAGTTTGGTCTGTATTCTTCTTACCTCATATAGTTGTTTCTCTAAGACACATGTTTCAAAGCATGTTTGCTCCATCTTCAGTTGGTACAGACTGATTTTTCCCAAGTTGTCGGCACTGGATCTTGACTCCTGCTCCCTCTTTCTGTGGTCCAAATGTACCGAAATGGACATTTCGATACAGGAATTACATCTTATTGTGCAAACTATACGTCATCACGTCTCCATCTCGAGTGTCATCTTTATAAACAGTGCCAAATGCTTTCCTATGTATCCCTTCCCTTCCTAGTGTGCACCCTGTGCTATCGCGCATTCCCCCCTCTCCCTGTGAACTCTCATAAATAGCTGTGTTTTGTAACATCGAATCATCATCTACTTAGTCACCATTGGAGTCTGGTCAGAGCAGCTCAGGAGAGCTGGTTTAATTTGTTTAGTCCAGTAAGCCAGGGTGGGGACGCTAGGACAGTATTTCCCCCAACCCGAGACTGGACTAGAGTGAGTGATTATGTATGTATGTATGTATGTTGTTATATATTTTATATCTATATTTTCTTTTTGTATAGATGATCTATGATTTTTTTTTTCTTTGTAAATTGAATATTTATTTATTTATCTTTATATTATATCTGACTATATTTTGACTCGCATTAAAAGCTTTAGTTGTGCTTTTTACTTACTCTATGCCTATTCATTCAGTAGTTAACATAAGTCAGATATCAAAGTCAAAATCCAAAAGCTTGCTCAAGCGTGTGTTGGTTCCTTTATCCCAAAGCTTCCACGATTGTATTTTATAACTCAGAAAACATTACATATTGGGAGAATTTAGTAAAGAAAGTTGAATTCCTCTTTGCCTCTATGGGCCCGGGCAAAGATGTCATAAATTTGAACAATCTATGCTTTCCAATCAAAATAGTGATCAACAATATAACGGTTCAAAAATGGTTTACCAGAGCGTGGTTAGGTCCGGCATAAGTATTGGGTTATTGTTGTTTCATACTATTTTTTTGTATGGAAAGTGCTTTGCGATTCAAAATGATTAGTATCGTAATTTTGAATTTGAAATTTGTTCTTGTAAGCTTTGAGTTATGCTTTGGATGGCAAATGTAAATAAGTTTGTTTCTAAGAAAAGTGATTTTGGGTTCAAGCCCCATGATAGAACATAGATTCTGAGTTCAACTCCCAGTGGAGAAGTGTATTGAATGATTTGGAAGGATTTGTGGAAACATAGAATGTTTAAAAGTGATATTAATTAAAAAGAATTGTCCCGTGTACTATGATTTATGTATAGAACTTACTTACGTAAATTCATTTAAGTTAAAGTTGTTTACGTATTACATTTTAATTGTATAAATACGTTAATTCATCTTTCCTGCTTTATTGTTTACTGTATTATAGATGTATATAACAAGTTCTCTTGCAGTTGTTTACGTATATTTACATCTGTTTCTATTGTGTATTGTAAACATGCCAAGCTGGATAGATATTATCTCTAAAGACAACTTAATTCAAGAATTAAATCTACTTGGCATAGATTCTTCTGGTGATGTAAATACTTTACGTCAGAGATTAAAAAGTCATTTAAATAATCTTCTGAACAATTATCGATTAAACAAAGATTTATAATAGATAATTCTGTTAGTGAAGATATTGCTAAAGAATGGAATGCTGACAGTGTTAATAGTAAGATAGATCATATTGATAATTTTTCTACCGGAGTTGTTCCTACTATTTCTCATGATATGAAAGAGAATAATTAATGAATTTTCAGTGATTTAATTAAGAAAGTGAACCCTAGTAATGGAAGTGATACTGAATTATTGATCTTCTTCCTTATAAAGCTCAATTCTATTTTTGAATTAAATCTGGTGAAGGAGGAATATTTTATCAACTCTATCCTAAGCTGTGTGGAAGGAACATTGGTGAATATATGGAGTCAAGTGGTGAGATTGCGTTTAACTTGGGTCGAATGTTTAGACCATGTCAAAGTCTCATTGTTGCCTTCCAGATTATTGGAAGACTATTATATCAAATTTATTTCTCGCCGATTCCAACATCCCGGAAAATCTTTACTGGAATTTATTTCTCAAATTCAAGGAGCTTCGGTCATATTAAATCCTCAACTTTCGGAAGAAAATTTGATCAGAATTATTCTTCAAAATATGTCTCCAGTTGTTAAGCAACATATGGTTTTATATTTGAAGAGAAAAATTTTCGCCTAGACCGAGACTCGAACCCGGGACCTGGCTTTATGGGCAAGTGCTCTACCAACTGAGCTACCGAGGCGAGTTACGATCTAGATGCAAATTTTTCTCTTATATACGTTGTAATTCCCTATTGCCAAATGCTTTTGAAACCATTGCTTCTATCTTTGCAAATGGCGGCTTCTTAGTTAAGAAGACATTTATTGGGAATTTAACATTACTTTATAAAGCTAGTAAGGCTTCTAATGATGTTTTTATTATTGATTTAACATTTCTCACTGAAAGGTAAATTATATTTGAAGAGAAAAATTTTATCTTTCAATGAGAAATGTTAAATCAATAATAAAAACAACATATGGTTTTCTCTACTAGACCTAAAAATGTAGTTGAAATGTATGTCTTAGCTAGAGAGGTAGCCGATTCGGAGATTGCTGGAAAGCAAAGAAGTCAAGCAAAAGAACATGTTGCAAAAGCTTCTAATAATGCAAATGTTCCTGTAAATCGCTCTTCGTATAATAATTCCTGGCGACAGAAAAATAAGATCCTATGTTGGAAATGTCAGCGTTTTGGGCATTTTTCAAAAGAGTGAAAGTTTTGTGAACGATTATGGTTTCGTTTTGGTGTTGTGGTGGCTCTTTATGGAGGGGCCCGAGGGGGCGATATTGTACCGAAATGGACATTTCGATACAGGAATTACATCTTCCTGCGCAAACTATACGTCATCACGTCTTCATCTCGAGTGTCATCTTTATGAACAGTGCCAAATGCTTTCCTATCTATCCCTTCCCTTCCTAGTGTGCACCCTGTGCTATCGCGCATTCCCCCCTCTCCCTGTGAACTCTCATAAATAGCTGTGTTTTGTAACATCGAATCATCATCTACTTAGTCACCATTGGAGTCTGGTCAGAGCAGCTCAGGAGAGCTGGTTTAATTTGTTTAGTCCAGTAAGCCAGGGTGGGGACGCTAGGACAGTATTTCCCCCAACCCGAGACTGGACTAGAGTGAGTGATTATGTATGTATGTATGTATGTTGATTTATATCATATTTTCTTTTTGTATAGATGATCTATGATTTTTTTTTTCTTTGTAAATTGAATATTTATTTATTTATCTTTATATTATATCTGACTATATTTTGACTCGCATTAAAAGCTTTAGTTGTGCTTTTTACTTACTCTATGCCTATTCATTCAGTAGTTAACATAAGTCAGATATCAAAGTCAAAATCCAAAAGCTTGCTCAAGCATGTGTTAGTTCCTTTATCCCAAAGCTTCCACGGTTGTATTTTATAACTCAGAAAACATTACATATTGGGAGAATTTAGTAAAGAAAGTTGAATTCCTCTTTGCCTCTATGGGCCTGGGCAAAGATGTCACAAATTTGAACAATCTATGCTTTCCAATCAAAATAGTGATCAACAATATAATGGTTCACAAAGAACTTGCTAATTAGGCTCCTCTCCCCAGGAATTTCAAAATTCATAAAAAAATCTACATACAGAAGAACAAGGAGAGAATTATGAATTTTGAAATTCCTGGGGAGAGGAACCTAATTAGCAAGTTCTTTGGGCCACAGAAAGAGGGAGCAGGAATCAAGAACCAGGGCCGACAACTTGGAAAAAATCAGTCTGGAGCAAACATGCTTTGAAACATATGTCTTAAAGAAATAACTGTATGAGGTAAGAAGTATCAGACCAAATTTATTTATTAAGTAAACCTCATTATGTTATTGTTTATTTTTTATCATTTCACTCACCTCATACTTCAATGAAGTATGAGGTGAGTGAAATGATAAAAAATAAACAATATTAAAGAACCTCATAGTGTTATTTCCTATCTACATAACTCATTATGTTACTTCGTATTGTACTTTCAAATTAATTTTTAATTCTATATCTACATAATTCAGTCATTTAGAAGCCAAGGGAGGTCAGTGGATTAATCAATTTTGAAAAAATTTTGTTTAAAGTTTGATTCGGTGTCAGTTCATGCCCTCTTTTTATGAATTTCAGCAACCATACATTTTTTTAGAATATCTCCCTTGTCCTTCAAACAACTGAACTCTGAACCATTAAGTTTGACAGTAAGAGCATTTGATCACAAAGAACACTTTGGCTTCTAGACATCGTAATTATACTATGCATTGTATTGTATGTTGTCAGACCTGAGTCACTGACAGTCCCCCCCCCCACATTCTCAATCCACCAGCTGCTGCTATTTACATTCCTTCAAAAGTCAGGATTTTATGTCCTGAAATCCATGTACATTAACCTGGTTTGAACCGTGAATTTTGAACCATATTTTAAATTTTTATTTGTAGTTGTTTATTAAATTTAAACTTTCAAATTTCAAACTTGAAATGAACTCAATCCCATGACTTAACAAAATATACCTGAACAAAGTTAATAATGCCTCTGTTATGTTTTAAACGCTAAATAATAAATAAATATCAAAACTGAGTATTATATTGTAGTTCTTTGAAACAACTTACCGTTGTGATCGAAGTGTAATGTAAGATCATAAAGTTTACGATCACAACCTTCAGGACAGATATCTTCATCAAATCTTAAAATTCCTAAATCTCCCGATTCAATACTGCCTTCATCTCGTCTTCATCTTCATCAGCTGATGAACTTTCAGATTCACTGCTGGATGAAGAAGCTATGCAAAATATTAAATTGTTATACTGTTGTAAATTTAAAAAAAAAACATTGAACTATTATAGGAAATATCACTATGAGGTTTAATTTAAAATTTAAAATAAAATTCTTTACACCTCATCTCATATCCTGTCTTCTACTTAAACTGATTTCATAACCTTAGTGGTTACATCTTCAAGAGTTACACAATCGGTGTTCTATCATCCAGGAGCACTGTCTCTTAATCCATCTGTTGGTGGACCGATGAACCTCCCAATCAAATCAACTTCCCAGAATTTCAAAATTCTTTAATTTTTCTTTCTTAGTTTTTGAATGTGGTTTTTTTTTCTCAAACAGTGAGCTCCTTAGGTTTTTCTATTTGTTTTATTAAACTAGCCTTTCAAATTGAAGATGAAGGCAAAGGGCCTTTTAAACCATCTTTTCTTGTGTGCAATTGTTTTTATTAAATATTCAAATCTTACAGGTGAGCACCTCAACCAATGCACAGAACTAATAAACAATGAATTTGAGAGAACAAAACATTATCCTTTTTGAATATCCTTTCGTTCCTAAAAGTTTGTCAATGTGGTACTGTAACATCATATATATTTTTGGCAAAAATAAAAATATTATTATGAACTCATTTGTTAAAATACATTGATAAATTAAAGCACTATTTGCATTATGCTTATCTTGAATAAACAATCTTGCATTGTATTTTCCTCTCCAGCACTTTTCAAGTACAAATTTTATGAAAACAAAAGAGGAGGGAAATATGCAATGGTATAACCAACTATGAATTACAAGTATTGTACAAGGATGAAAATATTGTCACTGATATAAAAATCAGACGGTTGGAGTGGCTGGGCCACATCATCAAGATGGGCAATAATAGAATTCCTAAAAAATTATTAGATGCAAAACCAAGTGGTAAAAGAAGAGTTGGAAGATGCAAATTATGATGGTTAGATTATGTCCAGGATGACCTTGTGAAGACAGGAATTAAGTGATGGAGACAGAGAGGATTTGATGACAGTTCTTAAGGAGCTCAAGGTTAAACTAAATGGGCTGTAGGACCCCAGATGATGATGATGTAATGGTATGTGGTACATTAAAAAAAATTGTTTTTCAATGCCACAAGATTGTCATTATGACATCTCTGATATTTTCTCCAGGCATGGTATGCTTATAACTCACTTCTGAGGTGGTGATGGTGATAATGATGTGCTAGGAGAGGACTTAATGTAATGAGGTGAATATGATACTAATGATCATGATGGCAAGATGGTGTTCGGGGATTGTTTGTGTCTTAAAGTTTCCTGACATTTGTTTTACAGGTAAGGATAACCCCAAAAAAAACCTCATCAAGGAAAATTTGTTCCGACCAAGGATCAAACTCTGGTCCATTGCGTGTCAAGGCAGCAAGCTACCTTGAGACCACAGCAATGGACCACATTAAAGCAATTAATTTTTAGAATAAATTAGAAAAAGAAATTAATATTGATTGACAAAAAAGACTCTGAAACTATTTATTTTTTTTAGAAAATTGAACTACAGTCTTTGTTATTATTGTCATCATTCTTCTTTTGCATTATAATTCTAAAAGGTAACTATATTATAGTTTTTAACCGTACATTATATTACTGTATTCTAAAAGGATTGTTTGGTCTACAAAAATTTTACATCCATCTTTCCTTGGGTAAACCCATTGATGTTTACCATTGGTTAGTAATTTAAAACTGTATTAGAAATTCTGTATCTTGACATATAGTCACTTATTAGAATAATTATGTTGTACTATTACTTCAGTTGGATGAAATATTGAAAACTTACCATCAGGATCACGGACTTTAGGAGGTCTAAACTTTTTCTTAAAAATCTTCTTTAGAAAATCAGCAAATCTACTGTCTGATGTAGCTTGTTGGAATTCTCTTAAAATATCCATCTCCTTGTCCAGTATTTCATTTATTGTTGTTTGTCTGTTATCAATTTGTTTATGTATCTCAGCTATCTGAAAACATCAATTTTACTTTCATTAATAAAGCTGTATTTAATCTAAAAATTAATCCAAGTACAACTCTCTTCTAGCAGATTATAACAGAAGGGAATATACAATTATTTTAATTGATTTGAGTTGTGTTTTGTCTCAACTCATATTTCATGATTTTTATGCAGACTTCGTCACATGTGAAGTATAGAGACAAAACCTAGGTCTGCATAAAAATTAAGAAATATGAGGTGAGTCAAAAACACAACTCAAATCAATTAAAATAAACCTCATAGTGTCATTTCCTACATATATTTAATACAATTATTTACTTATTTTACCATACTTTAAGATATAAATATGTCAGAAGTAGGACATAAACTGTCACCTCAGTCTTCATTGTAAAAAAATATCCTGGATTACACTATGTTACACTTTATAGACATTGGATACCAGTATTCGTTAATTTAACTCCATGGCATGAGATATGCCAACCAGATGTTGGCCTCCCATCCACATGTGCCATTATCTAGTATAGGGGTAGCATATGTTTGATATGATGGATTCTCCAGTCTTTATAGCTGGTTTTCTCAAACTGGAGTCTCTATTTATTGTGTCAATATATATATAGGATGAACCATAGATCAAGAAGGGACGAACCACCAGAAATTTTAATACAAGATATAAGCATTTCAAGGATTTCAAAATAAGCGGGGAAAATCGAGTTTTGCAAACACATTACAAACACAGGTCATCAATTCAACACATTTAACAAAACTCTTTCAATAATATATAGAGAATACAATCACGATAAGCATCTTAGAGGAAATATAAATATTGAAAGAAACAAGAAATTATAACCAACTAAACGAGAACACAACCTGCCAGATCAACCCATTATATAACATGTTCATAAAACACAATCAGTACCCAATAGAACAGCTTTGAAAATGGAACTAGTTCCGAAAGGCCTAGTTGATTATTTTATACAATTTTTAACGTTTGAGGATGACTGCCATCACAGGTGTAATTTTTATTGTTTTAAATATCTATTTATTGTAGCCACCCAAATTTTTCATGATGCTAGGCGGGCATCTGTTCCATTCATGTCAAATCCTATGAAAATTACTTTCCCAATAGGGGCTAATGTCCTATGGCTCTTTACCAATGCATGCCTTAGACAGCTTGTCTTAGATATTTGAATTAAATGTAAATCTACTCCATTAACAGACCATGAATGAGAGTCTTTAGTAGTAGTATTTATTTTATGTCACTCTTTGACAATTCAGGTAATCATCGTCAAATTTCTAATTTGGGCATGAAAAAGCTACCAAATTTTGTCCAAATGCTTTTTATTTCAGACTTGATGATCTTTCACATGCCATACATCAAGATAGAAGTCCCAATACTTCACTTTGATTCCAAAGGACGACATATTCAGCATTTTTATACTCTTAAAATGAATTGATCCTGGTTAGGTTTGAAAATTCAAACCTTGGAACCCAAGGTTCCACTAGATCTAACTCCATGAAGGATAGCTTATGTTTTGGTGGAGTTTAGTTCTACATACAAAATTATTAAAAACCCTGACAGTAAGTGAACATTTAAGAGAAACACAGAACTAGAAAATGGAAGTTAGGTTTTATGAGAAAATAAAGATTATGCCAATTAAGTTATGTAGATAGGAAATAACACTATGAGGTTCTTTAATATTGTTTATTTTTTATTATTTCACTCACCTCATACTTCATAAATCATAGCAGACCCTGGGTTTCTTCACGTAATTTGTGACATTGTCAATGCTGCGTCACGTTCGTGTGACGCAGCATTGACAATGTCACAAATTACGTGAAGAAACCCAGGGTCTGCTATGATTTATGAAGTATGAGGTGAGTGAAATAATAAAAAATAAACAATATTATGCCAATTGTATAAGGTTTATTATTATTACTTTTTTTATAAATTGAGTTAGATAAAATGTTTATTCATCTCACATAAAATTCTGTGTTTTCACAATACTGGTTTCAAAGGCCTTTGCCTTCATCATCAGTCAGACTTCAACTGTTTAAATTTTCAATGAATGAATGAGTGTGTTCTTATCTTACCTCATGCTTCATGTTTTTTAAACACAGGAACTGCAGTTTTCAAGAGGAGTCCCTCTCATCCTCAGCCGATATTATGACTACCAGAGTTTTGTTTGAATCTTCATCTATAATGTTGCCATCTGATGCTAATGTGATGAACCTTGAGATCAAGTCCTGTTCATCAGGAATTTCAAAATTCATGGATTTAAATTTATTCTTCTGAATATATATCTTTTCCCAAACTATCAATTCATGAATTTTGAAATTCCCGATGAACAGGACTTGTTCTCATGGTTCATCAAATCAGCATCAGATGGCAATGTTATAGATGAAGATGCAAATAAAAATCATAATAATGGTTGAGGATGAGAGGGATTCCTCTTGAAAACTGCAGTTCCCAGATAAAAAAAAAACATGAAGTATGAGATAAGATAAGAATTGACTCATTCATTCATTGAATTAAGAACCTCATAATGTTATTTCCCATATTTAATTTATGAATGTTTAAATTTTGCCATTACCACCATTTTCTGAACTGCTATCTGGTGGTAATGGCAACATTTCTACAGTTGGGTTTGACTGATGATGAAGGCAAAGTGCTTTGAAACCAGTATCATGAAAACACAGAACTTTATGAGGTGAGATGAATAAACATGTTTCCAACTCTATTTATAAATTGTAAAATTACCTCATAGTGTTACTTCCCACTATAATTGTGATTAAATTATTATTATTATTATTATTATTTGTTGCTATTGTTACTATCATAATTTTTATTATCATTTTCATCACCATCTTCATTATTGTTGTTGTCATCATTGTAAAGTTGAAAGAACCGTGTTACAGGCAATTGAAGAAAGACGATTAAGATGATACGGACATCTCAAGAGGATGCCATCTAATAGAATTCCCAAGATCTTAGAATGGAGAATAGATGGAAAAGAAGAAGGGGAAGATCTAAAGACGGTTGGATAGATGAATGAACTGGGACTTACAGATGAGGATGTTGAGGACTGCTACAAATGGAGAGGTGAATTTCAAGAAAACCATAGTATTATGGATAAATTCCAAAATGTAATTAATATTTTACTTTAGGAAGTGATATTTTGATGTTATTTTAATTAAATTATTTTTAGTCTGATTATCTTACCTCAATATTAATGTTGATTAACAAATCAAAATATCACTTCCTAAAATAAAACATTAATTACAACTACTGAAGAGTCTGGGCAAGATGCTGATGATGATTATGATGTAATTGAAACATGTTCACGAACAAATCAATATTAATATTGAGGTAAGATGATCAGACTAAAAATAATTTAAACCAAAATCTAAAATAAAAAGTTTTTTTTAAACATGTCATTTAAGTCTTTATGGGCTATGATTAGATAACTCTTGACAGTTTCATGTTTATTGCTTATTAATATTATCAACAGTAATCTAACAAGAGGTTGTGTTTTTCTGAAAAAATCACGAGTAACAAAGTTGCGAGTGATTTTGTCTTACGAAAAACTCAACCTCACATTGGATTTGGAGTGACTATTTAGCAAATAATATAACATCAGAAGCTAAAAATAATTATAATGTTTAATATTTACCAAATGTGAGATTATGTATTCCGATCTTACTTCCGGGTGATTTCTAAGCCGGCTATATAGTTATAAATAGCATATTGAACTTTATAAGGTTAAATCACTATGCGATTTAATTTAAGATAAATTAAAATGTTTCATATCTCTCCTCATAACCAATCTTCTAAGTAGATCATGATTTCAAAGCCTTAGCAGCTTCATTTACAGTACCATCTTGACGACTGATATTATGTCGATCAGAAGAAAGTGGTTCTTCCGATCGACATAACATCAGTCATCAAGATGGTACTGAGGATGAAGCCACTAAGGCTTTGAAATCGCTATCAACTTAGAAGACTGGTTATGAGGAGAGATATGAAACATTTTAATTTATCATAAATAGCATATCTTTACTGTTAAATCTTTTTGCGCTAGGGAAAATCAATAACAGATGATTGTATGAGAAATAACTATTAACAATAATGCAGATTCATTATACAACATTTAAAATTTTTTTAGAGCAACAGAACTAACCTTTTTTTTTTGGTAATTTTTAAGTTGTTTTCTTTTGGCATTTTTTGCTGTACCATATTGATTATATATTGTTTAATTGATATCCTTGTCAAAGAAGTTAATTGCTGAGATATCTCTCATTATGAACAGGAAGAGGCAAGATTATCAACAGGAAGAGGCAAAATGATCAGTCTATGAGTTAAATAGTCATTATATTATCATCATCTTCTTTGTAACCAGCCTCATGGGCTAGTTGTCAGTGTTTCTGACTACTGTTCATGAGGTCCCAGGTTTGATTCCCGATCAGACCATAGGAATTTTTTCTTAAAGGGAATTATTCCTATGGTTGCTCTTAGTCTGGAATTTAGGTTAAGTTTAGGTTATGAACTCTCCTGATGCTTCATTATCATCAGAGTAACATAATTCCAATTTCCAGGTGCCCCAACCCAAGAAATGGATTCTGCCATTGCCAGGGGAGAAAGCCAGAAGTGTCATAACAGACAACCTGGTGACAGACAAAAAAATCATCATCATTGTTATAATTTCTCTTGTATCACAGTCATGAGTTAAACTACATAATAAAATCAAGCATTAATTTTGAATCAATACTAGTAAAATTCATATCAGTTGCTGCTACAAACAGTTGGAGTATACATCACCGTACACAACAACAATGAGTAGCGGAAGATCACCCACAGAAGATGGAAGATAACTTCTGAAAGCGCTCCAGTTAATTTTATATTCAATATTTTAACAAAGTTGAGGACGACGGCACCTACCAACAGGTACAATTTAATTTTTAACTCAATAATATCTTATTAACCTTCTGGGGGCATGCCATAGTGTATTGTATATCTGGCTTAACTTGGCAGAGAGAGAGATGGAGATATAAGGGTAGATATGTTGACCGCTTTTATCAGTTTTTGTCTTCCCCCTTTCCCCTATTAACATCTGGTGCGAGTGAGAGAGGTGAGCACAGCTGTCTCTTTCTACAAATTTCTTGCAAAGTTAAGCCAAACGAGGTATAATTGGTTAAGGCACCTGTCTGTGAATGGAGAAGACTATATAATAATGAACTACATGATCTTTATAGGAAGCCAGATATAATAAGAACAGTTAAGTCTCATAGACTGCGATGGGCAGGACATGTGACACTTATGGGGAATGAAAGACATGCATGGAAGCTTCTTGTAGGAAAACCAGAGAGAAAACATCCAGTTGTATAACATCATAAAAAATTTATTTAGGTTATTTTTGACATTAAACATTTAATTTATAGTCTCTTGTCAAGTTAACTATATGTTACCAAATCCTTGGAAGACATGCACTCCATCTGCAGTATCATTTATGAATATTTCTTTCGTCTGATGGATCTAGAGCTTTCTGGATATCAACTCTTGATTGAAATTAAATGCTTCATAGAGGTTCTTTAACCACTGAGAATAAGTTTAGCCACAAGGGCTTCTGTCTAGTGAATTTGGTGGATGTTTGAATATTTCCTAATTCCACCTTCTAAACAAATTCTACTGAACATCTTTTTTTTAGGGTGGTATTACTTACTGAATGTGAGAAACAGTAAATATATTCACAAAATATTGCTATTTCTAGACTTTCAATATTACAGATTTATACAACAAAGACTGCTCAACAACATACTACAACCACTGGGGTCACTTATTTACAACAGTGTTGCCATTACTTATCGAATACCCTAGTATTTCTCCTAAAAATGAAATATTTGGAGATAAGAGTTACTATAAATAATTTTAAATGTATAATAATTATGAATAACCTTTGATTCCATGTTATGTTTTTCTTCCAGAGAATTCATGACTTTGTTTGAGACTTCCTCTTCACCTGCCTCATAGTCTTTGAGAACAAGCATCTCCTGGTCCAAGGTAAGTGTGTGCAATTCAAGAATCTTAGAATTTAAATGTGCAATAGTTTTCATATTTTTAGTGTTTACAACATCTTGATCAAATTGTTCTGTTTCCTTTTCTAATTGTCGGAGCAGCTCATCTTGTTTTTCCAACTTTCTGAAAATAAAGTTTTAACTTTATAATGAACAATGAATGGTCAAGTAACTATAATATCCTCATGGACTAACAGTAAGATAAAATTTTGATTAGCCAATGTCGTGAAATTATTAATAAATTACATTAGGAAGTAACATTATCAGGTTACTTTTTTTAGGAATTCACATTATGAGGTATTATTTATTTAGGTAAACTTTTATCACTCACCTCATATTCTTCTTCTTTTTAAACTAGTTTTGGAACTTTCTTCTTCAGTTCCATCATCAGTAATTTCGTGACCATTGTTCTGTCGTCTTGAAGAGCCAACTCTTGCTCCCTCTGTTGATAGACTGAAGAATCTCGAAATCAAGTCATTTTCACCGGGAATTTCAGAGTTCATTAATTTCTCCTTGTCATTTTTTTGAATGTAGATTTATTTCCCAAACAGCGAGTTCTTTTGATTTTTCTATTTTTTTAATAATTTTGCCTTCTTTTCAATAAGATGTTTTTCTGACCATGCAAGGGCTGCTACTGCAGATTTTTCTACTTCCCCTTTCTTGACATTCCTGAGATGTTCTTTCAATCGGGTTTTTAAATTTCTCTTTGTTTTCTCTTTCTGTGAGAAAGTCTACATAGGGTTAAGTCATTTAAAGGATACAGGAAAGAAACCAGCTAAGTCACTTTTTCCTTTAAATGTAGAAAACATACTTTTATATGTACTACATACATACTTTTTTATCTGAATGTCAAACTTTGAAGGTAAATACTGTATCTTTTTTATTTGAAGAGAAAAATACACACTAAGGGTGGAATTCATGAAACCATCTTTACACAAAGATCTTCTTTTCTTCTTCCTTCCAAGTATTAGGCCAAGGCCTGTTACGATCCTATAGAAAATTTCCCTCCAGTGTTTCATAGGACGGCCCAGTGATCTTCGTCCTCTTGATATATAATTATAAACAGCTTTGGGGATCCGATTTGAACTCATTCTTTCTAGATGGTGTTTCCAATTTAGATGTTACTGTTTAATATATTCCAAAATTGGCATAGTCTTCAATTCTTTTAAGATATCGGTGTTCCTTTTCCAATCCATCTGGTGTAACCCGCTGTTCTGTACATGAATCTCATTTCACAAGCTGTTATTCTGCTTTCATGTTGTATTTTTAGTGTCAATGCTCCACTACCATAGGTCAACACTGGTCTAGCCAAAGTGTTATATAAACATAATCTGGTGTTTTTTTGTACAAGGGATGGTTTCATAACTTGATTAATAATTCCCAAACTTTTATTATAACTAGTAATTTTTTCAGGGATATCCTTTTCATCCCAGATAGAGAGATAATATCCTAGATATTTAAATTGATTAGATGTCTCTAAAATTTTATTCTGGAGACAGATTTTACTTTGTATGGGGTCCTTCCCATGAAATGCCATAATTTTAGTTTTGTTAATTGATATTTCCATATTAAACAAAGATGGTTTCATGAATTCCACCCTAAGACTGGGGTTTGAACCCGGACCTATCACCTTCTATGCGAATGCTCTATCGACTGAGCTACCTGAACACTCCAATCTAAATACAAATTTTTCTCTTATATACATTGTTAATTCCCGAGCATCAAATGCTATGAACCATTACTCAATCTTGCAAATGGTGGCTTCTTTATTAGGAAGACCTTTTTTGGGAATTTAATATTACATTATAAAGTCAATACAAACCCAGTCTGAGCGTATATTTTTTTCTTCAAATATAATTTATCCTTCATTGAGATGTATCAAATGAATAATAAAAGCACTGTATCTTTTGAAATTCATTGAAGAACATTTTTTGACAACTCAAAGCTTTCATGTTTTTCATGATACCGCAATTTCAAATGTGCTGATGTTCATCCTCAGCCACAACTCCAACTGATGAAATTCTTCAGCCATCAACTCTTCTACTGTCACCATCTTCAGCGCTGTCATTTATGGTTGAATTTATGAACTCCGAAATCAAATTTATTTCGTTAGGAATATCAAGATTCATTGATCTATATTTATTTTTCTGAATGTGTATCTTTTATTTAATAAATAGTTTTACAACTCATTTCATAATTGTAGATTTCTTGAAGACTATAGTTTCAATATGCCACATAACTATGAATTCAACAGTTAGATGGAATTGATAATGATACGTGGCACATCAAAATTTAGTCTTCAAGAAATCTACAAATATGAGATGAGTTGTAAAATTTTAACTATTTAAGTAAAAATTTTATCACTTAACAGTATATGAAGTGAGTGGTAAAATTTTACATAAATGAATATACCTCATAGTGTGAATTCCTAAAATAAGTAATCTAACTATTTATTAATTAAAATAAACCTCATAGTGTCACTTCCTTTAAATATTAATCATCATCAAACTTCACGGATAAAGTCTTTGCCTGTTCTGATCTCACGTCTGTTTCTTGATCTTCCTACCAATCTTCATCCTTTAAATATTAATGTTCTTTAAATATTAATGTATCTAAATGATAGTGTTTTCCATGGATATCTAATGATATTTCAAACTCCATTTCAACAAAAAAGTAACTTACCTAGTTCTTTTTTCCTATAGGCCTACTCTTCATTTCACCTGGATCTGTTATTTGTCCTTTGATGGTTAACACAACATTGAATTTCAATTGTCTGCTGATTTTTGGTAGTGATACTTAAGCTATTTATTAAAACTTACTTTAACATAGAGATTGATGAAACGGTAAAAAAGTAAATTAAAAAAAAGAGGGATAAGTCATTTTAGCTTAACACAAATCAATATAGATTGATAGTAAGGAATTTTATATTACTAACCCATTTAAATGAAAGTTTTTAATCTCAAACTCAAGCTTGGTATCAATATTGTCCTCCTCTGCCAATTTCTGCAACTCACTTGCCAAAATATTAACACCATCTTCAAAATATGGCTTGAATATTTCATGTTTTATAATCTTTTCAGCAATTTGTATATGAGGTGAACCTAAAAACAGTTCACATTCAAGATTATCAAATATTTTATTTTTAGAGTGAATAAGTAATTTTTTGTCTGCTGATTCTTTGGTAAGTCTTCTGATATTAGCTCCAAATCTAATAAATAAGAAGTTGAACTCTTGAACTCTCTTCTTCTGCATCAGACTTTTCTTCATTATCAGCTATCTGCTCTTCATCAACATTTTCTTCATTAGATTTTTCATCAACTTTTTCATCAACTCTTTCTTCGACTCTTTTTTTATCTTCAAGTCTTTTATCATCAAAGCTTTCATCATCACTATCATCATCATCATCATCATCAACTCTTTCTCGAATAACTTTTTTCCAATCAAATTTTTTTCCATGAGGTCTTGTTCCTTCATCAGATTTTTCTCCTTCATCCTCTTTTTCTCCATCAGTTTTTGTCCCTTCATCAACATTTTCTCCATCAGTTTTTTCTCCTTCATCAACTTTTTCACCATCAGTTACTTCTTCATTAGTTTTTTCTTCTCTCTCTTTTATTGCTTTCTCTTCCTTCTCTTTCTGCAAAAATTCTATATAATACTCTTCTTTTATCTGTAAAACAAGATTTTTTCTTAGTTTTAAAATTAAAATTTTCCCCTTCTTGGCCATATATTAATATCAAATGATCCAATCAAGACAATTAAAATTGCAAGGCCACATGAAAAGGACAAAGGGATAGGATACAAAAAAAATATATATTTGAAATATACCCCAAAAGGAAACATATTATAGAACTTCCTATAACATGGAAATAAAATTTACAGACAGGAATGAATATTTGAAGAGAAAAATATACACCTTGACCAGGGTTTGAACCCAGGACCTTTAACTTTATATGACATCCAATCTAAATGCAAACTTTTCTCTTATGTATTTCAATTCCCAAAAGAGCCAAAGGCTGCAAACCATTGCTCGAATGGCAGTTTCTTATTTAAGAAGATTTTTATAGGAATTTAACATTACTTTATAAAGCCAAGTAGTGCTTCTTTTGAGTTTTTATTATAAATTTAATCTGGAAGAAGACCTCTATGTCACATTGGAGATAAATAAAAAAAAAAGCTATTGCAATATTTATTACACACACACATATATATATATATATATATATATATATCTCGACCAGCCTCATGGGCTAGTGGTCAGCATTTCTGACTACAGATCATGAGGTCCCGGATTTGATTCCTGGTCAAACCGTAGGAATTTTTCCTCAAAGGGAATTATTCCTGTGGCTGTCCATGGTCTGGAATTTAGGTTAAGAACTCTCCTGATGCTTCATTATCATTTATCACCAATCATATCATCGGGGTAACATAATTCCGCCTTTTAGGTGCCCCAATTTAAAAATGGATTACAATTCCGTCAATGCCAGGTGAGAAAACCAGAAATGTCCTAAAAGACAAAAATATATATATATATATTCTTCTAGCATTAGCAAAACAGTAATCCACTTCTGAGGTCAGGGTGCCTGGAAGAGAGAGTCATGTTAGCCTCAAAGATATGATAGGCAATAAATTATAACAAAGTATTGGAGAGTCCTTGAACTTAATCCAAATTCCTGATCATGGGCGACCACAGGAGTAATTCCCTTTACAGAAAAATTCCTGTGGTCTGAGCGAGATTCAAATCTGGGACCTCATGAACTGTAGTCAGCTCTGACTACAAGACTGATATATATCCATCCATTCATAGTAATTCTGCCTGAAGGCAGCGTCCTTCACTACAATCATAGCATTTTATGCTATGCTTGCAGCTTTATTAGGGAATTGTAGATGTGGTAGCTTCCCGTTGCTTTCCACACCAGTGAAAGATGATGATGCTGATAATGATAAGGGTGATGATGATGGTGGTGGCCATATGATTTCGGGCACCGTTTGGGCCTTAAAGTTTTCCTGACATCTGTCTTACAGGTGAGGAAAAACCCCGATAAAAACCTCACGCAGAAAAACTGCCCCGACCGGGGATCGAACCTGGGCCCGCTGCATGACAAGGCAGCATGCTACCTCAAGACCACAGCGGTGGACACTGATATATATATATATATATATATCCATCCATAGTAATTCTGCCTGATGGCAGGCCCTTCACTGCGAATCATAGCATTTTTCATGCTATGCTTGCAGCATTACTAGGGATAGGTGTGGTAGCTTCCCGTTGGTTTCCAATGGTGATGATGATGATGATGATGGCCATATGATTTCGGGGACCGTTTGGGCCTTAAAGTTTTCCTGACATCTCTCTTACAGGTGAGGAAAAACCCCGATAAAAACCTCACCCAGAAAAACTGCCCCGACCGGGGATCGAACCCGGGCCTGCTGCGTGACAAGGCAGCACGGTACCTCGAGACCACAGTGATAGATATATATATATATATAAGATAATATTAACAATAAATCAAATTAAAAATTAATTCTTATCCTTATGTATTATTGTAACAATTCTTAAAAAAGTAAAATTTTGAATCAGATGAAATTAAACTTACCTCAACATCCTTTTCTGGGAATTCGAGTTCATCATTAAATTGTAGAATTGGTGGTGGAAATTTCCATAGTTTTTCACTAATTCCTTCATGAATAGTTTTAAGAATTTCATTTACGTATTCATATTTTTTTACTAAAGCTATATTTTCTTATTCCTCAGTTGGTACATCTTCTCATTAAAATTATGTTTCACTATATACATCTGAAACAAGATATTTTAATTACTATCAGTGATTAGAAAATTACAATAAATGTAGTAAAGTGTAAACTCATGCAATACAATAAAATGCAATACCAGAGGATGTCTACCTCCCATGACACCTTTACAAAAACTGTCCACTTTATCTGGTCCTCACCAAGAATAATTAATATGTACTAGTGGTCGCCCAGCAGTTGAAATTCGACCACAATTCATTACATTTTTAAGTTTGTCAAAAATATGTCATTATGCATTAATTTTTTATTTATTTTAAAAATACGAATGTTAAGAAATATGTGGTATAGTTTGGCTAAGCCGTATGTAGAAAACAATAATGCTTCATTTGACATTTGTATACTATTTACATTTGCATTTGGCTTATTATTATGTGTACAGGAATATATATACATATCCATTTTTTTAAAGTTGTTTTTGACTCACCTCATACTTCTTAACTTCCTCGCATGAGGTGAGTCAAAAACAACTCAACACAAATTAAAATAAACCTCATAGTTATTTCCTACCTACATAACTTAATATATATCCCTTCTGTTTGTCTCTCACAACCGACCCATCAATGTTCTATGTCGAGGCATAATGGAAGTAGGTGTGAGTATGTAAAATATAAAAAAAAAAATGTAATGAAATTACTGAAACCAAGATTAGACTGGGTTTAATTTAAATTTAAATAATAAAATATACTCACTTTTTTAAATCACTAATAATAAACCACTAATAATAAATACGTCAATTCACATTGCTGCTGCATGATTTTCTTTTTACAACAATGCACTTTCAGCTATGAACGAAAACAAATGAATGAGTAATACACACAAATTCCTAAGAAAAAAATTATTTTATTTTGTTTAATTTAATTTATTTGTAACACGTATTATGCATAAATTTTATTTTTGTGCACTCCTTCTCTATATGAACTTTAATTATGCCAAACATCACACTCCTCCGTATACGCAATGTGCTTAAAAAGGGGTGCAAAGTTTTTCCTTCACGTATTAATATATAGATTAAAAATGAGGTTTTACAAATGAATTTCAAAACAAACTTGTAAAAAATGTCCATATGTGTCTATCTCTCCATTCTGGAATGGTCAGTTCTCGAGACTTCCACTGTGGAAGGGTCTTGACTGATGATTTTAGAATGTATCTGCTCTTGTGTATATAAGAGGATATAAGGGTTGGACCAGCCAATTGAGTCATGCCCAGAGTGTGGACGAATAAACATGACCTAGTGTGAATACAAGAAGACATTCTAAGTGAAACTTACAAGTTTAAAGAACAGGATGATCAAATAATTGTGCAGAGAGACTTTATTAGCACAAAATTAATTGTGTGAAGTCAGTTAATTATTATGAAATAAATAAAATTTTATCTAAACATCTATGGTATTTCAATGATTTTATTATTCATTTCATATATCTCAATGGTCCACCACTGTGGTCTCGAGGTAGCATGCTGCCTTGTCACGCAGTGGGCCCGGGTTTGAATCCCTCACAAATATCAGGAAGCTTAGGGCCCAACGGTCCCTGAAAATCATCCGGTCATCACAATCATCCTTATCATTATCATCACCATCCTTCACTGGTGTGGAAAACAACGGGAAGCTACCACACCTATAATTTCCTAGTAAAGCTGCAAAACATAGCATGAAAATGCTATGATTGCAGTGAAAGAGCTGCCCTAGGGCAGAATTACTATGGATGGATATCTCAATGATGGATAAATTATATTTTTCTAATTAATAATTAAGCTGGTCTGTATATTCTTACCTCTTATGGTTGTTTCTGTTGGACATATGTTTCAAAGCCTGTTGGCCCCATCTTCAGCTATTACAGACTATTTAAAAAAAAAGTATATTTTTCTCTTCAAATGTAATTTATCTGTGGTGTTTATTTAAAGAAATTCCATCTGATTCTTACATGAGCGATATCCACGACAATATATAAATGAAGATATCCATTTTATAGCAAATCTATATTTTCAAATACCTTTAACTTCAACTTGTTTAATAATTTCAAACTTTGCATTATTTTATTTTTCATATAATGTTAAATGTCAATAAGTTATTGTTAGTAAAATGATAAGCTATTCATGTTAGAACAAACCACAGGTGATTAGATTGTAAACTATATTGAATGCTATCAATTACATAACTGACTACATTCAAGGTATCAACACGTTTTTATTCTTGTATTGCAACATCTAACGACATCATTCGTTAATAGGTCCTACATTAAATTTGAAGAAAAATTTAAACATTAGCCCTACTGGCTTTTAAAAGTAATGTTTAAATTCCCAATAAAGTCTTCTTAATCAAGAAGTCGCCATTTGCAAATATCCGGTAGTTCAGTTGGTAAGAGCATTGGTATGGTAAACCTTGGGTCCCGGTCTGGGCAAACATTTTTTCTTCAAATTTAATGCAGGACCTATTAACGAATGATGTCGTTAGATGTTGCAATACAAGAATAAAAACGTGTTGATACCTTGAATGTAGTCAGTTATGTAATTGATAGCATTCAATATAGTTTACAATCTAATCACCTGTGGTTTGTTCTAACATGAATAGCTTATCATTTTACTAACAATAACTTATTGACATTTAACATTATATGAAAAATAAAATAATGCAAAGTTTGAAATTATTAAACAAGTTGAAGTTAAAGGTATTTGAAAATATAGATTTGCTATAAAATGGATATCTTCATTTATATATTGTCGTGGATATCGCTCATGTAAGAATCAGATGGAATTTCTTTAAATAAACACCACAGATAAATTACATTTGAAGAGAAAAATATACTTTTTTTTTAAATAGTCTGCAATAGCTGAAGATGGGGCCAACAGGCTTTGAAACATATGTCCAACAGAAACAACCATAAGAGGTAAGAATATACAGACCAGCTTAATTATTAATTAGAAAAATATAATTTATCCATCATTGAGATATCCATCCATAGTAATTCTGCCCTAGGGCAGCTCTTCACTGCAATCATAGCATTTTCATGCTATGTTTTGCAGCTTTACTAGGAAATTATAGGTGTGGTAGCTTCTCGTTGTTTTCCACACCAATGAAGGATGGTGATGATAATGATAAGGATGATTGTGATGACCGGATGATTTTCAGGGACCGTTGGGCCCTAAGCTTCCTGATATTTGTGAGGGATTCAAACCCGGGCCCACTGCGTGACAAGGCAGCATGCTACCTCGAGACCACAGTGGTGGACCATTGAGATATATGAAATGAATAATAAAATCATTGAAATACCATAGATGTTTAGATAAAATTTTATTTATTTCATAATAATTAACTGACTTCACACAATTAATTTTGTGCTAATAAAGTCTCTCTGCACAATTAATTTGATCATCCTGTTCTTTAAACTTGTAAGTTTCACTTAGAATGTCTTCTTGTATTCACACTAGGTCATGTTTATTCGTCCACACTCTGGGCATGACTCAATTGGCTGGTCCAACCCTTATATCCTCTTATATACACAAGAGCAGATACATTCTAAAATCATCAGTCAAGACCCTTCCACAGTGGAAGTCTCGAGAACTGACCATTCCAGAATGGAGAGATAGACACATATGGACATTTTTTACAAGTTTGTTTTGAAATTCATTTGTAAAACCTCATTTTTAATCTATATATTAATACGTGAAGCAAAAACTTTGCACCCCTTTTTAAGCACATTGCGTATACGGAGGAGTGTGATGTTTGGCAAGAAACCTAAAAATTAGAACCAAAGAACACGTAAGAAATATTAAAAATGGAGAAATTGAAACATCTGCAGTTGCTGCTCATGTTTGGTCTGAAAAACATAATATAAATTCAGACACTAAATTATTAAAACAGTTAGAAAATACAAAAGAGCTGACTATTTGGGAAAAAATTTATATTCAGAAGAACAGAAACAGAGTTATGAATTTTGATATTCCGATGGAGGGTGACCTTGTTTGGAGGTTCTTTGGCCAACCACAGGATGGAGCTGACATCGACATCCAGGTGGTGCAACATAATGCAACATAAATAAAACCAGTCTGGGAAAGCTGACGATAAAACAGAATTGTTTTGAAACATGTCCAAAAACAAATCAACATTAATATTGAGGTAAGATGTCCAGACCAAAAATAATATAATATAAGAGAGTGTTCTGCTACTGCCAACTTTTCCACTTGTTTAAGACGGCTGTATCTTTCGTGTTCTTTAAGTCTGGTTGTGATGCTGCATTTATTGGTGCCTATATACACTTGGCCACAACTGCACGGGATCCTGTATATGCCTGCTGATTGATGAGGATGAAGTTGATCCTTAATCGGTCTGAGGAGGTTTTTGATTTTCCTGGTAGGCCATTAAAAGTCAACAAAGCATGGGTACCAGTCTTAACAAAAGCCAGATGTAAACCCCTACGAGAACAATCTACTAGAACATCAGACAGCAACCTCATTGGTGCAATGGAAGACCCTAATGCTAACCAACCAGAAGGCAGATACAATTTACGAAGTAAGGACTGCGCAGAGAACACGTTGCAGATAAATGTATAAATAGAGCAAGTAGTCGACAAAATTGCCAGTCTCAAGACAACCCTTGAGGATGCCGGATGCAGTCTCTGGCGAAACGTTGGGGAACTACAAGCCTCAAGACCATGGCCAACAGCCCGGAAATCTTCTGCAAGATCATCATAGTAACTCCGGCTGTGAAAGCCTAAGTCAATATATAAATTCGCAGTCGAGTCTATGACAGGGAAACAACAGCTGGAAGCGCTCGCCACTGAAGATGCCCTCCGCAGTTGAGGGAGAAACGTCTGGAAGAACCGCCAGTTATAGACCAAGGCCACATAGCCTGGAATCTTTTAATACTATAAAGTTAAAACATTTTGTCTGTTCATTCTTCTACCTCAAGAATGAACAGACAAAATGTTTTTAATTATTAAACAAACCTCTTAATCATATTTCCTAATGTATTTTAAAATAAATTAAAGTTGTTTCAGTCAGTAGTGCTAACTGACAATATGAAATGAAACTTATTTCATAACTTCTGAAAATACATTTTTGTAATGTGAAATCATTTATATTTATCTTCAAATATAATTTACCGGTATTTTTATTTATCTTTATAATGAAATAAGTCACTTAATGAACTTATTAATGTTCATATAATTTCTATGGATTATCCTAACTTGTAAAATTCATAATTAAGTTTGTCATGGTTTAATTCATATTGTTGGTGAAAGTTGTATCTGTTTTTGTGAATTTTGCAATACATGGTGCAGTAATGTTCCATTTTCTGGCCTTTTTATAAAATTGTAATATACTGAAAAGGGGCACGCCGTAGCGTAGTGGTTAAGGCACTGAGCTACAAGCCGGAGGGTCGTGGGTTCAAGTCCCGTTGGGGTCAGGATTTTTAAACTGACCCAAACCCTCTGGCGGCACTATGGCCCTGGGGTCGACTCAGCCTCTAACGGAAATGAGTACCAGACTCTTGATCTGGGGGTAAAGGCGGCCGTCACGCAGGGCTGACAACCCGACTGACATAAAGTGCCGATTGTCTAGAAAAAGTGGGAGCCTTAACCTCCTACTACCCCAAGGGCCTCCGGGCCTGTTGTGGGATGACTAAGAATATACTGAAATGAGGCTTAATATGAAATAAATGAACAAATAACAGTTGCTATGTTGCCCTAATCTGAACCATGAGACTCAAACAAGACATTATTTTGTAGTTAATACTGGGAGGAGGGAAAACAAGATCAATGTCAAGCCTTCCCATTTGATAAATAAATAGAATGAATACATAAGACATGTGAGTAAACATTGGCATTGAAGTCAAAAAACTCTCCTGTTTTCAACTTTCTACCTTCTTTCTGATGTGACTAAAATTACAATTTATCAACATAAATTAAACTTATTTGAGAATAATCCTAAATCTTTAAAAAAACAGAAACTATCATAATTGACTCGATTAATGATATCTAGACACAGGAAGCAATAATCTACAAAATTAAACCTTGGCACTTATTTCTTATGTAATTTTCATTGCTCGAGAATAGCATTTCGTGATAAATGCTTGGAGGAAAAAACTTTATAATAATACAGTAAAACTTGTTTAATCTGGAACATGAATAATGCAGAAATCTGTTCAATGTGAACAAATTTACTGGTCCCGGCGAAGTAATAGTAATTTTATGTGTATTTATTTTGCATGAAACAGAATCTGTCCAATGCGGAAATAGAAGGATATTTCTACACAATTCATGGGAAAAAAATGTATAAAGCAGAAAGTTATTTATTAACCATCAGCATTTTTTTTTTCTGAAGGCAGGTGCCAAGACTGCTTTTACAAATAGTATTTCAAACCAAATGGACAAATAAATATCAAAACAAAACAAACCTAATTGTCACTGAAGCTTAAGTTCATTATTAAAAGCTGTTATCGTATTTCACATGCCGATATGAACTT
This sequence comes from Diploptera punctata, assembly GCA_030220185.1. Lineage (NCBI taxonomy): Eukaryota > Metazoa > Arthropoda > Insecta > Blattodea > Blaberidae > Diploptera > Diploptera punctata. Next base: position 251,799 of record JASPKZ010000038.1, on the reverse strand, counting down.
TGATAAATGCCTCCATCACCACGATCAGTATATTATCGTTTCAACTTGTTCGTTGCAATAATTTTGATTGAATAACACGTGTCTCTTGTGCTTTGTTCCCAGTTTATAATGTCGAGTAAAAGGAAAGAAAAAGTAATTAGTACCGAAGAGAGAAAAAAAATTAGTGTTGCCGTTTAAAGTAAAAATAAAAATGCTTGACTGTTTATACACGATGGTGAGTCGTTTGCATCTATATCACACTGTTTTAATGTTAATAAATCAAGAAATCCAAAGACAAAATAAGGAATTATATCACAGAATTCACAGCTGAATATTAATCTTAATTGAAAGAACCTTTAAAAGCGGCAAAACAGAAAAAAATTACTAAGTTCTTTAAGTCCTTGCCTAAACCTGACAGTAATAATTAATAGAAATTGTTCAAAATCTCTCATTAATTAATTTTATTTTGATAATTTTAATTTTATTCTGTAACCTTGGAAAGTATCCCCTATATACCCATTCAAATTCCGATTGAGGGTCTTTCCACTTTTCAGCGGTTGCCCTTTTACCAGCCGGCTGCTGGCCCTTCACATCCACATGTGTCAATCACAGAGGTAGATGATCAACAGCCAGTGTAGGGGTGACATGTGGTTAGCATGTCGAGTCCCCCAGCCGTTATAGCTGGTTCCTCAACCTGGAGCCGCTTACTTATTGTAGCTACCCAATTGCCTCACGATGCTGGGTGGGCACCGGTCCCATACTGGCCAAAATACCATGAGAAAATTTCTTCCCCCATGGAGACTCGAACCAGCGCAAGTCCCGTAGCTCTGCGCCAAGGCTTCCTGCCTTAACCGCTCGGCTACGGCGCGGGACTCCCCTTTCAAATTACCATTCCATATTTGCAGTTTCTGTATTCTTGGTATATTTGCAGAACATATCCCCCGCAAATAAGGAGCTTTTACTGTATAGATTCGGCCTCATTGCACACCTGTTATGTGAAACACAGATACCTGTCTTGTAAATAACAATTGCGCTGTAAAATCTTAAATAGTTAAGTTCTGAGACCGATCTTTCACAGGTAGCATTCTGAATTTATGGAATAAAGATGGCTGAAACATATGTATCATATTTTAATTTTAGGAAGTTATATTTTCAGGTTATTTTAATTATATTATTTTTGGTCTGGACATCTTACCTCAATATTAATGTTGATTTGTTCTTGGACATGTTTCAAAACAATTCTGTTTTATCGTCAGCTTTCCTAGACTGGTTTTATTTATGTTGCATTATGTTGCACCACCTGGATGTCGATGTCAGCTCCATCCTGTGGTTCGCCAAAGAACCTCCAAACAAGGTCACCCTCCATCGGAATATCCAAATTCATAACTCTGGTTTCTGTTCTTCTGAATATAAATTTTTTCCCAAATAGTCAGCTCTTTTGTATTTTCTAACTGTTTTAATAATTTAGTGTCTGAATTTATATTATGTTTTTCAGACCAAACATAATATAAATTCAGACACTAAATTATTAAAACAGTTAGAAAATACAAAAGAGCTGACTATTTGGGAAAAAATTTATATTCAGAAGAACAGAAACAGAGTTATGAATTTTGATATTCCGATGGAGGGTGACCTTGTTTGGAGGTTCTTTGGCCAACCACAGGATGGAGCTGACATCGACATCCAGGTGGTGCAACATAATGCAACATAAATAAAACCAGTCTGGGAAAGCTGACGATAAAACAGAATTGTTTTGAAACATGTCCAAGAACAAATCAACATTAATATTGAGGTAAGATGTCCAGACCAAAAATAATATAATATGTATCATTCTCATTAAGCGAAAAAGTGAAAGTGATTGAAGATATATCTCCAAACATTTCCAGACCGATGCTCCAAAGTCAAGCTCTAGATCTTGTTAAATCCCTAAGTGAATAACGATTTCAAGGAATCTTCAGGTTGGCTGGACAGTTTTAAAAGACAAACACAATGTAGTGTGGATTGAAATTTGCAGAATATCAAAGGATGTGGACGAAACTGTAGTTAGTGAGCAAAAACCAAAACTGCATACTTGAATTTCAGGATACTCGCCTAAGAGACATTTTTAACGCTGATGAAATGGGACTGTTTTTTTGCGCGTTACCGTCGAATTCGCTCATACTTACTATACTTCACTCGTCAACGGCAGCAGAACTACAATTAATCCAAGGTACATAAAAGACATATATGGTACTCTATAATCTAAGATTATTAATAAGTTTTAGTTTTTTCATAATGCGGAATTTTGCCCAATATGGAAAAAAAAAAATTGCATCCCATGTGATTCCGCTTTGAGCAAGTTTTACTGTATTAAGTTGTAATATCTAATAATTAATACAAAATAAGACTTTGAGGTAATTTATTAAGAGACTGAATCTGATATATAAAATATATGAGGTGTGATGTATATATCCTACTTAATCTCTTAGCAATATTTAATTGTTAAATAGTTTTCTCTAATGATAAAATATTCAAATATTTCATTGAATCATTAATGAGTTAGTTATTTTGACCATATTTCATTGACCTTATGAGCACCAAATATCTGTCCATAATACAGACCTGCGTGTTTTTAATCTGATAATGAGAAGAATGATTTGAATAATACTAACTCTTTCTCTTGCATCAAGAAGTTGATCATATTTCTTAACAGTTGACATACGAAGATGTTTTGGTACTTTGTAGTCAGGTGCAGATTTAAGTTTGAAGTCTCCTATAGTTTCTTCAGCTTTGTCTTATAGCTTCAGCATCAGAAGGATGTAGTTTTGTTACATCAGGCTTCATCTGCCATAGCTTTTTCCACTGCAATTTAAAGAATTAAACTATGATGGAAATATGAAAAGTATTTTTTCACAAGATCTAATAGACTTACTGATGGAGTGTTAGAATTTTCTTACTTAGGAACTAGAGATTTGAAATCAATCCATGCTAAGGTTGAAATGTTTTGAATGAGAAGATTTCAGGCATGAGATCCTTCAGAGCAGAAGTCCGTCCCATATCAGAGAGATGTGTGATACCATATGTTAAATAGCATTTGGCATATCTAAGCAAAATATTAAATTTTAAGCTTTGCATATGGCATTGTAGCAGAAATAAGAGATGTGAAACTCATTAAACAAATTAACTCTTTTAAGTAATGTCCACTTTTTACTTCTTTAAAAAAAAACATGTTCACTGTATAGCACGACTTGACATTTATTGACTTTGATCTCTTCCTAAATTTTGATTGAATTTTCCTCCAATTAATCAATATGAATGAGTTTCTATTTCATATTCCCAGTGAACAGATTCAAATGAACACACTTGTTACCATTTTTATTTTACCTCTTTTTCATTCATTATATCATCTTTTAATTTGTAGAATTTACATCTCACCCCTGGGACTTAAAAGCCAATGCTATGGATGGGTTACCTGTAGGTAAGGAACAGGAACTTCTAATCACACATTACATAGATACAGAGTGGTGAGCCTCCCTGGATCTATGGTTAGCAGAATGTCTGGGCCGCTACCAAAGTGTCACAGAACATCATAAGTCATTTGGCACTTTGAAAGTTTTCTTGAGACCCCAATAGTTTAAAAAAAAATTGAACATGGAATAGTTGAGGAAAGTGTTGACAGGAAAGTTGTTTACTTGAAACTTGTAGGTTGTTTTCTTTTCCACATCTTATCTTATAAGTTATACTAATTCTGAGCTAAGTTCCAGTTGTATTGTAAACAAACCAGATCTATAACTGTATTTCCATTGGTTGAATAACGGTTTTATCTTTAAGTATGTAAGAAAATGTAGTTTGCCCTCTAACACTCAAAATAAAAAAATAAAAAAATGTATTATCTAGAACATATCTATTTGAGTTATGTGGGAGAATCTTAAAATATATAATTAAAATTTTAATAGATTAAATAAGCATTTTTATTCTTACACATGTGCATTGCAGAATATGTTTGAATTTCAGTTGTTTCAAATGGCTGCGTCTTTACAAATTTCAAAATATCAGAAAGGAAATATTTGAAAAGCAGAGAGGAAACAAATTATTTTGAATATATTCAACAGTTCAGTGAAAATATCTCACATTAGCCATTAAGAATGTGGTGAAAATAACAGCAGAATTATACAGGCGAGTCAGCATGGAGCATAAATTTCTGTTCGTAATGAATTGTACCAGTAAATGAAGGATATCTTTTGACAACATGAAAAAAGCATAAACATCTGATTAGGTAGGCCCATATATAATATTTGACATAAATAAATCAGAAATGGAGGAAGATCCTTATTATTGGTACCATCTTATCTTGAATTTAGTCTTATTTCCTATAAAATATAATGTTGTCTAAGAATAATTTTTCTACCATTTGACAGTTCCGTACACAATTCAGTCATATAGTCATTAAAAGTAATACCACGGTTGTCCCAATAGATAGAGTTGGTGAAGTAATACATTACACCAGTTTGTATACAATCCAATTGGAACTTAGCTTGGAATTAGTATAGTTGGGTACATAGTTAGAAAAGTTAATAGACCAAGGGATTTGAGAGGTTAGGTTGTCACGGAAATGGTAGGTTTGACATTGCTTCATCCTGGTACCTCTGGATAAGATAGCCGGGTTCATATCTTCTTCTTTCTTCCAAGTATTAGGCCAAGGCCTGTTACGATCCTGTAGAAAATTTTCCCTCCAGCGTTTCATAGGACGGCCCAGTGATCTTCGTCCTCTTGGTATATAATTATAAACAGCTTTGGGGATCCGATTTGAACTCATTCTTTCTAGATGGTGGTTTCCAATTTAGTTTTGGTACTGTTTAATATATTACAAAATTGGCGTAGTCTTATTCTTTTAAGATATCGGTTGTTCCTTTTCCGTACCCATCTGGTGTAACCCGCTGTTCTGCGCATGAATCTCATTTCACAAGCCGTTATTCTGCTTTCATGTTGTCTTTTTAGTGTCCATGCTTCACTACCATAGGTCAACATGGTCTAGCCAAGTGTTATATAAACATAATCTGGTGTTTTTTTGTACAAGGGATGGTTTCATAACTTGATTATAATTCCCAAACTTTTATTATAACTAGTAATTTTTTCAGGATATCCTTTTCATCCCAGATAGAGAGATAATATCCAAGATATTTAAATTGATTAGACCTCTCTAAAATTTTATTCTGGAGACAGATTTTTCTTTGTATGGGGTCCTTCCCATGAAATGCCATAATTTTAGTTTTGTTAATTGATATCTCCATATTAAATTTGGCACCTATTTTTTGTAAATTATAAATTGATCGTTGCAAATCATTTTCGGAAAGTGCCAGAAGAGCTAAATCGTCTGCAAAAGATAGCATCGAGTTTGAGGTTCCTATTGATGGGTCATTGCTCATTTTTTATTATTCATTTCATATATCTCAATGATGGATAAATCATATTTGAAGAGAAAAATTATACGCTCAGACTGGGGCTTGAACCCAGGATCTTTGGCTTTCTGGGCCAATACTCTACCGACTGAGCTACCTGAGCAAGTTCCAATCTAAATGCAAAATTTTTCTCTTATATACGCTGTTAATTCCTGTGCACCAATACTATGAAACCTTTGCTTTTATCTTGCAAAGATTTGCAAGATAGCCAAAGGTCCTGGGTTCAAGCCCCAATCTGAGCGTATAATTTTTCTCCTTCAAATATGATTTATCCATTGCTCATATTCATGTATCTGCCTAGAGATTCAATACCATCACAGTTCCATTGGAACTCATGCAGATGTTGGTGTAGAAGAAGCATGGTCTCATATTCAGGGTTGGATCTCTGCCTAATGTATGGTTACTCATCGCTGGTGGCAGTGAGCCATCTGGTATGTGAGGAAAGTTGTCTTCTGTCAAATGCTTTCCTGGAGATTGAGTGGTTTCCATTTTTTGTTGTATGTTGAGGTATCTTTCTTGCTTCTTGTATATCTCCCCCGAACATAATTTTATATTTGTGTTGAACTTCACATTCTTTACCAATAATTTTCCTTTTCATTTATTTGTTACACAGGTAAAGCACTCTAGTCGAAAATTCTGTCTCAATAGTTGCCTTTTTTTAGGGTGAGTTTGTGGGGCACCAGGAAGTATTTCTTTTACTTCCTATATAGTTTGTCCTGTTAATATCTAATGGAACCCATGTCCAGTCTATTATAATTATAAACATATTATAACAAAAATACAGTAATTTTAAATACCTTTTGTTGTGTGCGTGCTTCTTTTAATTTTCTTTGTTGATATTTTTCAATCAATCTTTGCAACTTCTGTTGGCTTTGTATTCTGGAGAATCCATCGGAATACTTCTCAAGAATAGTTCCATCAACGGAACCTTAACTTCTGCTTCTCTAGCTGCTTCTTCATGTACAACATGAAGTTCAGGTCCCCTGAAAATAGTTTTTGCTTGGTTACATGTGAAGTACAATGTGATATTTAATTCTTTCCACAATAAAACAGGTGAACAGTATCTCAGATAAGTTTGTACCAGAAGTAACTTTCAATCCATTTAAGATTACAAATAGTAACTAAAAAACCACTAATTCATTGGCACTATTGAACCTGTAGGTTCACGGCTGTCCGGACATAAGCTTTCCACAAATCTTATTCTGAACTAATGTTATTCTCTAACCTCATTCTTGGCCACTTACTGATCGCTTTCCCTCTGGTTTTCCCTCAAGGAGTTTCCAAGATCCTCATTCATTCTCCATTTGTACCACATGTTCTGACAATCGCAGTCTGTGAGATTTAACTGTTCTTATTATATTTGGTATCCCATAAAGATAATATATCTCACTGTTATGCAGTCTTCTCCATTCATATGTCAGTTTGTCTCTCTTTGGTCCAAAAATTTTCCTAAGAATTTTATTCTCAAATACTTATAATCTTTTCTCCTCCCTTAGAGTATGAGTCCCTGTTTAGCATCAATATAATTAACTGAAAGAATAACAGTTTTATATATTTTCTAGTTTAATGTTATTTGAGACAATTTGGTATGACAAAATCCCTTGTAATGTATAATAACATGCATTTATAGATTTCATCCCATGTTTAATTTCTCTCTGCACCTCATTCCTGTTTGTAGTTATTGTATTTGAATTCAGCAATTTCTTCAACATTGTCCTCATTAAATGTCCATTTCCATTATAAAATATATTTCTAGGTGTGATCATATATCTAGTTTTATTGATGTTTACTTCCGTCCATATTTCTTAGTGTTATTCAATAGAATGTACATGTTGACCCTTAATATATCACCTAATAATACATTATCAGCATATATCAACAGCTTATTAATACCATAGAGTTGTACACCTTCTTTATTCTCTAAAGGTTTGATCACATGTTCTAGCACAAAATTGAATAGTAGAGAAGATGGCGCACCTCCTTGATTTAACCCATTGTGAATTTTGAAAATATCTGAAAACTGTTTACCTTCACACATCCTACTTTTTGTGCCATTTAGACACATTCAAATAAGTCTAACTTTTTATTAATTCCAAACTGCTTCAGGATACTATACAACTTCTCTATTATGAAATGAAGGCTTTCTTAGGGCTTAAAGGACCTTTGGTAGCATGAGGTTCTTTACGGTTTAGGGCTATACTTACCATGAAACTAGCCAAGCATTAGTATGTGAATGTATTAGTTATAAAGGTATACGTGTTTTCGAACGTAAATAAATGGATTCTTAACTATTTTATTTCTAGCGTAAAATGATTACAACAACCTTAAGTAATTCTAACCCTAAATAACTAATCTAAGCTTATATTAAGAAAACCTACATTCTAACTTCCCTGAGTTTCAAGAGAGAGGGAGATATGTTGTTACGAATCTACCCTAAATTACATTCTAATAATTATCTAGTAAAGCTTACATGTTAAAATATAGTCATTCACTCTGAACTTAATATTACAAATCAAAATACTTGATGGCATTTCTAATTGTCCTAGGCATTTATTAAGAAAAATGGTATGTAGACTTACCCATCAGCTCACTGCTTCAACAGACACGAATCCCCTATTTTGCAAGGTTTATATACTAAGCTTCTGCACCTATAGGCTATGACTAACTGTACTAACATTCCTATAGTCTAAAAGCAGAGATTTTACAGTTAGCCTTGTCCTGCCATAAGTCAAAATACTATGATGAAATATAATATGTCTAAATGCTTTATATTTCACCAGCTGTTTTTATATGAAATAATTAAAATAATTATATTTGAAGAGAAAATTTTCGCCTAGACCGGGACTCGAACCCGGGACCCCTTGGCTTTCCGGGCCAAGTGCTCTACCAACTGAGCTACCGAGGCGAGTTACGATCTAGATGCAAATTTTTCTCTTATGTACGTTGTAATTCCCCTCACCCAAATGCTTGAAACCATAGCTTCTATCTTTGCAAATGGCGGCTTCTTAGTTAAAGAAGACATTTATTGGGAATTTAACACTACTTTATAGCCAGCAGGGCTTCTATTGACAATTTTATTATTATTTAACACTTCTCATAGAAGGATAATTAATATTTGAAGGTAGCTCAGTTGGTAGAGCACTTGGCCCGGAAAGCCAAGGGTCCCGGGTTCGAGTCCCGGTCTAGGCGAAAATTTTTCTCTTCAAATATAATTTATCCTTCTATGAGAAGTGTTAAATTAATAATAAAATCGTCAATTAAAATAATCTATGAAATAATTAAAATAATCTATGTATTTGTAACATTTTCCCTTTTTTTAAGTCTATATGCAGTTTATGTACAGTGCCATTATTTTAACCATTTCTTTTCTATAATCTGTCTTATACTATAGTTACTTATACTATGTTTACTTAATATGGTTGGTAAAATACTCTGCATTCTGTGAAAAAGGAATCAACCAGTATGATAAAATTTAAAAGAACATGTGTTTACATATGGGTTGCAAGGGAAGTGACGTGCATTTCATCACTTCTCCTATCCAAATCTCATCCTCAACCTGCTCGTGGTGCAACCTGCTATTACAAATGAGGCTCTGAGGACCGAGTACTGGCGGTATAACCACATCACCTTAATGTAGAGGAAATGCTACATTAGTGGGAATCCCACAATAATACCCCTCTAGGCCAGCAACCCATTGGGCGAAAAATTAACATTTGCTTTCAAGTCTCATGAGGAAATTATGGAAGAATTGGATGTAGAACCCATTCTCCTCCATATACAAAACTACCAGAACAACTGGAAAGTCCATCTTCAGCGAATGCCATCTCATAGAATTCCAAAAGCATGCTTCATTACTGCCCCAAGGCAAAAGATCGCTGGGATGTCCAAAAAAAAACCCTGGATGGAAAATTCCTCTTTGAGACCGTAACAGGCGACATGGCCTAATACTTGCATGGATGATGATGTTTACATATAAAATTAAATAAATGCACAAATTTGGGAAAATCATTCTTCACATCTAGAGGATTAAAATATGTTAAGTTAATGGTTTATTTATTTTAAAGAGTTTTTTTTTTTCCATTAGTTTATTAATGCCATTTTCCATTACTATATTTATATACTGGTAGTACACATGTTAATTTGTATTTTTTTATGGAATGTTATTATGGTTCTCAACTGCATAATGCACTACACTTCGTATTATCAGAAGTCTACCGCTGTGGTCTCGAGATAGCATGCTGTCTTATCATGCAGCGGGTCCAAGTTCAAGTCTCGGTCGGGACAAGTTTCCTGAGTGAGGTTTTTGTATGACAAATGTCAGGAAAATTTAAGGCCCAAATGGTCCCCAAACATAATATGGCCATCATAATCATCATTCATATTTGCCTTAGATGAAGTTTAGGATTAAGGACTCTCCTGGCACACCATTATCATCATCATCACCCATAATATCATCGGGGCAGCATAATTGTGCCTTCCAGGCACCCCAACCTCAGAAGTGGGTTACAATTATGCCAAGGCCAGGAAAGAAAACCAGAAATATCAAAATGACTACCTGGGGCATTGAAAAAAAAATATCAGAACACTTGTGTCATCATACTTGTGGGATGTGTTCAGAAAGAGATTATAAACAAAATTATAAGATAGTTTAACAAAAGAAAATCTTTAGATGTCATATAAGAAACACTTAAAATGTCCTCTATAGGTATCACACATATGAATCAACCATCTTCATACTTCTTTATCTAACTTCCTGTCCCTGTTCCCCCAATTTTAGTAAGATTACTGCTAAAATATTATTGATCCTCTTACAGGAGCTTCAACATGAGATATTTCAAGTGCAATAACTCCTCCTAATTTATTAGGAATTGAACGTAAGATAGCATATGCAAATAAAAAGTACCAAGAGTCAAGTTTTGAACAAATGCCTCCATCTATTTTGGTCATTCCATGTTTCCTCTTCCTCATTTCCATCCATTCAACTCCTCTTTTTTATGACATTATTTTTAACTTGTTCTTCTCATCTATATCTTGGCTGACCTCTTGGTCTCTTATTTCCTAATCTACTTTCCAGTGCTTGTTCTTGGTATCTTCCAGTATACATCGTTATTTTAATGTAACCATACCATCTTATTCTACTCTCTTCCATTTAATCTTGTAATTTATAAAAATTCTCATCTAGGGGATATGTGGATGGCGACCACAAGGTGCCCAAGCTGTGCAAAACATTTCTTCCACTTACTTGTGTTTTTGCACTCTTTTAACTTTACTATCTAACCTCTCTTGGTTAACTCTGTTTTTTTTCGACCCCCGACGCTATTAGGGCATCCGAGGGCTAGGGAGTCTTTCCTTTCTTCCATTTCTTCTTTACTTTATTTTCTTTTCTTCTCCAGAAAAGCCTGACCAGAGGCTATAAGATGGCAGCCCCATCACTGGTCTTGCCTTCCTTTGGCCAGCAACCAATCGAAGGGACTATTATTATGCTTTCAAGTCTTATACGAGAATTTCCCTCGAACGTTGGAGGGGAAATTTTCTATAGGATCGTAACAGGCCTTGGCCTAATACTTGGAAGGAAGAAGAAGAAGAAAAATTTGTCTTATTTTGGTGTTCTGTATTCTATCTGTTATGATTTTCCAAACATACTTCTTGAATTCTAATTCAAATCTTCATATTGACTTCCCAATATGTTAATTTAGTCTTGGAAAATCAAGATTGATTCACAGTCTTCTACATACAGGCATAAAAACTCTCTTCTCTTTATGGACCTATGTTTATGTATTTTCATCATTGAGGAGAAAATTTCTTCAAAATGTTGACATATCTTTCTGTTATAAAACTGTATATATTGCTTCAATTAATTACTGTTAAATTTTATATACAGAATGTCTCTAAAGTTACTATCCATTTCAATAAAGGAGGGCAGTGATTGAAAAATCAATGTTATTTTCAAGTTTTACACATATTCTAATCTACTACCTTTGTTCATGATCGCCATCTATGTGAAAACACATACTCATCTTCATCTTTCAGCTGTGGAACGAAATGCAGACCTTAACATTTAAACCATAAAAAAAAAAAACCTGCTGCTTCTGTGATACAATTCCATAAATCAAGTAGATGTGATGATCACTTTTCATAGAGTGAAACATAGAAATTTCCACACTGTGTAGCAAGTGGCATTCAATTCCCTACTGAGGTATCAAGTTGATGCATTTGGACTATCACTGACAATTTGAACCTGCTGCACTGTTTCTGCTGATATGTGTGGTCGTCAATGACATGCCTCATCACACACATTGCCAGTATGATTGATTTTGTTTACAAGCAGACAAATGCATGCCTTTTTTGGGGTTGATGTATGGAATTCATGGGAAAATTCAGCTCTGGCATCTTCATATGACAATCTGGTACCTATGCACAAACAATGTCAACCCATTCTTCCATGCTAAACATGTTGCACTGAGCTAACAGTGAATGCAAAGAAAAAAAATAGTGTTTTCATGGAAATGGATAGTGACTTTAGAGACACCCTGTACATTTTTTAAATTTATTAATTACAGATAAATTTAAGTATTATATAATTTCCAATTACCAATTGATTTTTTTTTTTCAGAATATTGATATGTGGAAGACCAATCTTTTAAAATACAGATATCTAATAATAAATACCTTAAAGCATCCTCCAGTTTTTCTGAATGTGAAAAAAAAAGAAACATATTATTTTTAACATAAAATAAATAAAATTACATGAATTTGAACCAGCTTGTTCATATCACTTAAAATTGATATTGTTTTTATACTTACATTTTATGCATGCTTATATCTTATAAATTACCTGCCTTTCTTCTCTAATTCTTCCAATTTAATTTTGGCTTCTATTTTTGCAGCATTAAATTCTTCAGGGAGTTTTCTGAGTCTGAAGGATGATACTTTTTCATTATTTCTGTAAGAAAATGTTTTAAATAAGTTGAATATAGATAAAAAATATTTTATTATGGCTGTAGTATTTTCATACCTAAAATTATATAGTAGAAGTAGCCATAATTGCAAACGATTAATCATGGAATATGTGCAAAAATACAGAAACAACTGGAAATCTCATGTAAGAAGAATGAGCAGAACAAGAATACCACATCAAATCTTAAATTACCAGCCACCAGGCAAGAGATCGTTGGGCAGACCCTTCAAACATTGGATTGAGACCGTAACAGACCACTAGGTCTACCACATGAAAGGAAGAAGTAGCCATATTTTCTTCTTCTTCTCCAGTTTATTGATTAGGCTAACTGCCTGTTCTGTCATCGCAGTGTTTTCTTCCATCTCCTTCTTGGCCTCTCCATATCTCTCTTTCCTTTAGGATAATATTGGGGTATCTTCCATCCTTCCAACATGTTCAAACCATCTTGTTCTGTATCTATCCATTCTTGAGTTGATAGCTTCTACTTCTAAGCCATATTATCATACACAATAATTTTGAATAACTTTGATGGAGAAATATGTAATAAAAACTGCATTAAAAACATAATCTTTAGAACAAATATCAAATATAAATTAGTCATATTAACAGATTCCAAAGCTACTATTGAAATAATTTGCAATCTTCATCACTGTAGATCTACACAATATCAGAACAATGATAAAACCTCTTACAGCAAGGCTACAGAAAATTGTGCTGCAATGCATCCCTGCCTATGTTAGCATTGTTGCAAATGAAATGGCAGATATGCTGTCCAAAAAGGGAACAACCATCATTTGCAAACCAGAAAAGAAACAAAATTTAACTTCTATAATCCAAGACATAAAAACTAAATTAAAATAAAAGCCCCAACAAAAAAATAATAAAAAAACTAGATGGAAAGAGGTATGAACATATCCACTTCCAGTCTCACATTCTGACAATGCCAAGAAAATCTCCTGTAGCTGCATACTGCTTCTTCACTGGCTACCTAACCACCTTCATAATAATGGAATGATTGATACCAAATGTACAATATGCAATGAAACAGGTTAAGTATTCAACAAAGAACATCTCCTGACATGTAAATTGCTGGACAAGAACATACAAGCAAGATAAAAAAAATGGTACAAGCCAATTAAAAATGTCATCACCATTGGACGACAACATTATCAATAATTTCAAAATTCTTTAAAATTAATATCAGTAAATATACACATATAAATACATACAAATAAATATAGATCTAGATGCAATATGACATAAAATATTTAAGCATTTCAAAATAAAAATGTTCAGTTCAATGATTTAGTCGGTAACATGTTCACTTCTGGATCCAAGATTTGTAGATTAAAACCAGCCAGTATCAATTGATCTTTTCAAGGTGTAAATTCTGAGTATGGTGTTGTACTATTATAGGGAATATCACCCATGAGGTTTAATATAAAATAAATTTCTTTTTACCTCGCCTCATACCCGTCTCCCATTCAGACTGATTTCAAAACCTAGTTGGTTTCATCATCAGTAATTTTATGACTAATGTTTGTTAATAGACAAATTCCATTTTTGGATCTAAATTTGACAAAAAATGAAGAGAAAACAAGATAAAATTTGGAATATACAGAAAGAAGACAACACACATATTCAGGCTTACGGTTCTTTTTTACGAACTTGAAAATCTTCAGACGTAGGACCCATGGGTTAAAGTCACTCCCGGAGGACTTATTCCTTGGATTTTTCCATCCTAAAAATCCATCAACCCTGGGCGGGTTTTGAACCTGCACCCTTCGGGACTAGAAGGCAGGAACATAATTACTAGTCTACTGGGCCTACTCTCCATTTTTATACCAAATTATAAATTGTATTCTTAGATGGAACTGGAGATTTTAGATATTTCTGACAATTTTGTAAGAACTTCTCAATTATACCTGTCTGCTCTATAAAACACGCTGTTCCATTATACTACACAGTGACTTAGATAAAGAAAGAAATGAGCTGTCTCTTAATGTGATTCAAACAAACTGACCTGAGACCGCATTTTACCTACATACAAGTAAAGAATATGGATCAATGTTGCCAAGCTCTCCATTTCTCCAAGGCCAGTCCATAAAAAATCTAACTACATGTACCAATAATATGTCTAGTGTATGTATTTAAATTTATATTGAACTTATAATTGTGTGAAGAAATAGTATGTATGAAAATACGGTTATGGTGCAAAAAGTGGACATCCGAGTTTCGAGATAATTTTGGTTTTAAAATGAAGCTTAGGACCACTAAACATGAAAACACAAAAAAAAATTGCGGACATCCAGAAACAAAGCAGTAAAATAACATTTGATAAGCACTACAAAATACACATTTCACTAGTTTACTATAAAAGACATCCCCATTTCGATATAAATTTGGTATTAAAATGAAGCTTAGGATCACCAAAGATGAAAACACAAGAAAAAAATCTGCGGACCATCACTAAAGAAACTAGGTTAGAGTAATAATTTCTTATACATAATTAGGTTAGATTAGCTTTTAGTTTCTTACACATATAGTATAATTTATTTACATTAATTTAATATTGTCTAAATGCCATTCTATTTATTACTTTCACAGGTTATAGTAATTTAAATAGGTTAGGTTAGCTTTTAGGGTATTATACATGTATCCTAATAAATTATATTACAAATTTCGAAGATTATGTTATAAATAAATAGCATCTATGTGAAGATGTGATTTTTATTAAATCTCAAGCTCTTTGCGATGTAATTTTGGAAATATAGCATTTAGAAATATAGCAGTGCACTTTTATTACAATAAAAATATTTATTTTTCGCATCTCTATAGAAAAAAACATGTTTTCACCCTGGGCTAACGTTTGAATAATGAATCTGATGTCACAACCACATTGACAGCCACTTACTTCAGGTAATATAGGGAATAGTGCTTTATAAATTGTTATTTTACAGCTTTGTTTCTGGATGGTCCACAAATTTTTTTCATATTTTCATCTTCAACGTTCCTAACCTTCATTTTAAAACCCAAAATGATCTCTGAAATTCGGAATGTCCACTTTTTGCACTGTACCCGAAATTACAATAGAAAGTAACATTATGAGGTACTACTTAATAAATAAGGTGAATCTGCAAGAAACAACAAAATATGAGGTGAGATGATGGTAGACTCATCTTATTTATTAAATAGTAGATATTGAACTTTTTAGGAAGATATCACTAAAAGACAAAAATTAATTAATGAAAGCACACTTATAAAACAAACAGAAGAAAAAAATAAAATTCACTTATCATCCATTGAAACACCACAAGTTTCAAAAAAATTAAAAAGTTTAATATAAGATTGGCACTAAAGAATTGATACAGCCTAAATAGGATAATTAAAACCAATAAAAATGAAAAAAACAAATCAGGAATTTATCAGATCAAATGCAGGGATTGTGACAAAATTTACATAGAAATAACAAAAAGAAATTTGAAAACAAGGGTGAAAGAACATCTTAGAAATGCCAAAAATGGTGAAGTGGAAAAGTCAGCAGTAGCTGCTCATGCTTGGTCTGAAAAAACATCTAATTGAATCAAAAACCAATCTAATTAAACAAACAGAAAAACAAAAAGAATTCATGGTTTGAGAAAAAACTCACATTCAAAAAAAAAAAAAACTTAACTTCGAAATTCCTGCAGATTCTGACTAGATCCGAGGTTTATCGGTCCACCAACAGAGGGAAGAAGAAATAGTTCTTCTGATTAACATAACATTAGTCGACAAGAAAGTACTGAAGATGAAGCCGCCAAGGCTTTGAAATTGCAATCTACTTAGAAGACTGGATATGAGGAGAGGTATGAAGCATTTTTTAAATTTAATCATAAATAGTAGGTAGTTAGTATATAAGTAAAATGTTATCACCTCGCCTCATATTCTTGAGGTGAAGTAATAAAATTTACTTAAATAATTAATACCTCTTACTGTTAATCCCCAAAAAAGTTAAATGTAATCAGTAGTTAAAAATTTACTATCATCTCTCAAAGCTAGTAGCTAAAATTAGGCTGAGGAGTTTAGTGAAAAAATAACCTGGAAGAATTTATAAATAAATTATATTACAATTAAAACTTGAATGAATGAACTATCAGAGTAGAAAAACAGTGAAGTTTAATTCTTTAGTATGTTGATAATTGAATGAAATTTACCTGATACTAATGACATAAAATGACAAAGTTTCCAAAACATTTAAATAGTAATCTTGCACTTTATGCAATGCCAGAGTACTTTTCTCAACATCAAAAGCCAATTTACGTTTTACAAGATCTATTTCATCTTGTAGTTTGTTATTCAGTTCTTCTGTGATGTCTGGGTGTATTTCAAACATTTCTTTTGGAATGATTTGGGAAGGTATGAGTCTCTGGTTCCTGTAAATTGTTAAACACAAAATCTATAATATTTAATTTTAGGAAGTTATATTTTGAGGTTATTTGAATTATATTATTTTTAGTCTGGACATCTTACCTCAATATTAATGTTGATTTGTTCTTGAACAAATTAACAAAATCTATGCTCAACATCAAATGTAAAAAAAATAATGCACATTATATGCCATAAATTTTAATAATAAAATAATGAAAACCATGATTTTACTATTAATTTCAAACTGTCTAATATTGACATTTGAAAAATTATTTTTTTATTATAGTACAACTGTCTTTTCTGGTAACTCAAATTAATGGTGTTAATGAGGTCAAAAAATTAATTATTTTAAAACACATACCTTGATACAACTTTAATGTATCTTTGTTTAAGTATGTCCAGCTTATCCAGCACTTCTTTTTTATTAAGATTTATTATTTGCATCTTCCTGTCATGTTCGGCCTTCACTTTTTTCCCTTCCAAACTTAAAGCTTTTTCACTTACAATGTCCTTTACTATTTCTTCAACAGGCTGGAATAGAGTTATGAATTATGAATTAATACCTAACAAGATTAAAAGACACCAACATGAAAAATTAATAATATAGTTAAATGTTTCTTAATAATATTCTTGATGAATACTTACGGAATTTTGGCTAGTATGGAACTGGTACCCACCTAGCATCATGAATAATTTGTGTAGTTACAATAAGTAGTGGCTCAAGGTTAAAGAAACCAGGAATAATGGCTAGGGGACCCAACATGCTGACCACATGTCACCTCTATTATTAACACATGTGGATATGAGACCAGCAGCCAGCTGGTAGGCCATACCTTCTAGGCCTGTCATATCATGGAGAGTGAGAATTAATGAATACTTAGATTTAGGCCTATGGATTCAAATTTCTCTCCCTATATTCTTTTCCTTCACTTTCCTTTATTTAATGTGTTTGGAAGCCATCTTGGAAATCAAGACAACAAAAAAAAAACTTAAGATCATTTTGTGACAGTGTGAATACAATATATCACTATGTTCATTATCAATATTAATTGTATTAACATTAGCTAATACCCGGTGTGCGTTGCTACGCCTAAATAAATGAAATGAAATGTGTTTTTATGTTTGGTTGAATAAGTAAAAAGAAAAATAATTATAAATTTATATCATAATTATTTTTAGATACCCCATGCTGATCACCCAGCATTGCCTGGGAATCTACTTATCCTGATCTTCTTGAAATCAATGAGCTGAAAGACAAAAATTATTATTGTGTGAGTTATCCATAAAAGATATACATATGCTGTTGTGGACATTTTTATAGAATTTTTTGAGGTATTCAATCTGAGTACATGAATTTGGTGTATTTGTTATGGTTTAGGCATTGTAAGCCATTTAAGTGACCAAAAATTTACTTTTTTAGTGCACTAAAGTAATTTTTTTTTAGTTCCAGCCCTATAGTACATACAGTAATATGTTATATACATTGATTGTCCCAGAAAAAAATCTCTAAATGATGGTGAAAACCCCATTCAAATCGGTCAAGTAGTTTTTGAGTCTATAAAGGACAGACTTACAGACATTCATTTTTATATATAAAGATTTCACTATTTTTATTAACAGCATTTTAATAGTAGCAGTAGTCCCATAATTTTTTATATTATGTATTTTTTTATTGTATTTCTTTATTACTCTTTGTACAATTAAAATATAAAATTATGGAATATTCACCTGAAAGGTCCGTCTCCTCAACTTAATTAATTATTTAACTGTAGCGCTTTTGGGACTTGTCCCATCATCGGCAAGATTCAAAACTGGTGTTTCACTGAAGATCTAGTAGAGGGGGTTACATGTATTGGGTTCGTTTTTGTTTATCAGGTTGTCGTTGTTGTGAGCTGCTTTCATAATTTCCATCTTTTCGAGTATGTTTATCTTCGCTGGATAGAGATGGAAATTATGAAAGCAGCTCACAACAACGACAACCTGGTAAACAAAAACGAACCCAATACATGTAACCCCCTCTACCAGATCTTCAGTGAAACACCAGTTTTGAATCCTGCCGATGATGGGACAAGTCCCGAAAGCACTACAGTTAAATAATTAATTAAGTTGAGGAGACGGACCTTTCATGTGAATATTCCATACTTTTATATTTTAATTTGAAAATAATACCTCAACGGAACACATCATGAATCTTATAAAAGTTGATCTTTGTACAATGATGATGCAATGAATTTGATGTATTATTCTTTATGCTAATAAAATATTCTAGGAGAAAGAAAAGGAGGACGAGAAAGAGGGGAAGGAAGAGAGGTGAAGGATTAGAAGAATATTCTATTTTATTTTAGAAAATATGAAAAACTCAGAGAGTAAATATAATTTCAGGCTGTGATTTTTTCTATTGTGACATACTAATTCAATTGTGGGAGAGGTACATTTAAATGTATGCAGTTACCTGTGTATGATTGTATTATAATTTGATTTATACAATAAGAATGTCTCACATCCGGCTGTCATTCCTGATGATTTTCAGTGGATAAGAATGTCCCTTGATTGTGTTACGAGTACTATGCAGGATAAGGTTGATGAAAGGGCTGCTTTCTCAAAGCTCTCAACCTAGCTCCTCTATGTACAGAGAGGGTTGCTGATTCCCTTCTTTGAGCTGTATCTGGATCACATGGTCTCTAATCACCTCGCAGACTATTGCAAACTTTGGATATATCCCTCTGCAGGGGATACTGGTTCTTGACAGAACTTCCCACCTTTATGATGTCCAATCACCGCTAGTTGGATGCATCTGTCAAGATTTGTCCATGTGCAATAATTTATAGCATGTAGGAATATTTGATCCTCTGCTAAGGACCAGGTTGGTAGTCTTGTATGATTCCAAGAGTAATATCATAAGAAGAACACATTGACGATAAAGTAACAAAGACTCAGATGAAATTTTACAAAGTGATGTGAATGCCAACAATGATATTTGGCAGTGAGAATTAGGCATTGGAATGGGTAGGTTGTGTTGTGGATGAAGCAAGAAAGATTTTAGAATGGAAATCGGAAGGAAGAAAAAAGGTGTTGGAAGACAGAAACTGAGATGGTTAGACAAGGTTGAGGAAGACTTAAGACTACTGAAGGTGAAAAAATGGAGACAGAAAGCTAGTAATAGAGAAGAATGGGCAGTTGTTATGAAGGAGACCAAGGTTCATAGAGGACCATAGAGCCAAAGGAAGAAGTAGATGAAGAAGTGAGAATTAGACCATTAACAGATCAGATAGAACAAAAATAGAAAGAACAGAGATGAAATTTTTTAAAGGAACAGCAGGTTATATGCTTGCAGATCAGGTGAAAAGTACCACAATCAGAGAAGAATTAAATAGATTCAATACAACAGAGGGGGGAAAAAAGGACCATATTAATAGGACAGAAAATAATAGATACCCTAAGTTATTATTACATTACACACCAGAAAGAAATAAAACCTGAGGAAGATGTAGGGTCGTATGTTAGAACATTACTCTCTACTCAAATTACTTCCAATCACTAGTGAGCTGATTCACCGTGAGCAATTGCTGAGAACGAATTAACGGCCGACTTATCGGTCATGCACGAGAATCGACGTTTTCGTAATATTGGCAACGAATTACCCAGAATTCTCAGCGATAAAACCACTTCCGTTATTTTCGTCTGCTATAGAGGAATGCATTTATGCTTGCATCCCGCAAATAATACCGTATACAAACACGTCTGCGACACGCAATATTACGCCGATTCTCCTGTTCTTCCAGTTGAATTCTTTGGTAGACTCTATCAAATTCCTCTTCTCCGTGTATACCGAAAACATGATCGAAGTCTTCAAGGTCCGACATCTTGGATAAATGTTGGATAAAGCAGCAAAGTACATCGGTTCCCTTCGGGATTTTAATTTGAGTTGCTCATTTAAGCTACCTCCGCAGGTAGCTTACAAATTTAACCAATTATTATCGCATGAACAGATTTCTGAGTAAGCAAAATCGTATTAGCATACAACTTGCTCAGCAGAGAAGGCATTTTACTGTCTAATGCGTCCAAACATGCGACCCGTAGTAGAAGATGGAAAGACTGCTTAAAAGCTCTCTGATGCCAGAACAGACCAACAGGCCCAAAACATGTAGATGATGATCATAGAATATCTGCCTCCAGATCAGCAGTTATGGGCTCAAATCCCAACAACCAATGAAGAGGAGGAGAAGAAGGATGATAAAAAGAAAAAAGGAGGAAGAGGAGAAGGGTGAGAAGATGAAAATAAAGAAAATTATCTTAAAGTATCTTACAATAGGATGAAATGAAGAAATTAATTATAAATCATTATGCTATTTTAGAAAATATGAAAACTACTGAAGTGGAAAGATAAATAAGGCTATAAATTTCTACTAAAATTGTTTGGTATCTAGCTCAGATTGTTAGCATATCTTTCTTCTAATCAGAAAGTTGTGGATTTAATAATACCCAACAGCCAATCAATAGAAGAAGAACAAATAAAGAATATTCTCTTACAAGTCCATGATAAATTGTAGGTTGTTCAAAGGTTGTAATATACTCTTGTTCATCATCAAAGTTGACACGAAATGAAAATATATTTCCATCATCTCCACATGTGAACATATAATGATGATCTTTGTTAAAACATATCCGGCGAATTCTGCCTTTTACATTGTCATGCATTGAAAAAAGCCAATAATTACTAAGATCTGTGAAATCATCTGGATTAACTCTGTTCACTCGAATACAACCATCATTCATCCCAAGTATGAGATACTCCTTTTTATGACTGTAAAAAAGAAGAAAATATTAAATTTAACAAGTAGTTGACACAATTTATAAATGAGTTGGAGAAAAAAAGATGAAATTTAACAACCAGTTGATATTATTTATAAATGAGTTGGAGAAAATGAGGAGTGTCGTTTCAAACCGTATTATGTCCACTTCTGGACAAAATTGAGTTTGATATCATTTTGTTATGTTTCTTATATGCTCTATCGAGCTGTATGCTCAAATCGTGTTAAATCACATTTTTTCCTTGCGTAAATGAAGCTTGAAAACAAGTGGTTGTTTCATACCGTATTATGTCCTCATTCACGGTTGGTGCAAATCACATTTTGTCCACGTCTCTATTTTCCATGCTGTCTGCCCTGAAATTTAAATTTGTTTCTGTAGGATATACTGATCATATGATATTAGTTTTGCCGTGACAGTAGGCTTATGCATTGTTAGTGAATAAACATACTACTTTTCTGTTGTGAGATGGATGAATGTGTTAATGTGGGGGATAATTCAAGAGGCAGTCGCAGGAAGTAAAAACCAAGACAAACAATGCGGCTGCTTCAATCTGAGGAAAATTATGTATAATAGTCCAATTTTCTTAAAATAGCCTATCAGCAGGTAACATTCTGTAATTTAATGTATCTATTACATCATTTGCTGATACAGTACTATAAGCTACAAATATAATAAATTATTTATTTAATAAATTTATGTCGGTACCATTTATTTTTATTTTGTAATTAGGAACCGTAACAAAGGCCCAGACATGACTGAATGTTCATCTGCCTGTGAATTCCATTTCCTTTTGTTTCGATTTACAGCAGGTTCAACCTCTTCCCAAACTGTCTATAAATGAAGCTTATTATTCCCGCCAGTTAAGGTATTATGCTTTCTGTATCACTGATACAAGTAATAAGAGCCCTTATTTCTATGTTTGGACAGAGAATCAAGGAGGCAGAGGCTCACTTGAGGTCTCTTCAGCTCTATTCGATTTTGTAGAAACATTAGAGTTTCCCCCAGCAACTGAGAGTTTAAGGCTTTTTGCTGATGGGTGCGGGGGTCAGAACAGGAACATGCATGTTGTACATGCTATGGCGTTCTATCTCCTCAACAATGGTCCCCATCATTTGAAGAATGTCACACTTTTTATCCCTGTAAGGGGACATTCATTTCTGCCAGCTGACAGAATTTTTGGAATAATTGAAAAGAAATTAAGAAGGAATTTGGAAATTTTACCACCAGATGATTATCAGGAAATTTAACAGACAGATGGTTCAGTTCATGTTCTAGGAAAAGACTGAGTAGTGAAGAATTAGGATTTGAGCAAATATTATAAGAGATGTGAGGGAATCAGGGAAATGAAGAGAATAATGCTCAGAAAAACAACAAAAGATGGGAAAGGCACAGTATCTCTTAAAATGGAGCCAACTTATAGGATTGATGTTCCTTCTAAATTAGTCAATCCTATTTTGAAACGAGGGCAGGAAGGCACTTCATATGGGAACCGTCGGCTGTACCACCTATCAGCAAGGTTACTGAGGCAAAGCAGAGTGATGTTGAGAATTTGCTAAGGAAGAGATTTGGGGAAGACTGGAGAGACGAAAATGTTTTACAATTCTACAATAGTGTCCTGGAATCAGAACCTGCTCCCAATGAAGATCCCTCTGACGACAATAACACTCTGTGCGACTGTTTAGAAGAAGGGTATGGGGTATCCATTTGAGTTGCTATGCTCTTTGCACTATTCCTTTATACAACACAGATTAATTACCCAGAATATTCACTAAATACAGCCAATAATCTTACTATATTATGTTTTTTTATTCTATAAGAAGTTAATAACACTCTAGAAAGTTATATTTTTGTGCTATATTAAACTTTCATCTAAATACAGGCCAAAATATACAATAAAAAGTTCTTAAATATTTATTTTTCCATTGTGGTTGTAACAAACTGTATTATGTCCATTACAACCACCCTAATATCTTCAACAACATTTTGAAGTGATTTAATTCCTTACATACATCAGTTCTGTATATTTAATGACAAATTTTAGACTTGTCAGTTTTTATATAACATTCATAGTTTAAGAGTACTGTATTTTTTGCATTTCCTGTAAAATTTAAAATTTTGGACATAATACAGTTTGAAACGATGCTCCTCAAATGGTTTTATATATCTCACCTAAAAAAGTTCCGTGTTTTCATGATACCGTTTCAAACGTCATTTTACCTTCTCTACGACAGTTGGAGTTTGATTGAAGATGAAGGTAAAATGACCTTTGATACTGGTATTGTCAAAACATGGAACTTTATAGGTAAGGTAAATAAAAACATTTTCTCAACTCATTTATAAATTGAAAATATCTCATTGTGTTACTTCCCATTTTAATTTTGATTAACTTGATACTATGTTAAAGTAGCAAGAGCAGCTTCTCTTTAAGGGCCATTGGGGCCCAGTATCAGTACCTATTTTTGAGAACATAAATTACACTACAATGCAATATATATCATATTAAAATAATTTTTCTTCATGTGCTTTCAATTAAAAAGAAATTTGTATTGATGTAATTCTGTGAGAGAAACTGTCTGGGATGGAAAGAGGTGGGCCTGTACATGGGCCGTTTTAGCACTGAAAGTCAAACTGAAAATTATCAGCTCTTTCCTGCCCCTACTCCAAACATCACAGTCTTCTTGTATTGCTTGAACCGGCCCAGCAGTGTGAATTAAATTGGCACCTCCATAAAAGGCATATACTACCATTGATTAAAAATGTTAAATTGAGATTCGAGTTCAATTTTATCTATAGTATTGTATTAAAATTTAAGTTCTATAATACATTTATTTAAAATAAATAAAAAGTGACAAAGTGATCCCACTACAGACCTTAGGAGGCTCTAGGAATAGTAGGAGGATAGGGCTCTCACCTTTCTAGACAATAAGCATGAGATTCAGCTCTGATACTCTGTCTGATACTCTGTTAGATACTGAGCTATCCCCAGGGCCATGGTGCTGCCTGAAGGTTTAGATCAGTTAAAAAATCCTCATCACACAAGGACTTAGACGTCCGACCTTCCGGTTTGTAGCGTATTGCCTTAACCAATTACTCTATGATGTGTCCCCAATTTAAAATAAATCTTTATGATTTTCTTTTTTCTTTCTTCTGTCTGGGTGCAGCTTATTTTTTATACCAAACCTTGCTATATCTCTCAAATTTTAAGGCTGAAGATTATACTAAGGTGTGGTTTATTTTCAGGCTAAATATTAGTATCCAATGGTTTATTTTAGGAAGTAATATTATGAGGTTCTTTTAATCAAGTTTTTTTGAGACTGGAAACATCTTACCTCAAAATTAATGTTGATTATTCTCGAACATGTTTTGATATAATCTTCCATATCATCTTCAGCTTGCCCATATATGAGTTAAGATGTTTCCAGTCTCAAAAAAAACTTAATTAATAGTATATTGATTGGTTTGTGCCTTTAGAGACATATGGTTTATGACGTTAGTTTTTAATCTGGCTCCACTTAATCTAGAACTCCATGAGCCACCACTGCTATAAAGTGTGTTCTAAAAAAATATATTACAATATTTAGAGAGGAGAAAGTATACACTCCAAAAAATAAAAAAAAATAAAAACTATGAATATGGGTAGATTCCTTGATATTCCATAATCATTTTTCATCTAATAAGGTACATAACTAGGTTCACTAAGCCTCACGGGAGATCTGAGTAGCTTTTCAAATTAAGCAGTAGTGAAATCCACTATGGAAAGAGTTTTCAAATCTAACTCAATTTATTAATCTACTAAGGAAACTAAAACAAAGACTAGAGATTGATCATGCTAATCAAGTGACTCCTTGTACTATCATATACTAGCCAACGATGGAATCATTTCAATCAGTCTCAGCTTCTAGAAGTAGTTGTATCACAAGTTCTTCCTTTATAAAACTTCATAAACATGGGTCTTTTGTGTATTTCTGAGTTAGATATTCTCACGGTTATATAGCATATAACTTAGAAGGTGGTAAGCTGCAAGAATACTAACAAATCATGATAGTATATTGTAGAAAGTTTCAAAATATATTGCTTGTATTCAGCTACTTAAATATTTACCTATATAAATAAGTATTAATTTCTACATCATAAGCATCTTTTACATCAGTGCATTTTATGACTTCATTTTTATCCATAACATATTCATATATAAATCCAGCGTCATAACCTCCCATGGATAACCATATTGTGTTTCTTGGAGTGTACATACAGAACAAAATTGGATTAGGCTCCTCTGGTATGTAAATAGGGTCTAATTCTTCTTCTGATTCAGAATCAACTGAAAAATAGAAAAATAAAATTTTAGAAGTTTATATCAAAATCACTGATAGGAGGTAATGTGCCCTTATATTATAAAAGAGAGAATTCTACCTCATAAATTAAATTTAGTTAAGAATCGAGATAATGGTCTCTGAAACATTCAGGAAAGTTTAATTTATGAGATGGCATGTATATTTCCATTTTACACCCTTTGTATTTTTAAAAAGTTGAATTGCATTCAAAAAGTTTACTACCATGCCATTATCTATAGATACATCACTGTCCATAAAAGACACACTCAAAATCTTAGATGTAATATGACAACATTTAAAATTTATCAATCAAAGTACAATTCTAAAAGAAAAAGAAGAAAACATCAAATTCTAGAAATTCACATTGAAACACCATAAGTTTAAAAAAAAAAATTAAAATTGCAACATACAATTCGCACCCAAAAAACGACTTCACATCATTAGATTAATGAGATCCAACAAAAATGAGAAAATTGAAGAAAACAAATCAGGGATTTATCAGATTAAATGCGGGGAATATGAGAAAGTCTACATAGGGAAAACAAAGAAAAATTTAAAACCCAGAGTGAAAGAACATCTTGGGAATGTCAAGAATGGGGAAGTAAAAAAAATCTGCAATAGCAGCTCATGCATAGTCAGAAAACCATCTTATATTTAAATTAAAGTGGAGAACATATTTTTAATAACTCACCTCATAAAAAAGTAAAGTGATCCCACAACAGGCCTCAGGAGACCCTTGGGGTAGTAGGAGGTTAAGGCTCCCACTTTTTCTAGACAATCGGCACTTGATGTCAGCCGGGTTGTCAGCCCTGCGTGACGGCCGCCTTTACCCCAGAACAGGTGTCTGGTACTCATTTCCGTTAGAGGCTGAGTCGACCCCAGGGCCATAGTGCTGCCAGAGGGTTTGGGTCAGTTTAAAAATCCTGACCCCAACGGGACTTGAACCCTCGACCCTCCGGCTTGTAGCTCAGTGCCTTAACCACTACACTACGGCATGCCCCAACTCACCTCATACAATTTCAAATTTCTTTGAGACCATTGGTTTCAAACAAATTTTTCGTTCATCTTCAGTCAGAGGTGAGTTATTAAAAATATTAATATTGAGTGGAGAACATATTTTTAATAACTTACATATTTTTAATAAGTTGGAGTCATGACTGAAGATGAATAAAAAATTCATTCGAAACCAATGGTCTCAAATAAATTTGAAATTGTATGAGGTATATAATGATATAACCTCGTAACCTCGTAATGTTTTACTTCCCAACATTAATTTTAATATTATTAAAAATATGTTCTCCACTCAATATTAAAGAAAAACATCTAATTGAAAGAAAGGCTAAATTATTAAAACAAATAGAAAAACCCAAAGAACTCACAATTTTGGAAAACAGTTACATTAAAAAAAAATTAAAGGAGAAATACCCAGGGAAAATTATTTGATTCCAATGTTCTTCAATCTACTAACAGAGGGAGCAAGAGGGCAGCTCTTCAGGACAACAAAACAACGGTCATGAAAATACTGATAATGGAACTGAAGAAGGTCCCGAAACTAGTCTAAGAAGAAGGATAAGAGGTGAAGTAATAAAATTTTCCAATTCATCGGAGAACATATTGTTTAAACAACTCACCTCATAGGATTCATGCTTCCATGATATTGCGATTTCAAACATAATCATGTTCATCGTCAGCCATAACTCTGACGATGAACATGATTATGTTTGAAATCGCGATATCATGGAAGTATGAATCCTATGAGGTGAGTTGTTTAAACAATATGTTCTCCGATGAATTTGAATGATTATACCTCATAATGTTTACTTCCCAACATTAATTAAATATAATAAAATTTTACTTAAATAAATGACAACATTCACTCATTCTAGAATAAGTTTTCATTACAACTAGTGTCATATTTAATATTCTTATATAACATTTCTATTCACATGAAAATACATGGTGTTCCTTTCACACTACCCACATTTTAATTGCTTATTGGTCATTGCTAACAAAGTATGTGGAATTATGAAGTGAGATTGGTATTTGAAAGAAAGAGAAACTCAAAAAAATTTGTATTTAATTTGTTTGCATTTAATTCTACATGGTATTAGCAACAATGGTATAAAACAAAGTAGCTTGCAGAGACAAAATTAATACTTACAGTGCAAAGAAATTATTGGAGAAAATATGGAGGAAATACACCTGATGGAAAAACCATTAAAGCATGGTGGAGAAGTTTCTGGTGACTGGAAGTGTAAACAAACAATCGAGAGGTTTTTGTCAACATGTGTCATGACAGAAGATTGAAGAAATTAGAACAGGATTTCAGAGAAGTCCTCAAAAATCAATTCATCATGCATCTCGGCAGTTCAATATGCAAAGTCAATTGTGCATTGAGTGTTTCAGAAGCGGTGAAAATGGTTTAACAATTAAAATCAGATGATAAGCCATGATAATAGGCATTCGCTATTGGTATGCTAGATCATATTGACAGAGACCCTCAATTTCTTGGAAATGTCTCATTTTCAGACGAGACAAAGTTTCATGTATCAGGATTTGCAAATTGGCACATGGTAAGGATCTCACAAAATCCACACATATACTGTGAACATGCCTGCAATAACACAAAAATAAATAATTAAATTAATGTTTTTATTGCCTCACCTCATATCCTTTTTCTTCTATACTGCAGTTTCGGAGCTTATCTCCATCGTCAGTAGCCTCTAGTCGACCGGTGTTATGTCGTTTCTTGGCGGTTTCCTTCTTACTTCTATCGGTGGACCGATGAACCTCTGGATCAGGTCAAAATTTGCGGGAGTTTCAAAATTTATGAGTTTGTCTTTTTTGTTTTTTTGGATATGGATTTTTTCCCAGACTGTGAGTTCCTTTAGTTTATCTGTTTGTTTGATTAGGCTAGCTTCTGTATCAATTAAATGTTTTTCAGACCAAGCATGGGCTGCTACTGCTGACTTGTCCACTTCACCCTTTTTTACATTTCTAAGGTGTTCCTTCAATCTAGTTTTTAAATTTCTTTTTGTTTTTCCTATATAGATTTTGTCGCAATCTTGACATTCTTCTGATATATTCCTGATTTATATTCTTCTCCAATTTTTTCATTTTTGTTGGTTTTAATTATCTTGTTTAGGCTGTATTCATTCTTTGGGGCCAATCGAATGTTAAACTTATTGAAAATTTTCTGGAACTTGTGGTGTTTTACAGGATGGTAAGTGATTTTTTTTTTATACAGAAGCTAGCCTAATCAAACAAACAGATAAACTAAAGGAACTCACAGTCTGGGAAAAAATCCATATCCAAAAAAACAAAAAAGACAAACTCATGAATTTTGAAACTCCCGCAAATTTTGACCTGATCCAGAGGTTCATCGGTCCACTGATAGAAGTAGAAGGAAACTGCCAAGAAACGACATAACACCGGTTGACTAGAGGCTACTGACGATGGAGATAAGCTCCGAAACTGCAGTATAGAAGAAAAAGGATATGAGGTGAGGTAATAAAAACATTAATTTAATTATTAAATTAAACCTCATAGTGTTCTTTCCCTGTGAAAGTTAAATAAACAAAAATAAATGTTTGGTCCAGCCTGATGAAGAACAAGATCATTGGTCCTTTTTTCTTCCATGAGGAGACAATAACTGGCCCAATATACCAGGCATGTTGGAACAGTTCTTGTACTTCCAGATAGCTGATCTGCAAGCTCAAGTAATCTTTCAACAAGATGGAGTACCCCACACTGGAGCCTGGATATTTGGAATTCCCTCACAAAAACCTTCCCAGATTGTTGGATTGTATGTGGTGGACTAATTTGGTGGTCTTCAAATTTGTCAGACTCTAGGAGCTACGTGAAAGACCATGTGTTTATGAATCCAGTATAAGATCTTCAAGATTTACAAACCCATATCTGTGACACAATTGCAACAGTATCAATGGACATATTGGACAGAACATCACAAGAAATCTGATACACACTTGATATTATTCATCCTACCAATGGAGCACATGCAGAGGTGCATTAGTGTGTAACAATAAACATTTTTGAGTTTCTTTTTATTTTATTACAGTCTCATTTCATAATTCTGCATACTTTGTTAGCAATGACCCATGAGTAATTAAAATGTGGGAGGTTTCAAAGGGACACCTGTAAAGTAAAGTAAAGTGATCCCACAACAGGCCTGGAAGCCCTTGGGGTAGTAGGGGTTAAGACTCCCACTTTTCCTAGACAATCGGCACTTTATGTCAGCCGGGTTGTCAGCCCTGCGTGACGGCCGCCTTTACCCCCAGAACAAGCATCTGATACTCATTTCCGTTAGAGGCTGAGTCGACCCCAGGGCCATAGTGCCGCCAGAGGGTTTGGGTCAGTTTAAAAATCCGGACCCCAACGGGACTTGAACCCTCGACCCTCCGGCTTGTAGCTCAGTGCCTTAACCACTACGCCACGGCGTGCCCCATATTAATTAAAAATTTCACATATATATTATTAATTTGGCATATAATCTTCAAAGTAAAATATCTATTGCTATTAGTATAAAAAAATAAACTAGATTGAATAAGACATAGCTAAAGATTTGAATTGTGCCTAAACAAGAATAATACCCCCTTTACAAACGAGTATTTCACATTTATATCTCCATGATATATCCATCCATCCATAGTAATTCTGGCCGAGGGAAGGTCTTTCACGGCAATCATATCATTTTATGCTATGCTTAGCAGCTTTACTAGGAAGTTATTAGGCGGTTTATCTCCCCGTTGACTTTCCACACCGTTAGAAGGATGATGATGGTAAGTACAAGAATGATGATGGATGGGCCTGATGCTTTTTGGGGACCACATTGGGCACTACCCTATCCTGACATTTGTCCTTAACCAGGTGAGGAAAAGGACCCCGAAAATAAAAACCGTCACCCAGGAGCCTGTCCGGCGACAATGGGAATTGATTCCAGGCCAACTGCAATTGACAAGGCAGCACGCTACCAAAAGACCTCAGCGGTGTGGACCCATCACCACATATATATATACGCTAAAGTGATCCCACAACAGGCCTCAGGAGGCCCTTGGGGTAGTAGGAGGTTAAGGCTCCCACTTTTTTCTAGACAATCGGCACTTGATGTCAGCCGGGTTGTCAGCCCTGCCTGCGTGACGGGCCTCCTTTACCCCCAGAACAAGCGTCTGATTACTCATTTTCGCGTTAGAGGCTGAGTCGACCCCAGGGCCATAAGTTGCCAAAGCCGAGAGTGGTTTGGGTCAGTTTAAAAATCCTGACCCCAATGGGACTTGAACCCTCGACCGCCCGGCTTGTATCTCAGTGCCTTAAACACTAATGCATCATACGTCGTTCCACCATAATATATAAAATAAACTAAACAAATACAAATGTCGCTTTTTTGTCCAGACCACATACTAATCAGTTTAGTTTATTTTCTTTTAACTTTCATTTCCTAAAATTTTCCATGTATGGCATTGTGTCATAATTGACGTCTTCCCCCCCAAATTATTTTTCTATTATGTAAAGTTGAAGTCATCCACAGTAACATGAGTTTGAATTTTAAAGAATTGATATGGGGGTTTTATTTCCTAATAGCTAGCAATGTTGCAATATTAAAGTAAGTAAAAAATCTCCCTTTGTTCCTAACCCCATATATTTAAACTCCAAGAAAAGTACTTTGTAATTTTTCTCACCTAAAAACGTCTCTTCATCAATGAGGATCCCAGGATTTTCCTTTTTTATATCTTCCAATTCCTGTTTCTTCTTCTCTCTTTTTTTCAGTTTTCGTTGTTCAATTTCCTCGATTTTTCTCTGTCTCTCAATGAATGATTTTTGGCTTTGAAATACAATTGTTTTAGTTACAACCTCTGTTAGATTATAAGACAGTTTGGTGTATGTTCTTGTTGAATCTGGGAGAGTCATTTCTAAAAGCTCTCCTTTCTCACAACATACCATTAAAGTTTTATCCTGAGAACATAGAGGTAAAGCAGTTTTCAGTTAGAAGGCACTGGGCATCTGGACCATAGCATTCAAGACTAGTAACTATTAAAAGTAAAATATAATTAATTTTCAAAAGAGAAAAATTGAGTCATCTGATAAACATTCACTACCTGCTACTATGGTTGTCAGTCATTCTTACCACCTACCCTAAGTTATACTCTGTCCTTGAATGATAGTGAATAATAATTAATAATACAGCAGTCTTCAATTATATTAAATTAATATTGGGAAGTAAACATTATGAGGTATAATCATTGAAATTCATTGGAGAACACTTTTTTGACAACTTATCTCATAAATTTTGTGTTTTTCATGATACTGTAGTTCAAATATAATCACGTCCATCTTCAGCCATAACTCTGACTGATGAAATTCTTCAGCTGTCAACTCTTCTATTGTCACCACCTTCAGCGCTGCCATCTATGGTTGAATTTATGAACTTCAAAATCAAATTTTGTTTGTTAGGAATATCAAAATTAATTGATCTATATTTATTTTTCTCAATATAAATGTAAATAATAATAAATATAGATCAATGAATTTTGATATTCCTAATGAACAAAATTTGATTTTGCAGTTCATAAATTGAACCATATATGGCAGTGCTGAATATGTTGACAATATAAGAGTGATGGCCAAAGAATTTCATCAGTTGGAGTTATGGCTGAAGATGGACGTGATTATGTTTGAAACTGTAGTAATGTGAAAAACATGAAATTTATGAGGTGAGTTGTCAAAAAAATGTTCTCCGATGAATTTCAATAATACATCACCTGTATAGTATATCCATGATACACTTCCTTCCATAATGCTTATCACCTTTTCAATCTCCGTTCATACCTTATAAATTAAAATAGTGCTACAGTAGAGTGCATTGTTATTGAGTTTTTAGTGGTTTATGCATCAAAGAAGAAGAAAGTTGTATGTACTTAATAAATTGATAAAGAAGAAATGATGAAAAACATTGCAACAGAATTAGGAGTTGGGACTTCAACTTATCTGTCTGAAAGAAAACCCAGATGGAGATAGAATTCTTTTGTTGACAAAAGATAGTTTACAGTGCTGTAGTACAGTAAATTGTTTGAGAAAATAAAAGGTGCTTATGAACTTGCTTTTACCATGTGTAATTTGGATTAGTGTGCACTACATTCTATTTTATTTCATAGATTATCCAGATTTTTGTTAATCGGGATTATGCCTGGTCCAAGTAGTCTGGTAAGATGTTAAAATGACTCATTAATTTATTAGTCTGGATAAGTTAATTTCTATTGTGTTAAATAAAGAACCTATTGTACAATAAAAATATTCCAATATATTAGGGTTAAAAGTACAAAATTGATTAACCCTTTAGGTGCTGTGAGCTGATTAGATCGGTTCTGATGCTTCTGTCCATTAGCTGCCAGACATATACTTTTTCTCTTCAAATATAATTTATATACTTAAACTACTTGCAAAGCCGATCACATCTGACACAAGAGATTTTACCAATGGCATGCAGAGGGTTAAGAACAAATATCAAGTACAGTATAGAGACCTGCAAATTTAATATTATAAATGGGCAGTTTAGATTTTACAGGCTATGAAATGAAGTTTGTTAGAGTAATTATAGCTAAAACTAGGAAAAATAAATTAGAATGATAATATTATAGAGCTACATGATCTTTATAGAAAACCAAATATAATAAGAACAGTTAAGTCATATAGATTGTGATGGGCAGGACATGTGGCACAAATAGGGAATAAAAGAGGGACATGGAAGCTTCTTGTAGGAAAACCAGAAGGAAAATGCCCAGTTGGTAGACCAAGAACAAGGTAAGAGAATAACATTAACCATGATTTTGGAGAAATAGATTATACAGGAGATGATTGGAAAATATTAACTCAGGATAGGGATGTGTGGAGAGCTAATGTTTACATGGCCATGAACCTATGGGTCCAGTAGTATAGTTTGTGCCATGGTTTAACAGCCTAATTTCCTGGAACTGTAAAAAAATCTTCGGTTTCAACCACCCTCCTGAGTGTCACTTAACAAAAGCCAACCGCCTTTCAACCCTAATTAGGGTGAAAGAGATGGAGATATTCTGAAGTTGTCAAATCAACTAACCAATCTTTTTACAGGTATGTGTATGTTAATATAGCATAGAATGATTTATTTTTAAGAGCAATGTGGACATGGCAAACATTGGAGCATGATAGTTGTAAGTATTAGCTTAGGTTTCTTAGGTGGTGAGAGGAGGTCGTTAAAGCATGGTCTACACTATACCAGTGAGTTATTTAATATTATAGAGGAGACAGATTTTGAAGATCAAATACATTAGTCTCTACTCAAATTACTTCTAATCACTGGTGAGCTGACTCACTGTGAGCAAGTGCAAAGATCAAATTAGCTACCCACTAACTGGTCATGCATGAAAGTTGTCATTTTCGTAATATTGGCAAGAAATTACCCAGAATTCTCAGCAATAAAACCACTTCCGTTATTTTTGTCTGCTAGAGGAATGCATTTACGCTTGTGTCCTGCAAATAATACCGTATACAACGACGTCTGCATCGTGCAATATTACGCCGATTCTCCTGTTCTTCCAGTTGAATTCTTTGGTAGACTCTATCAAATTCCTCTTCTCCACGTATACCGAAAACATGATCGAAGTCTTCAAGGCCCGACATCTTGGATAAAGCAGCAAGGTACGCGGCAAGGTTTCAAACTATATCGGTTCCCTCCAGGATTCTCACTATTTGTTTCTCTCTTAAGTCACCTCGTCAGGTAGCTTACGAATTTCAACAATTATTATCGCATGAACAGATTTCTGAGTAAGCAAAATCATATTAGGATACAACTTTCTCAGCAGAGAACGCCTTTTACGGTCTAATGAGTTCATAGATTCGACCCTAAGAGGAAAACAATTTTAATTATTTGGTATGGAAAAAAGTATGACAACAAATTAAAATTAAAACAAACATTAATAAAAGAGATCAAGAGACAAACAGGAGCAAATCAAGAGGGATATTGAAATAATAGGAGAGAAGTGGAAGGAAATATTGAAAAGAGAAATTTGAAGCATCGTAACTGTTGGACATTTTTATGAAAACTTAATCTTCGAAAGAGAACATGGACTAGATAAATAATAAGAAAAAATAAATAGATTTTGGGAATATGTAGGTAAAAAAAAAAAGTGATCAAGATTTGGGTCTGGAATAAAGATATACAATTAAGGTAGAATAGTGAGAATTCCTAAAATAAGTAAAGATATACAAATTGAATACAAAAGATTCTTACCTCTGAAGGTTTCCAGTTGAGGAAAGTAACACCACTGGCTACAGGTACGAAACCTATTGGTACCAAAGATATGTGTTTCCTATTGAATTCCTTCTTGAAGTGAAATACAAATATTCTAGCTTCCTTGCTTCCAGTCACCAATAGATTTTTACTGTTGTTGATACTCATGGCTGTAATTGCTTTATCATGTACTTTTATTGCTTGAATTACATTTATGAAATGAGTTGAAGAAAAAATTCTCCTTTTTATTTCTTTCAAAGATAAAACTAGGACTCTTAATATGCCATCACTGAACCCAGCCAACATAACTTTTCCTGTATTATCTATCTGTAAAAGATGGATAACAAAATGAAAATATGTGTACTCTCATGCCATCATTACACTTTTCATGCTTCGTATTCTGCACTAGGTGGATAGATGGTGTTAGTGAGGTCTATTTTCAGTTTACAGTATGCCTACTTTAGAAGAACATGTTACATAGTTCATGTGCACTTGTATTGTATCCAAAGATTTTTAATTGTTTGTGTAGTATAGTGTTTTGTGTGAGGATGATGTAGAGAAGAAAGAAGATGAAATCCAGTGTTGTCATATAGCCTACTCCTGTCAAAAAGCACCAATGGCACCACCAAGGCTCAATGTACACTATTATTATTATTATTATTAGCTTATTATTTTCTAACTTGTTATTCTTCTTCTTCTTCATTCCAAGTATTAGACCAAGGCCTGTTACGATCCTATAGAAAATTTTCGTTCCAGCATTTCATAGGACAGCCCAGAGATCTTCGTCCTCTTGATATATAATTATAAACAGCTTTGGGGATCCGATTTGAACTCATTCTTTCAAGATGGTGTTTCCAATTTAATTGGTACTTATTAAGTTAGAATATTTTTATCACTCACCAATATTGTTCTTCTTATTTGATTATAAACTAGTTTCGGAACATAGTTTCTGTTCCATCCTCAGTATCGTCACGACCGTTGTTCTGTCGTCTTGAAGAGCTGTCCTTCTCTCCTTCCATTGGCTGACTGAAAAATCTCGAAACCAGGTCATTCTCACCGGGAATTTCAAAGTTCATTAATTTCTTCTTTTCGCTCTTTTGAATGTAGATCTTTTCCCAAACAGTAAGTTCTTTAGGTTTTTCTATTTGTTTTAATAATTTAGCTTCTTTCTCGATAAGATGTTTTTCAGACCATGCATGGGCAGCCACTACAGATTTTTCTACTTCCCCTTTCTTGACATTCCTGAGATGTTCTTTCACTCTAGTTTTCAAATTTCTGTTAGTTTTTCCTATGTAGAATTTCTCACATTCTTCACATTTAATTTGATAAATCCCAGATTTGTTTTCTTCTTTAATTTTCTCATTCTTAATTAGGTCTAATTCAGTTTACTGATGCTGTAGGCATTTCTGGGTGCTAACCTTTTGTTGAAATCTTTAAAAATTTTTTGAAACTTGTGGTGTTTTAATGGATGATATGTGAATTTTCTAAATTTTACATTATCTTCTTTAACTTTTAGAAGAGTGCTTTGATTAATAAATTTTTGTCTTTTGAACTTGTTTAATTTTTTTGAGTATCATTTTTATTGCAAAACCATTTTTCGTGGCTACGTTGATTATGTGTTCTTTTTCTTTTTCATAATTTTATAAAATTATTTTATAAAATTATGATTTTATAAAATTATGAAAAAGAAAAAGAACACATAATCAACACATAATCATAATTTTATAAAATAATTTTATAAAATTATGAAAAAGAAAAAGAACACATAATCAACGTAGCCACGAAAAATGGTTTTGCAATAAAAATGATACTAAAAAAAATAAACAAGTTCAAAAGACAAAAATTTATTAATCAAAGCACTCTTCCAAAAGTTAAAGAAGATAATGTAAAATTTAGAAAATTCACATACCATCCATTAAAACACCACAAGTTTCAAAAATTTTTTAAAGATTTCAACATAAGGTTAGCACCCAAAAATGACTACAGCATCAGTAGACTGATTGGACCTAATAAGAATGAGAAAATTAAAGAAGAAAACAAATCAGGGATTTATCAAATTAAATGTGAAGAATGTGAGAAATTCTACATAGGAAAAACTAAAAGAAATTTGAAAACTAGAGTGAAAGAACATCTCAGGAATGTCAAGAAAGGGGAAGTAGAAAAATCTGCAGTGGCTGCCCATGCATGGTCTGAAAAAACATCTTATCGAGAAAGAAGCTAAATTATTAAAACAAATAGAAAAACCTAAAGAACTTACTGTTTGGGAAAAGATCTACATTCAAAAGAGCAAAAAGAAGAAATTAATGAACTTTGAAATTCCCGGTGAGAATGACCTGGTTTCGAGGTTTTTCAGTCAGCCAATGGAAGGAGAGAAGGACAGCTCTTCAAGACGACAGAACAACGGTCGTGACGATACTGAGGATGGAACAGAAACTATGTTCCAAAACTAGTTTATAATCAAATAAGAAGAACAATATGAGGTGAGTGATAAAAATATTCTAACTTAATGAATATACCTCATAGTGAGAATTCCTAAAATAAGTAATTAATTGGTACTGTTTAATATATTCCAAAATTGGCGTAGTCTTCAATTCTTTTAAGATATCGGTGTTCCTTTTCCGATCCCATCTGGTCTAACCCGCTGTCCTGTGCATGAATCTCATTTCACAAGCCGTTATTCTGCTTTCATGTTGTCTTTTTAGTGTCCATGCTTCACTACCATTAACTTTTTATTATATTTAAAAAAATACTTTACTCTCTTTGGTCATATTATGTTTAGGAAATATACTGGTACACTGTCTATATCTGTGTTTTTCTAAATTCATGTGTCTTGAACAAATTCAACAATATTGTTGCACACTACTGGGGGTCAGTTTTCATGTTTTTATAGTTAGACAAATGAATAGTTTTTAACTATTTAGGTTGTGATATCTCTTATTTTAAGAAAGATCTTTTAATAAACATAATAAATTTAACTTTATGTGTGGCACAATTAAAGGGGTCATTAAAATGTACAAGAAGAGAAACTAAATTGAAGTTCTACAAGGCAATGGCTGTCCCTATATTCCTGTATGGTTGTGAGTTTTGAACTTTAACCACAAGAGCAGAAATTAAGTTTTTAAGAAGTCTAGGTGATGACATGTTTTGGATAAAAGGAGAAGTGAAAATATTAGAAATTAATTAAATATTTTTAAACTGATTGGTAAAATAGAATAATGTATTAAATAATTACAAAGAGCATAATCAGAAAAAGAAACCAAACTAAATACAGTAAAACCTAATGGTTTATTTTAAGAAGTAATATTTTGAGGTTCTTTTAATCAAGTTTTATTGAGACTGGAAACATCTTACCTATGTTTCGATATAATCTTCTATATCATTTTCAGCTTGTCAGTCTGGACAAGCTGAAGATGATATAGAAGATTATATCGAAACATGTTCGGGGGAATAACCAACATTAATTTGAGGTAAGATGTTTCCAGTCTCAAAAAAACTTGACAGTAAAAGCTCCTTATTCATGGGAGATACATTCCATAAATATGCCACAAATACAGAAACCGTAAATATGGAATGGTAATTTGTATGGGTATATAAACTAAATATATGGTCACACGTAGAAATGCATTATATAATGGAAATGGACAGCTAATGACAAATGAGGGAAATTTTGAGGAAGTGGCTGAATTCAAATACCTAGGAACAATAATTACAAATAGGAATGAGATGCACGAAGAAATTAAACATAGGCTCAATTCTGGAAATGTGTGCTATTATGCATTGCAGAGACTTTTGATGTCCCAACTCCTTTTAAAAAGCGAAACTGAAA
This sequence comes from Diploptera punctata, assembly GCA_030220185.1. Taxonomy (NCBI): domain Eukaryota; kingdom Metazoa; phylum Arthropoda; class Insecta; order Blattodea; family Blaberidae; genus Diploptera; species Diploptera punctata. Next base: position 212,765 of record JASPKZ010000038.1, on the reverse strand, counting down.
ATATATAAAACTATTATTCTACCAGTTACATTATATGGGTGTGAAACATGGACTCTTACTTTAAGGGAGGAAAGGAGATTACGAGTATTTGAGAATAAAGTACCTAGGAAAATTTTTGGACCAAAGAGAGATGAACAAACAGGTGAATGGAGAAGACCACATAACAATGAACTACATGGTCTTTATAGGAAGCCAGATATAATAAGAACAGTTAAATCTCGTAGACTGCGATGGGCAGGACATGTTGCACGTATGGGGAATGAAAGACGTGCATGGAAGCTTCTTGTAGGAAAGCCAAAGGGAAGACACCCAGTTGGTAGACCAAAAAATGAGGTGGGAGAATAACATTAACTATGATTTGACGGAAGTAGATTATACAGGGAATGATTGGAAAGCATTAGCTCAGGATAGGGATGTATGGAGATCTTATGTCCGTGCGACCATGAACCTATGTTCGATAGTGCCAGTGAGTAAGTATATAGGGGATATATTCCAAGGTTCCAAAATAATATAAAATTATCAAAATAAAATCAATTTAATGAGAGATTTTGAACAATTTCTATTAATTATTATTGTTAGGCTTGGGGCTTAAATAACTTAGTAATTTTTTCCTGTTTTTCCGCTTTTAAAAGGTCTTTCAATTCAGGTTGATATTCAGCTGTGGCATTACCAATTTTCCTTTTAAAAATAAGACTTCTTTCCATAGACGGATCAATTTTCATGAAGAAATAACAAAGCACATTTGTCATCTGTAATCTTTCACTCAGGTTTTTGAAGTTAATGATCACCTTTTCAGTGCTTATAGAAAAATTTTCTTCAGAACTAATCTTTCTTTCCATTTACTCAACTTTATAAATTGGGAACAAAGCAGAAAAGTCAAAATTATTGCATCGAATGACGAGTTGAAACAAGCGAGGGCAGCATTTATCAATGGACATAGTAGCACGTAAAACATGGCAGCAGCTTTTAACAACGAACTTTAGGCTTAGTGACAATAATATTTGTTTTACTTTGATATTTATTTGTCCATATGGTTTGAATCACTCTTTGTAAAAACCACCTTGGCACGTGTGTGCATTAAAAAATAGTTGCCGAGGATACCTAATCCTTCTAATCCTGGATCCACAAATAACAAAATTTTAGCTGCAAATACAGGAATTGTGTTGCAATTTTTTAACCTGCGAATAATGAAACTGTGAATAAGGAGCTTTTACTGTACTAAAATTATTTTAGATTATAGGCCAGAAGGTAGAAGAAATGTTAGTAGACCAAAGATGTCTTAATTCAAGTGCTAGCCTCATCAGTTCTTTTCTTTGTAGTCATCTCAAAATCTACTACTGAAAGATTATTTTCATTTTATAATTCAATAATTTCCAGAATAATCATATCAACTCCCCTCCCCCTGTTGATCCAGAAAGTTCTTACTTTTCAAATGAATCTATAAGACCAGAGTAAGTCTTAAAGACTTAACACTACTGTAACTACTGAAGATGTAACCACTAAGGTTACTAAACCAGTGTAATTATAAGACAGGATATGAGGTGAAATGGAAAGAATTTGATTTTAAATTTTAGGTAATATTTTATTTTATAACATCTAACAGCTGAGGTTATTGATGTCATAATTCAAAGCTGAGTATGAAAAGGCTGACATATTTTGTTCATATTTTAGCCATGAAGTTCTTTTATGCCACATACATTCTTCAACATTGGATCCATGTTTTATTTCCATTTGAAATATGTCATACTTAAGATTTTTTACACACTGAAAAAATCTATCAATCCTGGTTCGGTTAGTACTATTGAATCTCAGATCCAGAGGTAAAAAGGTAGCCACTAGACAAAGAGACTGGCTTTTTTTTAAGATTGAACTATGTTAACTAACTCACTGGCACTATCAAACCCATAGGTTCATGGCCATGCAGACATAAGCTCTCCATATATCCCTATCCTGAGACAATGTTTTCCAATCATCTCCTGTATAATCTACTTTCCTCAAATCATAGTTAATGTTATTCTCCCACCTCATTTTTGGTCTACCAACTGGGCGTTTCCCCTCTGGTTTTCCTACAAGAAGCTTCCACGCACATCTTTCATTCCTATTCGTGCAACATGTCTTGCCCATCGCAGTCTACGAGACTTAACTGTTCTCATTATATCTGGCTTCCTATAAAGACCATGTAATTCACTGTTATGCAGTCTTCTCCATTCACCTGTCTGTTCATCTCTCTTTGGTCCAAAAATTTTCCTAAGAACTTTATTCTCAAATACTCGTAATATCCTTTCCTCCCTTAAAGTAAGAGTCCATGTTTCACATCCATATAATATAACTGGTAGAATAATAGTTTTATATATTTTCAGTTTAACGTTTTTTGAAAGGAGTTGGGAAGTCAAGAGTCTCTGCAATGCATAATAACACGCATTTCCAGAATTGAGTCTATGTTTAATTTCCTTGTGCATCTCATTCCTGTTAGTGATTATCGTTCCTAGGTACCTGAATTTAGCCACTTCCTCAAAATTTCCCTCATTTGTCATCAGCTGTCCATTTCCATTATAGATTGAACTATGTTAGATTTCAAAATGTCTTTTGACATAAAATTGTCAATAATTCCCTAAGTTTAGACTTACATCTAGAGGTAACCATATAAGACATCGTCCTTCAGCCTGAAATTTCTTAATGTAAACAATTTTCTTCTCAATATAATTGTAGATAAATATTCTTCCATCTTTTCCAAGTGTTGCAATATGTTCATCTACTGGAGATGCAGCCATATCCATTACAGGACCTGCATGACAGGTGAACAGCTGTATTGGAGGAGGTCTATTTTTTGGTATAATTTCATACCTCCATATACCACCATTGCCATCCTGTAACATGTAACAACAGTATGATAAATCAATGGCAGTTGTCATTAAACAAGCAGACCTAGTGCCATCAACAATTTGTTAATAAGAATCAAATGAATCGTGAATTCTTCTTACCTTATCTATTTTTATATCTATTTTTTTTTTAAACACAGCACCAAAGTATCAGAGAAACATTTTCTCCATCATTAGCTCTGTTTTCATGACTGTCAATTTTTTTCTTTTGCTGATAATTATCCAAACTGCCATATTAAGGAAACCTCATAATGTTAACATTCCCAAATTTATTATATTAAAAAACAATTTGTTAATTTATGTGATAATTTTGACAAAGTCAATAGAAATTATATTGCATTGATTAAAGATAATTTTAACCATGTTATGTTAGTAGTTTTTCAAGTAGTAATCAGATGAAAAATAATAACAAATCGTGTATTTGATACACATTTTTTCCGTTTATTAATTTACACTAGATTTAACAAAAGTACAAACAAATGATTTTCAGTAATTGATTAAGAACTGTGGAAAGTTTTTTCAGCACTGTACAGATTTTACAAAACTTTTAAGAAAAATAAGCAAAATAGAAAATGATCTAAATAACTTTAACCCCCTTAAAACACTTTTCAAGAGATAATGCAAAACCACATATTACACAGGAAATGATGGAACATATACTAGGCCTGGGGTTGGCTATATTTTTTACCAAAGTTATAAATTATACTGCTATATGTGGAATTGTGAATTTGAAGAAATGGAAGACAGTAGTAGGCCTACTGGTTATAAAGTGTTTATATGATATGCAGATAACAAAACAAATATTATTATGTGGGATAGGGCCAAAAGCATTTTATTCAGGTTTCACTGTATTAATGTTATATACGAATTCTTCTTCTTCTTCTACTTCATGAAATTAGGCCTTTTGTTCATATCAAGTGGGATTTAATGAATCTTCCCATCTAGTAAATGGGCGTCCGACACTTCTATGTCTTTTTTGGTTTGTACTTTAATAACAGCTCAGGGATTCTATCTGTAGGCATTCTTTTAACATGTTCATATCAGTTGCTTCTCATATTGTCAATTCTATCTGTTAAATTAAAAATATTTAAGTCTTTTCTAATATGTTGTTGTTGTTGTTTTCTAATGGCGAGATTTGACGCTTAAGTCATTTTCTCTCTGGCTTCCCAGTACAAGCGAACAAGGTCCTTAGAGTGTTGTGCAGTTGGATTTAAAGCTGGACAGACTAGAAGGTGGTGTTTGTCCATGATCAGGTCCGGGTCTTGTCTTTTCTAATATCTTCATTTCTTTTTCTGTCCAAAATTGTCACACCTGCTACTGAATGTAAGAACTTCATTTCTGCAGTTTCTATTTTTCTTCTGTCTGAACAGTTAAGAGCCCAATTCTCTCCTGCATATGTTAAGACAGGCACTGCCATAATTGTGTTTGGCAATTATGATCCAAGCACTAAAATGCAAATATTGAAATCATCACTTTAGATCGTCCATACAGGACTCTTCCAGTTTATTGATTATCATACAACAGCTGCAATCTTCTGCTACCTAGTAGAGTTTAAGCCAATTACCACCTACATATTTATACAAAAATAGGTTTACAATTCAGTTTAGGATTTTGGCATTTGGATTACTATTGCTAAACATCATCCATATGTATTATATAAATTGCATATTCATCTAATCAAATTAGTTTGTGTATATATATAGTCCCCTGTGCTAGCTCAACTGGTAGCATGGCTGCATCCTTACTGGCAGGTTTTGATTTGAGACCTGGTGAGGTAAGAAATTGTAACTGTAAAATTTTCAACTCAAGACTAGGAAGGGTGATAGTGTACAATTTTTGATTGTCAGATAGTGAAATTCCAATTCCCTCTGCAGTACATATTTTCATTAATGGTAGTGAAAATGGAACAGGTAGAATTTCTTTAAGTGACTCAACATGGGTTTTCATTAATAATCTTCAATCTTCTTTAAATGTTTTACAATAATCTTCTTTTTTACAATCACATATCACTACTCTTTGTTATGTCTTTGACTTGGAACATTCTCACTAACAGTTCTCCTCTTCACACCTGCAGTTACCCTGAGTTCTTGTTCAGTACTCCTTGCTTTACACACTGGCTTCCAATTTACTTCACAGGCTGACTTCCAGATTCCATCCATAGTAATTCTGCCCGAAGGCAGGTCCTTCACTGCAATCATAGCATTTTCATGTTATGTTTGCAGCTTTACTAGGGAATTGTGTAGGTGTGGTAGCTTCCCGTTGCTTTCCACACCGGTGAAGGATGATGATGATAATGATAAGGATGATAATGATAAGGATGATGGCCATATGATTTTGGGGACCGTTTGGGCCTTAAAGTTTTCCTGACATTTGTCTTACAGGTGAGGAAAAACCCCGATAAAAACCTCACCCAGAAAAACTGCCCCGACCGGGGATCGAACCCGGGCCTGCTGCGTGACAAGGCAGCACGCTACCTCGAGACCACAGCGGTGGACTAATACTCACTAATGACCAACTTGCTTTCCTTTGTATAAGCCTTGATTTTTTTTTTAACTGAAACCTAGAGAGGCTGATCATTTTAGAAAGTGATGTATAGAAGCATCTGGAAAGTTCCCAGTAGATATTCCTGACTCATGAGTCATAACTTACGAATCCCTTAAACCTTATAAGGAGAGACTTGAGTCTTGTTGCAGTCTGAAAAATTCAAAAGTCAGCCCAATAATGCATCATATGATGTTAAAAAAGTATGTAGTACTGTTGAATGTGATTCTTCTGACGGATGGGGATGTCAATCCTAGTGGCCCCCTTGGTGTTTTTCGACAGGAATAGGCTATGGTCCAGCACAGGTTTTATCTTCTCCCTTATTTTCATCATCATCCCTCACACAATACACTTATAATACACAAACTTACACATACATAGCTCCTCTCTGTATACGATACACATCTCCTATGAAATATGATCTGCTGATGTGATGCATAAATAAAAAATGTATCTATCTATCTGTAATGGCATGGCCCAATGTTGAGCCATAGCCTCTCCTTTGTTAGGAGTTACTACACCAAGTTAATTTAGTTACATGAAAATTAATCAATGAAAGTACACTTCAAATGGAAAAGAAGAAAATATAAAATTCAAGAAGTTAACATATCAAACACCACAAGTTTCATAAAATTATCAAAAAGTTCAACATAAGAATTACCACTGAAAATGATTTTACCCTCAATAAAATCCAACAAAAATAATAAAATGGAAGAAAAAAATAAAACAGGTATTTGTAAGATAAAATGTGGGGATTGCAATAAAATCTACAAAGGAAAAACAAAAATAAATTTGAAAACCACAGTGAAAGATTGTTAAAAACGGGGAAGTAAAAAAATCTCGTGTAGCCACTTACACTTGGTCAGAAAAATATAAAATTGAAATAAAGGCTACAGTAGTTAAACAAATAGAAAACCTAAAGAACCCACAGTTTGGGAAACAACCTATTCAAAAAACGAAGGAGCAGTTAATGAATTTTGAAATTCCTGAGGAATGTGATTTGATTTGGAAATTCATTGGTCTACCAACAAATGGAGGAGAAAACATTGAATTACCAATGACAAAACAACAGTCAAGTACAAACAGAAGATGAAGGATTATTAGCTTCTCCAAAACTGATCTTAAAAAGAAGACTAAATATGAAGTGAGGTGTAATTTTAATAATATTCAATTATTAATATCTCATAGTGTTACTTCTTATGAATTCCTACTTCTTATTTAAAAAGTCTAATCAGCTATTCCCTTGAGGATGAGCATATCTGTTCTGGACTCTACACAAAGAAAAATTTATACAGAGTGGACCACTTAAAACTTTCACCTCCAATAGTGTGTTAAAGATTTTTGATATACAGAAAAACAACAAATACAACTTAAATAACATTGAGGGGGACATCTGATACAATACTTTTTTCAAAATCAAACAATTTTCAAGATATGATGGTCAACTTTAGTTTTTTAAATGGGAACCACTTACGTTTTGTGTCACAAATGTTGCATTTGCTATGCCTATTCACAAATAACTATTTTAATGACATTTGTTATGTCACTGGGACTCGTAAAAAAAATGTCTGATGCAGCCTTCCTTACGTCTAGTTCATAATGTTGACATCAAACACGTCCATACCACACTACTCCATGTAATAAAAAATAACTATTTTGTTGACCTGAATGACATGTCTGATGAAGGATTTAACAGAAGAAGGAAAATGTGGTTAACAGTTGGATGCCAATTAAATGACAATAATACTGTATTTACTGTGCAGAACAGTACAAGTGGTGATGTAAAGTAGTGTCCAATAAAAAAATAAATATAATTATTCTAAAGAAAAAAAAACATGCAGTTTCGAGTGTGCAGTACAGAACTGAGTAAATAAGAGTTGTATCATAGTATTGGGTGGTATGGGTGTGTTCAATCTTCAATGTCAACAATATGAACAAGACCTAAGGAAGGGTGAGTCAGACATTGTTTGTTTACGTGTCCTGGTGACAGAACAAATGCCATTAAATAAACAGTTGTAAGTAAGATATAACTAACGCAACATTTGTGATACAAAACGTAAGTGGTTCCTTTTTAAAAAACGAAAGTTGAGTGTCAAGAACACAGAATTAGAACCAACTGACAGATTAGTTTCTTTTGATGTAGTTTCATTGTTTCCCAGTGTCCCAAGAGAAACCACCATTGATATTCTGGAAACATGGTTAACGAATAATAATTTGGAAAAGGAAAAGACAGAAGAATACATCATTTTGACAAAATTGTGCATCGAACAAATGTTCTTCACATACAATGGGAAATACTACAAACAAAATTTTGGACTTTCCATGGGGATCCCCCTATCTCCCTTTCTGGCCAATTTATTCATGGGTAGTTTCGAACAGAAAATAACAAGGAGACACCTATTAATTTTCAAATTTTGGTGCAGATATGTTGACAATATAATAGCCATTGTAAACCATAAACAAATAGAAGATGCCTTAAAACTCCTGAACCTTCAGAGCAAAACTGTAAAATTCACAATGGAAACTGAAACTGACAGACAAATTTCATTTTTGGATCTAAACCTAACTAGAAACGAAAAAAACAAAATAGAATTTGGAATATACAGAAAGAACACACATAAAGATAACTATATTAAGGCATCAGGATTCAGAAAGAACACACATAAAGATAACTACATTAAGGCATCAGGATTCAACCATTTCGCTCACAAAGAAGCTGTATTTAATAGTCTAACACATAGATTGGTGAATGTACCCCTGAACCGTGAAAAATATAAAGAAGAAAAAGAATACATAATTAAAGTAGCAATAGAAAATGGTTATGGAGAAAACATGGTACACAAGAAAATAAATAAGTTTAAAAGGCAAAAACTAATTAATGAAAGCACACTTAAAAACAAACAGAAGAGAACATAAGATTCAAAAAATTCACTTACCATCCTTTAAAACACCGTAAGTTCCAGAAAATTTTCAATAAGTTTAACATTCGATTGGCCCAAAGAATGAATAGAGCCAAAACAAGATAATTAAAACCAACAAAAATGAAAAAAATTGGAGAAGAATATAAATCAGGAATATATCAGATAAAATGTCAAGACTGCAACAAAATCTATATAGGAAAAACAAAAAGAAATTTAAAAACCAGATTGAAAGAACACCTTAGAAATGTAAAAAAGGGTGAAGTGGACAAGTCAGCTGTAGCAGCCCATGCTTGGTCTGAAAAATATTTAATTGATACAGAAGCTAGCCTAATCAAACAAACAGATGAACTAAAGGAACTCACAGTCTGGGAAAAAATCCACATCCAAAAAAACAAGAAAGACAAACTCATGAATTTTGAAACTCCCGCAAATTTTGACCTGATCCAGAGGTTCATCGGTCCACCGATAGAAGTAAGAAGGAAACCGCCAAGAAACGACATAACACCGGTCGACCAGAGACTACTGACGATGGAGATAAGCTCCGAAACTGCAGTATAGAAGAAAAAGGATATGAGGTGAGGTAATAAAAACATTAATTTAATTCTTAAATTAAACCTCATAGTGTTCTTTCCCTGTGAAAGTTAGATAAATTTATTAAGTGTATCAGATATCCCCCTCAATATTATTTAAGTTGTAATTTTTGTTTTTTGTATATCAGAAATATTTAACACACTATCGGAGGTGAAAGTTTTAAGTGGACTACCCTCTGTAAAAGTAGTCAGGAATTGAACCCAAACCCCCTTAGGATGTGAGACAGACATGTTTAATCATTACACCTCTACAAGATGATTAATGCTAAAATATATTATAAAAGTTTATTTTAGAGACATTTACCTGACAATAATACTCTTGGTCTTCTGGATTTGTATGAACTTTTATCATAGCCATAATAGAAGCACAATTTTCTTCATTTTCAATTTTAATCTCATTAATAGGCTCTATTTCAACATATGGATAATCTTCAGGAGGATTTGCGTTATCAATTGCTGGAAAGTACCACAAGTTAACATATCCATCCATACCTGCAATAAAACAGAACATGTACGACAATTTTCACCAATTTTCAGTTCATATTTAATATATATATATATATATATATATTAAGTTATGTAGGTAGGAAATAACACTATGAGGTTTATTTTAATTTATGTTGAGTTGTTTTTGAATCACCTCATACTTCTTAACTCCTTCGCAGACTCGAGTTTCGTCACTACATTTGTGACATTCTCAATGCTGTATTATGATCACAACTGACGTCCAACGGCCTCCTCTCTGTTGGACGTCAGTTGTGATCGTAATACAGCATTGAGAATGTCACAAATGTAGTGACAAAACTCGAGTCTGCGAAGGAGTTAAGAAGTATGAGGTGAGTCAAAAACAACTCAGCATAAATTAAAATAAAAAATATATATATATATATATATATATCAATAAGTGCTATCTTATATTAAAATTAATGTTGGGAAGTAAACATTTTCTCCAATATGTTTAAATTTGCTGCAGCATGCTTCTAAATTTTGCTAATAATTCAATCATAAAGTTATGTTTGTGTTGTATTAGAACATTTAAATTTAAATCTATTGTCAGTGCACACTATAACAGTATTGTTGATAACTACCAGTCATTCAATACTTGTAAAATTCATCGTAAAACACCATTGAGGTTATGCAATGTAATGTTAAAATATTAAAATAGCTACCTGATATAGCTGTCGTCCTCAATTAAATTATGTCATGCTGTTGACCAAAGATTTTAATACTAAGTACCTTCTTAATGAATAGTTAATAACCAATAACTGGTAAAAGACCTCACTCACTCACTAGCACTATCGAACCCGTAGGTTCATGCCTGCACAGGCAAAAGCTCTTCATACATCCCTATCTCGGATGTTTTCTAATCATCCCCTGTATAATTTATTTCCCTCAAATAATGTTAATGTTATTTTCCCACCTCATTCTTGGCCCATCTACTGGGCGCTATCCCTCTGGTATCCTACAAGGTGTTTTCAAGCCCCTCTTTCATACCCATCGTGTCACATGTCCTGCACATTGCAGTCTATGAGACTTGACTGTTCTCATTACATCTGGCTTCCCATAAAGATCATTTATCTCACTGTTTGTAATCTTCTCTATACACCTGTCTGTTCGTCTCTCTTTGGTCCAAATTTTCTAAGAACCTTATTCTCAAATCCTCATAACCTTTTCTCCTCCCTTAAAGTAAGATTTCATTTTTTGCATTCATATAATATATCTAGGAGAATAACAGTTTTATTTATTTTCAGTTTCATAAAATTGTTATGTCTTATTATAGATTATTATTATTATTATTAAACTAACTAACTAATTGGCACACCTGAACACAACATTTTAGGGGCTTCTTCAATACCATATGCCTATTGCTTTTTTATTATGCAGTCGCAGCCCATTGTTGTACATGTGAATTAGTAACTGTTAAATTTATATAATAAATTTGGGAATTTTTAACATTATGAGGTTTAATTTATAAGAATTTAAATGAATCGTGATTACAAAGTTCTTCAAAAATACAACAGATGGCAGTTTGGAAAACGATTCCTTCAAAAGAACACCAAATGGCAGTTTAGAAAATAATTGCTTCAAAAAAACACCAGATGAGTGGATAATTACTGGCAAAAGAAAAAATTGACAGTCGTGAAAACAGCTGAGGGTGGTGACGATGGTCGCTGATACTGCAGTGCTGTGTTTAATAAAACATAGAAGTATGAGGTAAGAAGAAATCATGATTCATTTAATTCTTAGTAACTGTTAGCTGATAAGGGAGATTCGAGGAGTTTGTTAAGCAGCATATGTCATGCAGAATTGGACCAATTTACTTTGCATCAGTCACTAAGCAGGCAATCGCACTGAGTCTAACACTTCTTAAGAATGAATCTTTTAAAAGTGAATAAAATAACAAAACTAAATAAAATAAAATAAAAATAACAAAAAACATAACTAGGTAAAAATAAAATAGAATATATGTAATATGCATGAAAAAATGATATAGGAACTGTAAATTAAATTTAAAATCTCACATCAAAATATTAAGGTTTACTGCTTAAAAATTCTCATTTAAAATACTTCAATAAAAGCCGGCCATCGGCCATTTGTACTAATGTCTATCTGCCTTTAGATGATTTGAGAATTGTTTATGAATAAAGAAATATTAAAATTTGTATCATAGCTTGAATAGTGTAATGGGTACCATACTCGTATGAAGAACGAGAGGTCCAGGGTTCAAGTCCTCATTCAAGTGTTAATTTTTCTTTTCAAAATAATGATATCCAGTCATTGAAAATGTTAAATTTAAAATCTCTTATCTAAATTCAAATAGTTTGTTTGCAACCTCTTTAGAGCCAGGTAAATTTCATTGCTTTAATTATTTTGTGTGTCAGTTCTGGTGGATTAGTCATTACTCACTTCTGGTTCAGAAATTCTTGGGTTCAAACCCAATGGTTTGATGGGTTTATAAGAGCATAAAAATACTTTGGAAGGGAAATAAAACTCTGGGACCTGTGTAGATAATTTGCAGCTTGTAAAAACTTCAAGTCTGAAATAAGAGACCTCTATACAAAATTTATAGTTGTTTCATGCCCAGATTTGAAATGCAATGCTAATGACTAGAGATGTTAAAATGTATCATTAAATAAAATATGTTTCCCCACCTTAGAGCCATGAATAATTAAATAAATTAAATAAAAATTATATACTGTATACTCCATATATTTTGAAAATAGTACAATTGAAATTTTACCTGCAGTTATAAGATCTCCAGTATGATCAAATTCAAAATGAGTTATTGGTGCTTTGTGAGCAGTTTTGTTTTTGTTTTCGCTTTACTTCAACTTGAATGAGAGCTTCCTGCCACAGTAACATGTTTCCCCATTCACAACCTGATAATACCTGCATAAAATTCATTAAATTAGTTGTCAATTAATTTGTTTGAAATTACACAGAAAAATACCTAATTTAATTTTAATCTATGAATTATTAATTAGGCCCTATAACTTATAGTATGGCTATGATTCAAAATTACAAACACCAAATAAGAGCAAAACACTGATACAAAAGTATAGGATCTTTAATATTTAATTTTAGGAAGTTATATTTTGAGGTCATTTTAATTATATTATTTTTAGTCTGAACATCTTACCTCAATATTAATGTTGATTTGTTCTTGAACATGTTTCAAAACAATTCTGTTTTATCCCTAAAACTGTTAAATATACAGAGTACAAACATCAAATTTACCAAAGAAATAGAAGAAAATAAACAAATACCTTTTTTGGATCTTAATTTGGTCAGAAGAAAAAAGAAAAATTGAATTTGGGATTCATAGGAAAGGAACTCATACAGAAAATTTTATAAAATCAACAGGGTTCAATCCAATTGGACATAAATTAGCAGCCTTTAATAGTTTAACTCATAGATTGGTAAACTTACCCTTAAACAAAGAAGATTTCAAACATGAGGAAAAACACATAATCAAAGTAGCAAGAGAAAACGGGTTTGACGAAAAAATGGTACATAAAAGGATAGAAAAGTATAAAAAAAAACAAAACATTATAAATCGAAGTACTCTTGAAAAAGAGAACCACCTATGAAACATATAGAAATTACTATATCACCTGAATAAATTTCAAAAGATATTTGAGAAGTTTAATATTAAATTAGCACCAAAAAATAACTACAGTTTAAATAAAACTAATAAAACCAACAAAATGAAAAAACTGATAAAAATAAAAAGTCAGGAATATATCAAATTGAATGCATGGGTTGTGAAAAGATATATATAGGAAAAACAAAAAGAAACCTAAAAATTAGAACCAAAGAACACATAAGAAATATTAAAAATGGGGAAATAGAAAAATCTGCAGTTGCTGCTCATGTTTGATCTGAAAAACATAATATAAATTCAGACACTAAATTATTAAAACAGTTAGAAAATACAAAAGAGCTGACTATTTGGGAAAACATTTATATTCAGAAGAACAAAAACAGAGTTATGAATTTTGATATACCGATGGAGTGTGACCTTGTTTCGAGGTTCTTTGGCCAACCACAGGATGGAGCTGACATCGACATCCAGGTTGTGCAACATAATACAACATAAATAAAACCAGTCTGGAAAAGCTGACGATAAAACAGAATTGTTTTGAAACATGTTCAAGAACAAATCAACATTAATATTGAGGTAAGATGTTCAGACTAAAAATAATATAATAGGATCTTTAGTTAGTCACATATTTGTCACTTATACACATACAGCATTCCTATCCTTTAGGTCAAAATGGTACAAAAGATAAGGGGTATCTGGATCTGATGTTTTGAGGTAGGGAATCAGTATACAGAAGCGCCTGTTTTGGAGGCCACAACTGATAAATATGAAGAATGAGCTTAATATAAAAATTAATATTCACAGATAAGCCATATATAAAAATAATAGTTAACACAACTAAAGAGAACTGGGATCTGAACCCAAGAACTCCAGCTTTACATGCTGGTACTCTAGAACTGAGCTACTTAGGCAACTCTCTGAGCAATGTAAATTTATCTCTCTTTAATCTTCATGTTACAGTAGTAGAGAAACTTTATTAACAATAATATGAGGTTCCTTCTAAATGAAGAAAACATTTTGATGGGATTTAAAGCTGGATATTTACCCATAGTTAATAAAAATAGGGATTACTTTATTTATTTAATATATATATATATATATATATATATATATTTAATTGTTTATATTCAAGGAAAATCAGTTAAAATGTTATAAGTATGAATATTGAGAAATTCACATTTTTCATATCATATAAAAAAAGTGAAACTGAATAAGTTATTGTTTAGAATATTATGTGGTTCTAAAAAGTTCTACAATCAGTTAAGAATTTCAAAGGAGTTTGAAATAGCAACTACCACATTTACTTCAAAGCGATTGGATAACTTGGATGAGTCAACCAATGCACTCATAAGCCAGATTGGTTAACCAATCAGATTTGAATATCTTAATTATAGAATTTATAAAACACTGGCCAGACCCATATTATGTTATGGCAGTGAGGCCTGGACAATTCACAGTGTAGATGAACAAAGACTAACTGTGGCAGAAATGAAATTTATGAGACGTACTGCAGGCTACTCAAGAACAGACCATAAAAGGAATTCTGAGATTATCAAAGAATTACAAACAGAATCAGTCATGGAATATGTACAAAAATACAGAAACAACTGGAAATCTCACGTAAGAAGAATGAGCAGAACAAGAATACCACGTCAGATCTTAAATTACCAGCCACCAGGCAAGAGATCTTTGGGCGGACCCTTCAAATATTGGATTGAGACCGTAACAGACCACTAGGTCTATCACATGAAAGGAAGAAGAAGAAGAATTATAGTGCATTGGAAGATGTCATGGCGACAAGTCTTACATAATAAAGGTCACTCATGATTTTTGTAATGCTGAGTACAAATTTATTTATAAAAGAAGGAAATGTGCATCACATTACTACTTACGAAATATAACATAAAATGTGCAGTTAATTTCAAGTCAAAATAATAGATTTTTGTATGGTATAATTTGTAACAGTTATGTCTCAAATAGTAATTAGTATCACCATTATATAACTGTCCAATATATTACCAATATCAAAGTGTAGAAATACAAGTTTCATAGTAATTTAAAATAAATGAAAGTGTGAACTAAATACAGAAAATACATCTCTAAAATTACTCAGTGTTTTTATTTGAGTAAAAGTATTTTTTTTTTACTTTTCCTTCAGTTCCCTTAACCTTTCAGAGCGGGTGGAGTTAAATGGCCAGTAATACTCTGCTGCGGGAGGAAGTTCACGGGTATTTAAACCCAGCCGCTCAGTGCCAGTATTCCAATAACGCATTTAAATGGATATATCTTGAGTAATTTAAATGTTTTTGCAATTCGTTTATGGTGAACCCTTAATATAATATTTAATTAATTAAATTTGTTACGGTTCTCACGTAACATCTCTGCATGTGCAGACGTATTTATGATTGTTGTGCCACAGTTGAAGTAGGTAATTTGTAAGTTTCATAAGTAGCACAGTGAATTGCACTAGGAATTCTTTTAATACTTCAGAGAACCATCTCTACCTAACAACACAACGAAATATTTACACAAAGAGAAGGGTCTTCAAAAAAAAAAAACAGAATGAACTTCAAAAATTGTCGTGATAAATCTTCAAAGCTTAAACCAGCTGTTTGACACTTGGGCACCAATAAGTGTATTTTTTTCCCCTTGTGTTTACTTTGTTCATGTTTATTACAAACACATTACTTCTATGCATTGACCTTCTTTCTTGTAGGGGGGGGGCAGCCTTCTCCAAATGTGTCTTTCTAACACTTTGGAAACATTATTTTAGGTAGTGTGCCTTCAAAAAATTGTCTTTCTACACATGAGACCTGTTGTGCTAAAAGACCTTCATCAACCCTAAATTTCAATGTCTTTCTTCTAGTTTCCAAGGTGAAACCAGTTGATGATATATGACTATAATAGCTTCACCGGAGGTGTGGATTTCAAAGATCAACATGCTACAAGCCGGAAGATCGAGGGTTCGAGTCCCGGTGGATCAGGATTTTTAAACTGAACCAAACTTTCAGGCGGCACTGTGACCCCGGGGTTGACTCAGCCTCTAACTGAAATGAGTACCAGATGCTTATTATGGGCCAACAGACAGAGATAAGTACCCGGCTTACATCAAGTACCGATAGTCTAGAGAAAGTGGGAGCCTTAACCTCCTAATATCCCAAGGAGCTCCTAAGGTCAGTAGTGGACCACTTTACCTTTTAGATACTGAGTGAATAGTAGACTAATTACCTTTCCATAATGTAAGGGTATCGTCATTTGAAATATATATATATATATATATGATTATAAGTCAAGATGGATACAACATGTTCATCGAATGGAAGATCACAGAATACCCAAACAAATGTTAAGATATCAACCTGCAGGAAGAAGAAGACCAGGACGTCCACTCAAAAGACTTCTGGATGGCGTTTCTCTTGAGGCCGAAACAGGCCAACAAATGGCCTAAATTCGTGAATGTACTATGATGATGATGATGATATATATATATATATATCTGAAATTTACTGTTGTGGTCCTGTACTATAGCGTAAATCAGAAATAACTTTGTTGGGCCTTTATATATACTGAATTTTGCGACATTATTATTAAAAATGAAGAGATTTGAAAATAGATTCAATTTGATAGACAAGTTAATCTACAAAAAAAAGGTGAATTTATTTTTCTAAGAAATCCTTTATCAAGTTATAAATATAAGAAAAATGTCAGAGGCCGCAAGAATAAATGCAAATATAAAATTATTTTAACTTGTTACTCAGGGCCATCATCAGTTAATATATGCACTAATATAAACTTTGAAGTCTCTACATAAAATTTATATAAACGGTAAATAGTTAATGTAAATACAAAGATCATAATAACAGTTTAAAGCAGTGCATGTAGCTAGCGTACACATCACATCGTTCCGCATTTGGTGAAGAATTCAACCTGCGCACATGTCACGTCGTTCCATGCTGACGGGTTAAAGAGAACCTCAAAAAGCCGTGGCAAACACAATTGAACCAAGGACATTCAGGAGTCCCACTACCTAGTGATACTACAAAATGGTAGGTGGGAACAACATCTTCCTTTATATGGACGCCTCAACATGGACCTCAACATATATTCTCCTTTATAACATTGCCTCAATGTGGTGTCTTCAAACTACTATTCCTTCAGATATACACTGTGCTATAAGTTAATTAATTAATATGGAAATTTATAGACACACCATCTATAAGCAACAATTAACACAACTAAAGAAAAAATGTTTAAATCATATTTGAAAAGAAAAATTATATGCTCAGACTTATCCATCATTGAGATGTATGAAATGAATAATAAAAACATAAAAAAATGTTTGCTTGAACTAATTCAGGCACACAATTTTTCTCTCTAACCCTTTAGGTGTCATGAGCCGATTAGATCGGCTCTGGTGCTCCTGTCTATTACCTGCAGACAATATACTTAACCTACTTGCAAAACCGATCACATCGGCGGGTGCGATTTAAATCTCTGACACAAGAGATTTTACTAGTGGCATGCAGAGGGTTAACTGTGTTTAAAAGTTAAGAATGAGCTTCAGTTTTCATAACAAAGAAATGCCTGCCACAAAAATTGTTGGTTATGCTTGCTTCCAAAAAAGTACATAATTACATATCAAGTTGAACTTTTATAGGAAAAATTGCTATGAGGTTTAATTTAAGATTTAAATTAAAATTCTTTATACCTCACCTCATATCCTATCTTCTAATTACACTGGTTTCAAAACCTATGTGGTTTAATCTTCAGTGATATCTCGACTGCATATGTTGTCATACAATTTTATTAAAATGTGGAAGACTACTGATCCCTCCCATGATGAAAACTTGCATTGATAATATCCATATTGACAACAGACGACTCTTCAAGATGACAGATGAACAGTTGTCAAAATACTAATGATGGAACCAAATAAGGTTTTGAAACTAGTCTAAGAAGAAGAAGAATATGAAGTGAGCGATATACATAAATCCATACTGATGGTTAATTCTGCTGTTAGCAGTAGGAGTAGGCCTATATTTCCTACTACTTTTTACCATATCGTCACCTTACTTCTAAAACCCCGTAAGTCTAATTTAACAAAATTCCATTCTTCATTACATGTCTCCAGCTGTAGCTGATGACATGATTCCATTGCATAGTTACACTATTTGAAGAGTTGATTGCTGATTTTTCCTAAGATGTAAATTATTTACTAGCTCTGCAATAGTCCATAGCTACAATTTTTAGAAAAGCATAAAAAAAATTACTGAATATTTTGTAACTATGTTTTTAATGTCCTATTTTGAATGTTAAGACATTACAAAATTTTTCATTTATATACAGATTGTCCACCGCTATGGTCTCGAGGTAGCGTGCTGCCTTGTCAAGCGGGTCCGGGTTCGATCCCCGGTCAGGGCAGTTTTTCTGGGTGAGATTTTTATCGGGGTTTTTCCTCACCTGTAAGACAAATGTCAGGAAAACTTTAAGGCCCAAATGGTCCACGAAATCATATGGCCAACATCATCATCATCCTTATCATTATCATCATCATCATAATCCTTCACCGGTGTGGAAAGCAATGGGAAGCTACCACACCTACAATTCCCTAGTAAAGCTGCAAAGCATAGCATGAAAATGTTATGATTGCAGTGAAAGACCTGCCCTCAGGCAGAATTACTATGGATGGATATATAGATTTTCAATATTTACACATCTTTCTGTCCCAAAAAGTTTTATTTTCCTTCTCCACTTATCCCTATCCATCCACTCTATGTCCTCCAGTCCTCTTGTTCTCATTCCAGTTCTTATTTCTTAACATAATTACAAAATAATAAGCAAAGTCAAAAACGTTTTTATGCTCTCTTGAAAAATTTGTTAAATTAGATTTACCAGGTTTTAGAAGTAAGGTGATGACAATATGTTATTTTAATTACTATTTGCTATTTGTACAATTACGAAGAAATGATTTCAGTGTAATTCCTTATGCTAATAAAAATTCTATTCTGCTTAAAGACTCTAAAAAGCTTTCCATCGCCATCAGACAACAAATATGTTTTAATAATAAGCAAACTCTCTGATTAAACACATATGTCTGCATATGACACTAGCTAATTAAGGAGAGCTAATAAAAAAAGAAGCCTTTGTAAATTTAGGAATAATTTTTGCAGTATTTGCTACTCCATAAGAATCTGAAAAACAGTGACTGCTAATCAGTCTTTCTTCTTCATAATCTCCATTTTCATAGAGTTCACAATACATATAAAATAGATGTACTATCACTAAAGTTCAAAGTATAATTTCTGAATATTCAAACAATATATGCTTTTTTTTTATTACAAGGAGAAATTAAGGAGCAATCTCTCTTAGGAAAAAATCTTAATTAATCCTAAATTCCTATTTTACATAGAAACTCTAAATTAAAATAGTATGATTATAAACTTCATGACATTAGAAAATACTTTTCCATCTGGAAGACTGTAAAATCCAATAATGTCACACATCTCTGTTTTTCCAAATCTTCCAGGCACTCCCATAAGTTTAAGTCCAGTGAATGTAGAAGCCATTTTCCAGAATTTAATATGTCCTACACCTGTAACAGACAGTATTTTTAAGTTAAATGAATACATTAATTAGTAGGTGTTTGAAATTTAATCCAGCCACTTGGTAGATCTATACAATCTAGTACAGTAGTTAGAAATTGTACATCATAATCCCTCACTGCAATAAATTGGACCACAGAATTGAAAAGCAGGCAGATATGCTATGACATGAGCCAGCAAGATAGACTTAGGAAAATAATTTGAATCTTTGAATTCAATATTAATCCTTCAGGTCCACCACTGTGGTCTTGAGGTAGCGTGCTGCCTTGTCACGCAGCGGGCCTGGGTTCGATCCCCGGTCGGGACAGTTTTTCTGGGTGAGGTTTTTATCAGGGTTTTTCTTCACCTGTAAGACAAATGTCAGGAAAACTTTAAGGCCCAAAGTCCCCGAAATCATATGGCCATCGCAATCATCATCATTCATATTCATCTTAGATTAAGCTTAGGATTAGGGACTCTCCTGGTGCACCACTATCATCATCATCACCACCACCACCCACCCATCATATCATTGGGGCAATGTAACCCCACCATCCAGGCGCCCCAACCTCAGAAGTGAATTACAAGTATGCCATGCCAAGAGAGAATACCAGGAATGTCAAAAGACAACCTGGGGCATTTGCAAAAAAAAAAAAAAAATTAGTCCTTCAGTGTGATTGCATGGTTTACCGTCTTTATATAAATTTAAAATTTTACCAGGCCAGTGTTGACCTATGGTATTGAAGCATGGACAATAAAAAGACAACATGAAAGCAGAATAATGGCTTGTGAAATGAGATTCATGCGCAGAACAGCGGGTTACACCAGATGGGATCGGAAAAGGAACACCGATATCTTAAAAGAATTGAAGACTATGCCAATTTTGGAATATATTAAACAGTACCAACTAAATTGGAAACACCATCTTGAAATAATGAGATCAAATCAGATCTCCAAAGCTGTTTATAATTATATACCAAGAGGACGAAGATCTCTGGGCCGTCCTATGAAACGCTGGAGGGAAAATTTTCTATCATAACAGGCCTTGGCCTAATACTTGGAAGGAAGAAGAAGAATAAAAATGTTACCATAATCTGAAGTATTGGAATTTGTTAATGCAAAATCTGGGAATGTCAATATCAGGAAAAAATGGAAAAACATTTTATAAATTAGTTGGAGAAAATGTTTGTATATCTCACCTCATAAGTTCCCATGTTTTCATGATGCCAGTTTCAAAGGTCATTTTACCTTCATATTCAGTCAAACTCCAACTATTGAAATGTTGCTGTTAACACCATCTTCCAAACTCTCCTGGCATGGCGTACTTGTAACTCACTTCTGAGGTTGGGGTGCCTGGAAGGTGGGGTTATGTTGCCCCGATGATATGATGGGTGATGATGATGATGATAATGGTGCGCCAGGAGAGTCCCTAATCCTAAGATTAACCTAAGATGAATATGAATGATGATGATTGCAATGGCCATATGATTTCGGGGACCGTTTGGGCCTTAAAGTTTTCCTGAGATTTGTCTTACAGGTGAGGAAAAACCCCGATAAAAACCTTGAATTATAATTCTACACTCAACTAATTAAAATTTATACAGTCCAGTTCTGGTAACTGTAGTCATCTTGGTGAAACCAAAGGCGCGTGGCAGGTGGGAACATTACCGAGTGGGGGAGGGAACGAGTAGCCAAGCAAAAAAATTTTCTTATTAATAATAATAATTGAATAAATTGTTATAAAAACAATGCTATTCTATAATAAACACTCCAAACTTATTAGACAACAAAAATATTCACTAACACAGAACTAATAGATAAGAAAATGCAACATGTAGTAACTATTATGTTTTCTAAACTGAGGGTAGTTACTGGCAGTACCTGTAACTCATCCTGCCCCCTTATTGCACCATACACCATAGAAACCTCAAATGTGGCTAAAGAAGCCAAAACTGCACAGTAACTAAGGGCTGCATGCAAATACATTAGTCTCTGATGAGTTGAGTTTTCCGTGAGAATGTGCAAAGTTCGAATTAGCGAGTCACTGGCTAGTCATGCATGAAAGTAGTTTTTTTCGTCATATTGGCAAGAAATTACCCAGAATTCTCAATGATAAAACCACTTCTGTTATTTTTGTCTGCTAAAGGAAAGCATTTACGCTTGCATCCCGCAAATAATACCATATACGACGATGTCTGCATCACGCGATATTACGCCGATTCTCCTGTTCTTCCAGTTGAATTCTTTGGTAGACGCTATCAAATTCCTCTTCTCCGCATATACCGAAAACATGATCGAAGTCTTCAAGGTCCGACATCTTGGATAAAGCACCAAGGTATGCAGCAAGGTTTCAAAGTACATCGGTTCCCATCGGGTTGCTCACGATTCGTTCTCTGCAAAGTCGCCTCACCAGGTAGCTTAGGAATTTCGACAATTATTATCGCATGAACAGATTTTTGAGTACGCAAAAATGTTTTTGGATGCAACTTTCTCAGCAGAGAATGACTTTTACGGTCTAATGCGTTCATAGATACGACCCTAAATATTATAGAATAATTTCATTTCCCTTAACTTGATAAAGGTAAAGTGATCCCACAACAGGTCTTAGTAGGCCCTTGGGGGAGTAGGAGGTTGGGCTCCCACTTTTCTAGACAATCGGCACTTGATGTCAGCTGGATTGTAAGCCCTACATGACGGCCGCCTTTGCCCCCAGAACAAGCAACTGGTACTCATTTCCATTAGAGGCTGAGTTGACTCCATGACCATAGTGTCACCAGAAGATTTGGGTCAGTTTAAAAATCCTGAACCTATTGGGACTCAAATCCTTGACCTTCAGGTCTGTAGTGTATTGGCTTAACCAACTATGCTATGGCATGCCCCTTCCATAATTGGGAAGGCATTCAAAATCATGCATATTCAAATCCCGTCAATTGAATATAAGAGCACTAAGAATGGGGAACAGGCATTCCACATCAGACCATGAAGGGTTAAAATTCTACCAATAATTAAATTATGATACATACCACCTGTAATAATGGTCCCAGGAACTGTAGATGAAAATTTCACAACATAAACATCATTAATATTTGATTGACATCTGAGAATTATATGTGATTTATACCAGTCCCATACAGTAATTTGATAATCTGGCTCTCCACCTTGCGAACACAGCAATTTTCCATCAGGGCTGTAAATAATATTTTGCATTAATAATAGTTTGACAAACTATTAGCTTTTTCTGACATTTTGAATTTATTTTAATGTGATTGTAATTTCATGGTAAGAATCTAAGTTAACATCATACCTATAGTTTATGAAAGAATATGTTTTCTGTGTACCTCCTTCTAATAGACTTATAATTCCAAAAGTTGGCCATTTGTAAATGATTATTAGAGGCATGTTACCATTTTCAGCCACTGCTAGATGATTATAGAAGTGATGAGGATTTGTCTGTAAAGAAATATCAGTAAAATATGATTGAAAATATTCTCAAATAGTAATTTTATCATATTATGTTTAAGATGTCTGGATAAAGGAACAGTAATAAGTATGACAAGTAAAATACAAAATCCTGAAATATTTTTTAAAAATTGTATTTGTAATAGAACAAGTTATGTGGGCTGTTTATTTATTTACCTTTTAAATTTGAATTCTAATCATTTTTGTTTTTTGAAAGCATTTCATCTTCCACCACCGATTTGCTAAGCCTGACGTGGCTTCACTGGAGCCCGTTTAGCATTTCCATTAAGCAAATTTTTAATTAGACAACATACCTGTTTCTTTTCCTGTATGTCAAACTTGGAAGGTAAATAAAGCCATGACTAAACCTTTTCTTTTACTATTTCATAATTCTAAAAGATAGTTCTCTCCATAGAGAATCTAAAGGCACCTCAAACTCCACCTCAACAAAAAGTGACATCTGGTTTTTTTCCCTGCACCCTTTAATTTAATTTATTTTGATCTATGCAATTAATTTTATCAATTTGTTGTACCTTTGTCTCAGTTTCAATGTAATAATTACAATTTTTCTCATTTGTTTCATTTGAAAAAAAATTATTAATTTTTCTTTGTTTAAAATTATGTACTCATTAGAACTGTCATTTTAAAACATATCTGTATTATGTAATATTTAATTATATTTGTCAAGTTGGATATTCCAAGTGGAACATAAGTTGAATATCTAGTGCAATTTGTAGCTTTCCACTATTAAGAGTAGAACTTCAGTACGACAGTAAAAAAGAATGTAGTGGTCTGTCAGACTGGTTTATTATGAAGTAGAAATTTGACTTGAACAAAGGATTAATGCCTGTTACTTGTGGTGTATAGTTATTTCTTTTAATTGTGGTGACTTAATTATAGCTTCGTTTTCTTGCTAATCACTATGAATTTTATGCACTACTTATTACAGCAGCTATTTTCAAGGCAAAGTGTATAAAAAAAAACAAACGAGATTAATAACTTAGCAGTCAAAATATATCTCTTAATATTTTGCAGCATGAAACTACATAAACCAGGTCGTTTTAACATAAATTGTAGTCATAAATTAATTATGGGAAATAACATTATGAGGTTTGAATTTAATGAATATAAATTAATGATGTCATAAGATGGTTGAAGATGGGAGGGATTCCTCTTGAAAACTGCAATTCCTATGCTTGAAGAACATGAAGTATGAGGTCAGTTATGACTCATTTTATTAATTTTTATTAATTATAAATTTTAGTCTGTTTTTATGAGATATTTCATAGTTCTACAGGTGTGAAAAGAGAAATTCTTTATTTTGCTTTCCATGCATTTTATTTGGAGGAGAAATTGTCTGGATGAAAGAAGAAATTAATAACCAATTTATGCATTTATCAATATTATAGTACACCACTGTGGTCTCGAGGTAGCTTGCTGCCTTGTTGCGCAGCAGGCCCAGGTTCGATTCCCAGTCGGGACAAGTTTTCTGGGTGAGGTTTTTCTGAGGTTTTCCCTCCACCTGTAAGACAAATGTCAGATAACTTTGAGGCCCAAAACGTTTCTCAACATCATCTGGCCATCATCATCATTATCATCCCTCGGTGTGGAAAGCAGTTGAAGCTACTACACCTATAATTCCCTAGTAAAGCTGCATAGGAGGAAATGCTATGATTGCAGTGAAACACCTGCCCTCGGGCAGAACACTGTAAATAAAAAATCAATATTATGTTCACTATGTCTTAATTTTTTATCTTTTTATTGGATAATTGAAATTGATTTCTGTTATGTACCATGGATTATTGAGTTCAAATGTTTTCCAATCCAATGGTTTTAATGTGTAGGTACTGAGAGGGATATTATTAAAAATATACTTTTTTTTATCACTGTCTGCCACTGCCTAGATTGCCATGCTATTACAACTTCATCTAAATATGAAGAAAGGATTAATAATAGAAATTTGTTATTTAAATGGTTTTTAAATGTATTCTTACAGCTATATGGCCAATTCCACTGCCTCCTGCACTTCTTCTAAACCATATTTCTCTTGTCTCTGTGTTAAAAAAATGAAGTAGATTTCCTGAATAGAATGCAAGTACATTTTCTTCCAACATCACTAAATTGTAATATTGTTTACAATCATAACCAAAAGAATAACTGAAATGGAGTTAAGGCAATATTTTTTACATAATTATTTCTCACAATTAAATACATGATTATACAATGATGCATGATGATTATAATGTACTTATCATTGGATAAAATGCTAAAAGTTAAGGTGTCCCATTAACAGATGACTTACAGCCATATGACAAAAGCAAGATGTCGAAACTTATGATCTAGCTGTTACCCATCCAAGTGTTTTGTGCAGGCAGAAAATATGTTAACTAACAAACTGTCTTTCTCTTTCTCTTCCTTACTATGTTGCCACTTCCTGTCCTTTGTATTATGTTGTTTGATTGGCAGGTAGAGAGCTGACAAATACTATGTATTTTAATGATCCATCGTTCTGCACAGTCAGTGGCAGAATGACTAACTTGAAAACCCTGTTACTTTTGGGGTTACGTCTAGGAATGAGCTGTCCCTTCCTTGCCCTTCTCATTGCATGTTGCCACTTGTGATTTATTGTGAGGCTGGTAACAGAGACACGACAAATACCATGATTTTAAATGATCCAACCGCTTGAGCGTTCCGTGCTTAAATGACTAATTTGACAACTATATTAAGATTTTTCACACATGTTTAGAAATTCTCCCCCCATATTTGAAGTTAAAAAATTTCAATATGTGATCGATGTAAAGTTTTCTCCTACATCCCTTCCACAGATTCAGTAGATCGGCAACACTAGCACTAAAACTCTTCCCCTCCATCCGTGAACAGTTAACTTGGATGTGTAATATAGCTATGCATTGGGAAAGTCCTCAATATTAATTTTAATTATTGGCTGAATAGATCTGAATCAGAGGCGGCTATTGAGGGGATTTATTGAATTAATTTATTTAAGTACTATATTTTAAATTTGTATTTGTTTGCTTAAAATTGACATTATTTCTTTGTTACTAATGTTACGTCATGATACTTTATTTTGCGATTAAATGTGGAGCTCAGAGGTGTTGGATTGGTATAATGGAAGGAGTTGAGAACTCAAGCCTACTTACTACTTTTTATAGTGTGTGCAGTTACATGGTAATGCTTGCCCACCAGCTTATGATGCTGGCAAGGATCTCTACAATGCCCACCAAAATGTCAGACACTCTAAAAATTTGCCATGAAGATTGTTATATATTTTTGTTCTAGTGGTAATTTTGATGATATTCAAACGAAACTTATAAACAGTTGTAGTACTGACAACAATAAATTTATTCATCAATAAGTGTCAGTTCTGAAGCAATCTTTTACCAATTATTATTTATTATTTTTACAATTTGCTATTAAGGAAACCAGCTATAATGACTGGGGGACCTGATATGCTGACCACATGTCACCCCTACAATGGCTAGATGATCGTCTACCTCTGTGATTAACACATGTGAATGTGAGGCCAGGAACCAGTTGATAGGCCAAGGGCCTTCTAGACCTGTTGTGCCATGAAATTAGATAACAGTGGCGAATTTACTGAAAATAGAAAAAAAAAAATGTTAAAAATGTTGTATGTGTTACATAACAAGTAACTGAACTTTTATTTGAGCTATGTTTCATATAGTCCTTCAAGCAGAAATATTAGTGTCAGATGTCAAAATAATATTAATTTTTAATTTTATATCTACATAATTGAGACATCTAGAAGCCAAGGGAAGTTAGTGGATTCATTAATTTTGAGAAAATTGTGTTTGAAGTTTGATTCTATGCCAGTTAACATTGGTCTTTTTTTCTCAAAGTTCATATACTCTTATTATGAACTCAGCACCCATACATTTTTTAGGATTTCTACTTTACCCTTCAAATAACTGACACACTCATCTATTAAGTGCATTTACAAAAAGTGTACTTAACCCCTTTGACTTATAGACTCCTTTATATTATAATGCATATAAATGAATTGTATGTTGGCAAACCTAGGTCACTGATAGTGCCTCCCCCAACATTCTCAATCCACCAGCCGCCACTGGTCTTAGGTCTAATCAGAACAAGAGCAAGTAAAAATTCTTCTCTTTTATACTGCCTAAGATCAAACTATGGCATCTAGCCTTTCAGTAAAACACTTAGCCTGCATTGGACCATTTATCTGTATATTAATTATAAAATAATGGTAATGATTAGTTAGATTTTCTCCTCAAACTTTAAGAAGAAAGTATTGAAGAAGCTTTCACAATCACAAAAAAATGGATATAGAATTTATTATCTATAAAAAAATACATAAAATAAAAATTGTAAAAAGGAATAATTTGACATTGGTATTCTGCTATACAGTAGGCCTACCTAATTTTGGTTTAATTATTTAGTTTCAGTAGATTATTTTCAAAGAGTTCCAAAAATATCAGAGTTTATTTTATATTTGCAAAAAAAAAAAAAACAATTTAATGTTTTTATTTTAAAAATGCAATGCTAAATTAACTGATCATTAATCCCAGATTTTATAGGACAATCTTAGATTTATACTTCTTGACCTAGCCTTGGTTAGCTCTGTGCCAATTTATTGAGGCAATTCTTTCTCAAGCTGTAGATTATATATTTTTTGTATAATTATAAGAAAATAAAAAATACTATCTGCTTATTTGCATAGTGCAACAGTAGGTCTAAAACAAAGGTGAAAAATAGCGAATCTCAATATTAATATCTGATTGGCTGTACCAGGAAACATTAATGATAAACTTTAATGCTACAGGTTACATAATGTGATATATAAATATGGATACTCAAAACCAAGAAAATCATTACGGATTGTGCAGTTTTTACTCAAAAAAGGCTTCGAAATGAAGTCATCAGGATTTAAATCTTCTTGTATATGTTCTTCTAATGGTTTTTCTTCCTGTAGCCTGAGTGAACGTAATCTTTCTTTTTCCCTTTTTTTGGCCAATTTTTTTGCTTTAGCTTGTGCTTCTTCACGTCTTCGTTTTTTCCCCCATGATGGGTCCTGAAGTAACATTTCCATATAGTCCTTTGACATTTTTCTGCAATTAAATTACACTACACCTTTTAAATTAAAATGCATTAACTACATTAACAAATATTGTAATATAGGTAAAACAATTTCGTTGCCATGGCAAATGTGTAAACTGCAGGTGCACCGTAAATAATTTCGTTGCCATGGCAAATGTGTAAACTGCAGGTGCACCTTTTAAATTAACATTGCGCTGAAAACTTTTTCGTTGCCATGGTAAATGTAAATTACCAACAGTAAACCAACATAAGAATTGGTAGTTTAATAATACAAACTCGTAAAATTCACGTAAATTGTTAATAATTTTCAGAAAAGCATTAAAATGTATTATTTGAAAAGGGATATCATGCAATACGTTCTTTAAAACAAGGGAAAACATTTTAGTATTATATTATTTTTATATATTTGTCAACGTATGTTGGTATTATGTTAGGATTAGTAATCCCATAGTGATTGGTCAAACAGCAGTATGACATGAGTATGACAGTACGGATCGGAGCAAGCTGGTGTACAATGCCGATGTTTGTGAGAGATCCCTGTGGAATTGTTTGTATTTTATTGACATATGTGGCCGTACTTTACGCCGATTACGTAGTTATAAGATGGATTATCTTACAAACTATGCAGAACAGGTAAAGCAATAACCTCAATCTAATAAACTACATGTAAAGTTTCGATTTGCGTCAATATATGGTTATTTGCTAACTAGCCTAATGTAAAGTTTTTATGATAAATTACTTAATAATTGTAGCTAATAGCTTTGTTACACTATTGAATACACTGCTTGGCTAACCCCATGGTTATTTGAACTTCGTTGGCACCATTAGAAATAATATAAAAGCTTTCATGTATGTCAACTCCCAACTTTTCACGACTGGGTCAAAAAATTACATGAACCTATATTCACGTGTTTAAAATTTGTATAATTGTACGATTAACTTATTCAATAGTATTTTAATATTGCTTATTTTCAATTTTTCAGTTTGTGGGGACCATTCCATGTAGTTCTCTTCAACACAATTGTCTTTTTGTTAGCCATGGCACATTTGAAGGCAGTGTGTTCAGATCCTGGTGTTGTTCCTTTACCTCAGAACAGAGTTGACTTTTCTGATATTCATTCAGGTAACTGAATTTAATTTTTGTTTGGGTTGCTTTAATATAAAAAAAAAACATTGGTACCGTACTGATGTTAGCAAATATTTTAATTCTAGCAGTTTATTTCCTTAAATTAATTTGACTTATCAGCAAAATGTCGGATTCTATGTGCTAGAACAGACCACAAGTTGCAAACTATATGACTACAGATTGTAAATGATCTCATATTCCGTCTATTAGATGAAGTAGTATGTTTGGGGCTCAACTAGTATTGATAATCACCTATGAATCTTGAAATGTACTACTATTTATGAACCATTTCAATTGCTATTGCTTGTCTATTTATGTTTCTGCTATAGCCAATTTAGTGTGCATGTTTACTGGGCATTTCGGCTCAACAGCAGATTAGCTTTCCCTTGATTTTCAATAGTATATTCTTGTAATACTGTTGCTCTACATACTTCTTCTTTACTAACATTTTGTAATATTTTGAACGTTCTTCAATGATACTTATAACATTATTTTACAATGTTTACGTACTTATTTATGCAAAACACAGTAACATTACAACAATTCTTAGACAATATTGTGATACCCACTTGCTATTTTCCCTCCTCTTCCAATGTTGCCATCAACAACTCAATTACACTATGTTTCTTAGGTTAGTACTATTTTTGTTAGGTTGATGTTAGTGTACATCAGATTAGTGTAACAGTTCAATAAATAATATGCATGTAATTTATTTTGTTAGGTTAGGAAAGGATAAGTTAGTGTACATCCATTTCTAATAAACATTTGGGAATTTATTGCAAAAGTTGGTCATACCGATTTCACAGCCAGTGCTTCCATTAGCGACAGCTATGTAAACTTTCTGTAGGACTTCAAAGATATGTGGTTCCATCTAGCGACAACTCATACGCATGCATATTGTTATTCTATAGGTCTTAGAAAATGTATTGGGAAAACTAAACAACAGTTTTTCCAACTTTTCTACTTGATGAGAAGGCACATTAGATTTCCTTATATGTTGGAAACATATCTGCAGGTTAGATTACAATTTGGGGTATATTAGCTATATTTAGTCTATGTTATATTCCATTAGGTCATCCAAGATTTTTTTCTACAATATAGTAATGTGCATGCACAAGGCTTATGAAATTGTCCATAGATGTTAACACAATTATCTATGAAACTAGTTTGACAAACATTCACAATAAACTCCCAAGCATGTTTTCTAAGAATGTAATACATCAGAATCGAAATTGCGCTATCACCTTAATATTTTGTTAGATTAGTTTATAGATTATTGAATAATATGTATCTAATTTATTTCATTAAGTTAAAATGGACAAATTAGTGTTGGTTCAATTTTTAAAAACGACTTAGGAATTTAGTGTACACAGATTAGTGTAGCATTCACTTATTGTTAGTGTGTTTTTGTGACTATTTAACTCATGCCCCAAATGGGAGTCAATGACCAATCACGTTTTAATGATTTCTGTTTTACAACCAATCAGAGTCGTGTTTCACCAAATATTTATCAGTGTTATAATTACCATATTAAAGAAAGCTCCTCCTTACAATATTGCGTTCCTTTGGCAATAAATAGTATGATCTGGTTGCAGTGATAAACAAAAGAAGCAATAGAAGCGTACCTATCGTTTCTCATTTGTTTTCCAACATCGCCGTTTACATTAAATATATAAATATTTTAAAATAACCATAGTTAAATAATGATTTGTGAGTAAACAGCTTAATTTTATTCGTTAAATAGTCCTAACAAATGCCACTCTTGATTTCCAAATTCTCTAGATAAATTCACTCCTCACTTCGTGAGTCGTGAATTTATCGATAATTTGGAAATCACTCGTGGCATTACTTATGATAAGTTGACTAGTCTGTCATAGGAATGACTAATACATTTTTTACATTGTAAGTATGTGATTTTAGATTGCTTTGAGCACAAATTTTCACGTTATTGTAAGGCATTTTCATATTTTTTTGGAAAAAAATCAGCAAATATATTTCTCTCAGGTAATTATTCACATACTGCAATAATAAATTGTGTATTTAAATTAATATTGGGAAGTAAACATTATGAGGTTATATAATTAATAGTGAGTGGAGAACATATTTTTATCGACTCACCTCATATATTTTCAAATTTCAAATCAAAGAATATCAAAGAAATTTGAAAATATATGAGGTGAGTTGATAAAAATATGTTCTCCTCTCACTATTAATAAATTGTGTGTTTTTCCATTTCTTATTTGAATTTATGTAGGCGATACAGTGGCATAGAATCTCCAAAAAATTAACTTTAGAATTTCTGTTACAAGCATTCATATTTAACTTACTTCCACAATTAATACAATCTTTAATTTTGTCACCCAGTAGTAAATTATATGTATTACAAAATTCTATGTTACTCTCATCACTAAAAAACTTTGGTATGAAATCTGACCATGGCATTACAACAGTACAATAGCTGGTAGAGAAAAGTGAAATTAACTTTTTTTTGTAGCTAACAAATCTTAGTAAATTACCAAATCAAGAATGAAGTTGAAATGAAAAATAAAAATTTAGTAGTTCATTTATCTAATTATTATGAGTTAGGGAATTAGACTCAATTCATATTTTAAAAATTTTCTTGCAGACCATGGTTTTTTCACATCTCTGTGATATTGTCAAGAGTTGGGAAGCATTGATAATTTCTGTGTGATATTGTCAAGAGTTGGGAAGCATTGATAATTTCACACAGATGTAAAGAAACCATTGTCTGCAAGAAAATTAGAAAAATATGAAGTGAGTCTAAATCCCTAACTCATAATAATTAAAAGAAACCTCATAGTGTTACTTTCTTCAAATATTAAATAGAAAAAAGTTCATTTATTGTTCCTTTATTATTATATCATTCAAACATTGTTTCTTCACTATTATCTTGTTTTCTTATATATGACATTTTAGTATGTATGTTACATCACATTGAGTCGGCTGCGGTGGACTAGTGGTCTTGCCACTGGTTCCGAGGGTCGCGGGTTCAAACCCGGCCGGGGCGATGGATTTTTTAGGATGGAAAAATCCAAGGAGCAAGTCCTCCGGGAGGCACTTTAAGCCATGGGTCCCGAGTCTGAAGATTTTCAGGCTCGTAAAAAATCCTTAAGCCTGAATGAAAAGGCCTCTAAGCAAAATTTACCGAATTCTCCCGTCCTAGTACTATCTTGGTTTCCTAGATGTCAGCATGAGGCGGAACGCTGACCATGGACCACTCAAAATTACATCTATACAAAAACAAGTGTAACTAAATTAGTATGGTTCAAATTCTTCCCTGTAGAGGGAGAGCGCCTAAATCTCTGTAAAGGGAAAACATGGGCTTACAATAACAATGTTACATCACATTGCCTGCATAATTAATTGCTTAATTTTTTATAACCTTAGATATTAAATTTAACATTTCACACCGATTGCCAAATTTTATTTGAAGAGAAAAATATATTAAAATTCATCGGAGAACATATTGTTTAACCCGTCAGTGACGCACCCTTTTACTTGCTTTCCTACTGCATGGACGGAGACCATTTTAACATTTTAGTATTCCTAGAACACTGATTTGTATAAACGATCATAACTTTTTTAAATATCGATGGATTTGAACGAAATTTTTACTTGTTAGCTCAGAAATAAATGAGAAATTTAATACATACCGTATGGAGTTCAGTAGCCTTTATAAACTATTAAAAATTTTTTTGAAATCTGAATTTCTCTCTCATGATACACATTTTTACTAAATAATTTGATTTGCTCACATTGGACATTCCTGTTTCTTTCTGTGAGACACTAAATATATTGTGTGGCATAGTGCTGATTCATCTGTAACTTGTATATACAAAAGCAGCTGACATAACCAAAATCAGAATGAATATTTAGAAGAGTGAACTCAAGCTCAATCTTGTGTCAAAGCACTAGCAATGTTTATACTTAGAATCTGAATTATTGCTTGGATTCGTATAAAAATTCTACAGCAGTTATTTACAACTACACAGACCATAAAAATAATTTTCTCTTATTTTAGTACTATTAATTTAGAAATAAAAATCACATCACCTTAGTAGTTGAGCTTGGTGTGATACAGCTCGAAACACTCTTCAATACACAGACCTACACCACATTCCTGGCAGCAATAAACAGATGTCTTTCTTCTCCCATGTTTAGTACAAACAACACCCTCCTTTGAGGTTTCAATTTATCACTTTTAGGGGTAATTTTTCTGATGAAGTGTCTTTTAGGTTACGACTGGCTATAATTACGTATATAACGCACGACACCGCGCCTCAGACTGATTCCTTGTAAGTAACATCTATTTGAAAGAGGCAAAATAAATCAGGTATTCCCCTAAACAGGTCGATTTATATATCAATCGATAGCTTGTATATCATTTTATCGACCTGAAAAATTAGATTGTGTATAATTTATTAGAAGCCCTGCAGAAAGCAGCACAAAGCTAGGTCTGTGTGCCATCGAGTGTTGAAGTAAGAAACTACTTCAACCTCAATACCACATGCACAAAATGTGATCACAGCTGATTCATACACTTAGAAAGAAAGCTAAGATCTTAGGCTTCAAAATTATATTGTTCATACGCAAATATAAGAATATACAGCAGTAAAAAAAAACAAATGAAAAGGTCGCGCGCATTTAGAGAAAATTACGATTACTTCAATCTCATCTGATTTAAAAAAAAAATAATATGAAATTAAATTTTAAACAAATATTATGTTTATTCATATGTTCTGAAAGCTCATAATCTCTACGTTAAACACAAATAAATTACATATTTGTAGTTTCAAAAATGTACGATCCAGAACAAAAAGAAAACATGCCTGCATAGGTCTATACCACGTATAGATGTCGGCAATAAGTGAAGAAGAGAGGGTCTATACCACGTATGGATGTCGGCGCTGACGGGTTAAACAACTCACCTCATAGGATTCATGCTTCCATGATATCGCGATTTCAAACATAGTCATGTTTATCTTCATGGTCAGTCGGAGTTATGGCTGATATCATGGAAGCATGAATCCTATGAGGTGAGTTGTTTAAACAATATGTTCTCCGATGAATTTTAATGATTATACCTCATAATGTTTACTTCCCAACATTAATTTAATATAGAAAAATATATGCCTGAATCGGGATTTGAACCTGATGTTTCTGGTTCTGTACATCAGTACTATTGGCTACTAAGTTGCCAGGCGTTCTGATTCAAATTATAATCTATTACCTGATTACCTAGCATTGCTGGGGCATTTATTTTATGATCTTGTCACCAGACAGCTTAGTAGTGCTGAAAACTATGGACTTGGCACTAATCTCGGTCATTTTGGACATTTTATTTTTCATCCCTTCTCATCCCCATGCAGATAGTGGCTGAACTTGTACTTAAAGGGCAATGGGAGTTTCACTGTTCATCTCAGTGATCCTAAAAACTATGGATTCAATACTAATATTGGTACCTTCTGAATATTTTTACATATCATCTGGTCTTGCCCTGCTAAGAGTGTTAGAGATCAACCAATCTTAATGTCATTGGGACTGTCAACAATAAGGTTAGTGACATAGGCATATATATATATAACTCATTATATGCTTGCTCAAAAATTATCAATTTTTTGGCAGATTTTGCAATTTTTAGTACAAGTTTCAAAACTTGTGCATTTTTGGATATTCCAAAAATCTCAACTTATTAAAAATTATATTTAAATTAAAATATGTTCTCCACTCACTATTATTAAAAGTTATTGAATTTATCTCCAATAATTTTAGTCTTTAGCTTCAATTTGATCTATTTAATCTATTTAATCAAATGCACTATAGTTCGTCTCTACCTTAAAAGACAGTACACTTTAAATGGAGACGCTCCAGATCTACTGCAAAGACAAAGATGTGTGAGGCAAGGAACAGATGTGTCAAAATTCTTAAAACTCCTTAAACTTGAGTGAAAAAACGTGAAATGTCCGATATATTTATTTTCATATAAGTTCACCTTATGCCCTACTGATCGATTGAAAATACAAGTATTTAGGTACGAATTAAATGCCAAAAAGCTCAGAGCGAGATTTAAATTCACACATAATACAAAGGAAAAATATAAATTATAATTAATTATGATATAGGCTAATTAAGTTATAATAAATTAAATTTATAATATAGGCCTAGGCCTATATCAAGAAATATCCTACATAAACAAATATAGAAATTATAATCACTTTAACATATAATTTATTTAATTTTTTAAGATTATAATATTATAAGAAGTTATATTTAATTAAATATTTAATAATTTTTATAATATTAACATTTTTAACGAATACAATAATATTAAAGCTTTTATAATATTAAAATTGTTCACGAATATAATAATATTAGGAAAGTAATACTTAAAATATGTTACATACCATTAAGCCTGTCCACAAGCCTCTGGTAATGGTGTTATTCCTTCCATAACTTCGTGTCTCTGGATGGTCCAGGTTTAGCCAAATCGGAACCAGTGGGCGATGCATGGAAGGAGGATGGCGAAGAAGAAGACAAATGTATAAAAACTGGTTCCTCGTCATCTTGAATCTCGTCTGCTTTCCAGAGATCACTTTCAATTTCCTTTGTATGGTCCAAGTAGTTTGCCCAATTTTGTATTGTCACGTGTTGGTATGCAGTGGAAATTAAATCTCTCATTTCTTGTTTTTTGAATGAGAAGTTTTTCATTTTTATATAGTTCTTCACTTGTGACCATACCATTTTGATAGGATTAAGTTCGCAGTTGTTTGGTGGCAAGCGAAGAATATGTTTTCCTGCTGATTTAGCCATCTGATCAATTATGCATTTATCATAAGTGTCTCTGTTTTGAGTCACAATAAAAATAAGCTCCTATTTTAACATATCACTTTCAAAAGGAATTTTCTTTTGATTGAGCCACTCTATAATCTTATCTTTTCTCCAGGAAGTTGTAGGCAAACGTTCGCTTTTTCGACTACGATAGCCAGCATTGTCTAATACTATCACAGATCCTTCAGGGATATTGGGCAACAATTGCTCGGCGAACCACTTTTCATACACTTTATCTGTCATTTGATCATAGACATCTGCAGCGTTCTTTTGGCACAGAAATGTTAACTCGGCACAATTAATGAACCCATTTTCATTCCCTGCATGAACCAATGCAAACCTTGACCCACGACCCCTAGGTGGCCTAAGACCTAACACCCTCAGTTGCTGCTTGATGAGCACTTTTAATTTTGATATCTTTCCATTCTTTTGTCATGGTGTGACCTATGTTTACCCAAGACTCATTTGTATAAAAAATAGATTTCCCTTCATTCCTAAATTTGTTTAAATCTTTGAGATATTTATGACGTCACGTGATTATATCATCCCTTTCAATAAGGGCGCATTTGTTGGCCCTGCTTACATATTCAAACCCTATATCTTGAAGAAATCTATTTAAAGTAGACCTCGAAAAATTTGGTAGCATATCCTCACTATTTACCTTGCTTAATATTATATTTAGTGTTGGTGGTAAATTCTCAAAGAACAAGGAATGAACAATGCAGTGGACTCCGCTTTGTACTATTCCATCGTACTTCATTAATCTGGCATTTTTTTTTGTTTGCTCTCTCGTTTAGGTTTCTTTTTTGCTGGCGTTCTAAGAGGACCTTTCGTTTGTTCCTTTCTTATTCTATATATTAAACGTTCCGATTGCCCGGTGGCTTGTGCTGTCTGTTTAACTGCCTGGGTAACATTCGTTTTCTTTTAAAAAATAATTAAATGTGTTGAATACTATATTCCGTTCTTTACTGTGCAGCTTGCCAATACTACGTCGCTTAGCTTCTGTAATCATAATTAATATAATACAATAATAATAAATATGAAATTTAACAATTTTATGAAAAACACATGAACCGAAGACAATTGAGAGCCACTCACAGTTGAACTTCACTCAACAACTATCACAACTCTGAGCTCTGAGCCTGAGGAAGTGCAGAGTCAAACACGATCGGAAATGAAAAGGGACACTTAAGTAAACAAACTTTAAACTGCGAAAAAGTATGAATGCGCAATGATACCGAGGTCTGGTTTGTTTTAAAAACTGAGACATTTATAAACACGTCTTCTCGCTTTGTCACCAACATACAGTCAATAACAAAAAAGTTTCTCGCCACATAACTTTTTTGTGTTACCATCCAATAATTTTTAAGAAGTATTTAATAAAATATAAGTAACTCTCTTCTTATGTAAAAATTGTTGTCCAGGGAAAGACAGTGTAATCCATAAACATCAGGCAACTCATAAAAAAATTCTTAATCTATCATTATCAC
Organism: Diploptera punctata; assembly: GCA_030220185.1. NCBI lineage: Eukaryota > Metazoa > Arthropoda > Insecta > Blattodea > Blaberidae > Diploptera > Diploptera punctata. The sequence goes on along the minus strand of JASPKZ010000038.1, from coordinate 175,124 downwards.
TAGTTTTCTATCAATCGTGTGACAAGTTTTTATCTGCAAAAATATAGATTGACGCCGAAATATGTATTTGTCAAAACTATTCATTATATTAATTACTTAAGACTTAAAAAATTATACATTCAGAAAGAGCGGAAAATTCTCTATATGACCATATCATTTTATTAAATTCATCACTTTTGCATTTTTTTAAATTGGCAACATCATGGGAGTAGAAGAGGATGAAGCTAATAGCAGGACATAGGAGTGCGAGTAAGAGAGATACACACTACATCTAATTCCGCACTTCTTTTAAGGTAGAGACAACCTATAGATACAAATATCTGTCATTTTGTATATTTTATTTTTCACCCCTTCTCACCCTCCCCCACCAATAGTGTTGTTGTGGGTAAAACTTGGGCTTAAATGCCATTGACACTGTCACCAAACAGTTTAGCAATCATGAAAACTATGGATTACTACACCATTCTTGATCATTTTGGACATTTTATTTTTCACCCCTTACCTCCTCACTCCCCTTTCAAGCTTTAGGGCCAACATTGGCTTTAAAATCGCATCTGGTTGATGACCAGTCAGCTTAGCAATCCCCAAAACTATGACACTAATCTCAATCTCTTTTATCATTTTATTTTTCAACTCTTTCAGTGGTGCTAGGAGTTAATCATGGTGTTAAATTTCATTGGGTCTGTCACCAGTCAGATTAGCGGCCCTGAAAACTATTAAACTGGGACAATAATAATGGTTGTTTTTTATTGTTAGATGTCACCCCTTTCATGGGGTGATAGGAGTCTCTTATACTCTAAAAAACTTTTTCCTAATTAGGTTATATGTTTATTTGGTTGATATTACTCTATACATTCTAGAGTTATGCTGGAACATATAACGGTATTTTTATCAAATTTTCATTTTAACCCCCTATCATTCCTAGGCATGCTAGGGTTCTTTATCTCTTACAGCTATTTTACTGGATTGTAATTAATATGTATGCCAAGTTTGGTTGAGGGTCGTGGGTTCAAACCCGGGTGGGGTTGATGGATATTTAGCATGGAAAAATCCAAGGAACAAGTCTTCCAGGAAAGACTTTAAGCTGTGGGTCCTGAGTCTGAAGATTTTCAGACTCGTAAAAGAATAGCAAGCCTGAATAAAAAGACCTCTGTACAAAATTTAACCGACCTTCATCCATATCATCTAAATAATACCTTAGTTGCCTACTAATTGTCTCATTGAGGCAATGTGCTAACCACATATCACTTAATTTAATACATCTCAATGAAGGATAAATTATATTTGAAGAGAAAAATATACGTTCAAACTGGGGTTTGAACCGAGGACCTTTTGCTTGTATGTGAATGCTCTACTGACTGAGCTACCTGAGAACAGCTATCTGAGCTACCTGAGTTCAAACCCCAGTCTGGGTGTTTATTTCTCTCTTCAAACACATGTCACTTGTTGACACCTATAGGTAAATAACTAACTCACTGGCACTATCAAACCTGTAGGTTCATGGCCTCATGGACATAAGCTCTCCATACATCCTATCCTGAGATGTTTTCCAATCATTCCCTGTATAGTCTACTTCCCATTAGCTTGGTTAAGAAACTTCCATTAGGGAGCACCTGTGTCCCTATATGGGATGTATGGTACATATACCAAGTTTAGTTGAAATTGCTTTAGGCATTAGAGAGTTTTGCTGACACATACATGCATGCATACATGCATATATATAACTTACATACATTCTTATGTAAGTTACTGTATATAGATGAGAACTCTGATGAGGTAGCCTCAGGAACAATTTTTATGCCTGATACATGAAAATAAAATGTTTATGTTATATCAAAATACTCAGCCAACATTTCTGAAACATTTTTGAAATACCCTTTCCACATATTCCAACATATACATGTACTAGGCCTATATAAGCTAAGAAATTGAGGCTGGAAGTAAATATCAATAAAACTAAATATATGGTTATGGTACACATAGAAATAAATTATATAATGGAAATGGACAGTTAATGACAAATGAGAGAAATTTTGAAGAAGTGAGAAAATTCAAATATATAGGAACAATAATTATCAATAGGAATGAGGTGCAGGAAGATATTAAACATGGACTCAACTCTGGAAATATATGCTATTACCATATTTACTTGCATATTTCACGTACTTTCTTATTTTATGATTTAAAAGATTGATGAGTGAGTTATGTGAGGAAAGTTTCATCCAAGGCCAGACTTCTCTTTGATCCTTCAGTCATAGAACACTTAAAACATTTATCTATTGTGTCAGAGTTTTTCAAATTATGCTATTCAAGGAAAAAAAGGATTGTACCACAAGAATGCCACCTGATGTAAGTTTGATGTATTATATTTGAAATCCATGAAATTGTTGAATAGAAAATTGTAGTATTGTTATGAATGGCGATTGCATGTTAGAAGTTGAAAAAAATTATAATAATGCTACATTTTTATTAAACTTGCCCTATAACTGAGATTTATATTGGAGATTGCAATTCTTTGTAAACTTATATTTTTATGATGATCTTGAAGATTTTCGGGCTGTAGGCCGTGGTCGTGAGGCTTGTAGTTCCCCGACGTTTCGCCAGAGACTGCGTCTGGCATCCTCAAGGGTTGTCTTGAGACTGGCAATTCTGTCCGCTGTCTGTCCTATTTATACATTCACCGCGATGTGTTCGTAAGTTGTATCTGCCTTCTGATTGGTCAGTGTTAGGGACTTCCATTGGTCCAATGAGATTGCTGTTTGATGGTCTAGTCGACTGTACGTTATATCTGTCTTCATTATATTATTATATTTGAAGAGAACAATTATACGCTCAGACTGGGGTTTGAACCGAGGACCTTTGGCTTTCTAGGCCAATACTCTACCAACTGAGATATCTGAGCAAGTTCCAATCTAAATGCAAATTTTTCTTTTATATATGCTGTTAATTCACATGCACCAAATGCTATGAAACCTTTGCTTCTATCTTGCAAATGGCGGCTTCTTTATTAAGAAGATATTTATTTGGGAATTTTACATTACATTATAAAGCCTACTGGCTTCTTTCAACGTTTTTATTATTCATTTCATGCATCTCAATGATGCATATATTATTATGATGCTCCTTTTTTAAAGGATATTTTTGCTATTTATTGGACTTTGCATAGTAAAAATGCTGAAAATTAGCCGTAGTAATGAGAACACAATCCTACATCTGTAAGCAAAAATTTGTATTGGGGAAATGATAACTTACTTTTGGGCAGAGAAATAAAGAAGTATAAAGTTATGTCATCCAAAATTAAGCATTGAGTTAGGAATCATTGACAATGACACATATAGTGTGTAAACTGCAATCTGCAATTCAACTACAAATATGAGGTGAGTCAAAATAGCCTAACTCATAATAATTACTTGCATAATTTTCTTTCTTAAATCTCAAGATTCTTGATGTCAGAAGTCCATTTCAGTCAGTTACAAGCAATTTAGTCTGGGCTGATTGACAAACTGAAACAATTGTAAATAGAGGATATAAATTTGTCCAATTTAAGTTTTGTAAATAATATAATACCTTCCTTTGCAGATAACAGCTATATTTTGTTTACATAGCCCTGAAATTTATCTTACCAGATTTCTACTTGTATTGAAGGTTAAATTAAGAATAGTCATTGTTTCATTTTTATATTGTTTTTCACGTTTTTACTGAATTTCACCTGAGGAAAAATTTTGTCATGTTTGATCGAGCACAGATTTTTCATTTTTAAAGTTAAGGATGGTTTATAACCTAAGCAAATTCTCCACAAATTTTTGTTTTCTTTAAACATAGTAATAGTGCTTTTAAGAAAATTACGGCAGTAATGATTCACTCACTATCACTATTAAACCCAGAGATTCATGATCTTGGACATAAGCTCTCCATACATAATTATCCTGAGCTAATATTTTTCATTTATTCCCTCATCTTTATATATTCCTATATTTTTATTTATGATAAGATTATATGGTTTTTATGTCATCCATAATTGGGACAATGTTATGCATCAATCAGCTAAGCATCATTTTAAAAAAAAATATTGAGATTTTGATGCCATCTGATGCTCTGGCTCATGAAGTAAGTGTATGCACACTTTTAACACCAAATCTTTAAATATAGTCTTATTAACACGATCAGTCCTGTCAGATATTCTGTATTTTGCAACTAACGGCTGTGAAACCAGATCTTCATTAATGCTAATCTAAATTTTGCATCATGCAGCTAAGTGCCAAATGTTCCCACTCTTAGATTGTTGATGCATTACTGAGTATATTATCATATAAGTGATTATCAAGTCAGAAATAATTAAATAGCTCTTGCTAGAGTTTAAAATGTAAAAAAAACAACTTTAAACTTATTTTTCTCAAAACTTACATAATAGCGCATAGCCAGTTGATGCATAATGCCGTCAAATTTTATAATATGATTGTTATTCTTTTCACCTCGTTTAGGATATGTACCTGGTGCTTTCTCTCTGGTTTTCCTATAATAATTTTTCAAGCCCCTCTTTCATTTCCCATTCAAGTCACATGAAGGGTACTGGGAAAGTCACTTTCTTGTCAGAATGGGAGTTTGAGGTATGATCAAATTCCCAATGGAAAGCATTGTCATTTAGAAATGTAAAACAAATAATACTGTTTAGACATGGATTTATTTACCTCCGGGTTTAGCATATGGGTAAGGATGTATGGATGTTGTACAACTAAAAGTGTTTTCTAGGTTTTTTGTTTTTTACCCTGTTACCCTTCATATGTCTTACTCATGCAGTCCGAGCCTTAACATATTACCTCTGGTTTCCCATAAAGATCATGGAGTTCACTCTTATTTATATCCTCCATTCACCTGTCGGTTTGTTTCTCTTTGGTTCAAAATGTTTCTAATCCTTTTATTTTCAAATACTCTTAATTGTTTGCTTCTCTCTTTAAGTAAGATATCATGTTTCACTTCCATATAAATAGAAGAATCACTGTTTTATAAATTATTAGGTAGATATTTTATTAAAGAAATTGGGATGCAAGAGACCCTGTAATTCATATTTGCTGGGATAATAATATTGTTTAATTAACTTGATATACAGGTGCAAATTTATTATATAAATTTATACATTTATACTGAAGGATAAATTAATTTTTTGAAGAGAAACATTTTTGCCTAAATTAGGATTTAAATCCAAGATATCTGGTTCTATGTTGATATATCAGTGATATATTCTTATATAAATTTATATACTTCTACTTGCACTGTGTACAGTTATTTCTGTGTGTTGCCCCAGCAATATCTCCATCTCACCGATATATTCTGTGTATATCTGTACTATTTTTTCCCAAAGTCACCCTTTCCCCACCTCTTCTTTCGTTACGTGTGTCGGTGCAATGATTGCACCACACATAATATAGTCCCGCACCACGGAAGTCCTGTGGTCAGACATCAGTTATTAAGTCAGCAGGGTCGGATTGATCGGCGGTCTTCCTGCAGGGTTTAAAGTTTTGTTGCAGCGAGGATCGCTGAGTTGTTGGTCCCTCCGCCCTCCAGCATTATGAGTTTGCGTGGAGATGCTGTGAGGAACTGAAGTTTGTTTACGAGTGAATGGAGAAATAAATGTTCATATGGATCATTATATTATATCATTATTATGTAAAGTTCTAAGACTGCAAGAATGCACTATTTGTTAGTATTGATTTCATTTCAAATTTGTAAAGCAGTTATTGATTTTCTTTATATTTCATTTATTATACTAGACTCGTATATTTTTATTTACTTGAAATATTTTTACATGCTGATTTATTATTTGTATTTTAGATCATGACTTGAACCTCAGTGTAATTTAATTCAGTACAATAGTAATAATTATCCCTGCTTAAGACTCATGATTATTAAATATTATGTGTTCAGCTTAGATTATTTCTTGTACATGTAGATGGATTATTTGTGTCTAGTAGTTTGCCAACTCATAGTAGTGAAACATGTCAGTGAAATAGGGCCCAGCCACGGCTACTCTGTTAGGAATTATTATGGTGTATTTTGTTCTTTGATTCTCGTTAAACATTTGTTGTTTATGCTATAATCTTTGTGTCTATGATATTTATGTATATGTATTCGAGCTTACCCGAACCCCGAGCTTGAGCTTTATGTTAGCAGGTTTATGTATTATTATTATTATTATTATTATTATTATTGTTTCACTGGACCTCAGAGCACACATTATATAGTAATTCTCTCAATACCTGTGCATACTGAAAGATAAATCAATTTTCGAAGAGAAAAATTTTCGTCCAAACTGGGATTTGAACAGAAAATCTCTAGTTCTACATACTACAACATTGACCACTATGCTATTTGAGTATTACAAACTGATTGGAAATTTAATTTATTGTTCTGTATGTTTATATAAATTTGTATTAAAATATCATAGTCCACCGCTGTGGTCTCGAGGTAGCATGCTGCCTTGTCACGCAGCGGGCCTGGGTTCGATCCCCGGTCGGGACAGTTTTTCTGGGTGAGGTTTTTATCGGGGTTTTTCCTCACCTGTAAGACAAATGTCAGGAAAACTTTAAGGCCCAAACGGTCCCCAAAATCGTATGGCCATCGCAATCATCATCATCATCATATTCATCTTAGATTAAGCTTAGGATTAAGGACCCTCCTGGTGCACCACTATCATCACCACCATCACCCGTCATATGATCAGAGCAACGTAACCCTGCCTTCCAGGCGCCCCAACTTCAGAAGTGGGTTACAAGTATGCCATGCCAGGAGAGAACACCAGGAATGTCGAAAGACAACCTGGGGCATTTGCAAAAAAAAATAAATAATATAATATTAGCATTGCAGCTACGATAATAATAATAATGTTAAATCCTTTTAAAATCTTCTTGAATACGAAGTAACCAGGTGGCATTGTATACATGGGATTATATAAGAGAGAAAAAAATTCCATCTAGGGTGTAATGACCAGACAGCATATTGGTCAATGCACACTAGTATGTAGAACTAGAGATCTTGGGTTCAATTCCCAGTTTGGGTGAAAATTTGTGATTTCAAAAATTAATTTTTACTGTTACCTCACAAGGGAACTGTCAATAAAAACATGATGAAACCTACCTTGAAACGTCTCCCAGAGAAGCAGTGTTGATGTACCAAGGCTGCTTCCAAAAAAATTATCTGCCTTTTTTAACTGCAAGGCACAGGAATCAAAGCCAGAATCCAGCAAGGACAATCCGCTGTATGGAGCAGATGGACTCCCTGCATGAGTAACAGCATTGTGGAGCGAGGCAGGATGTGGCACGGACGGCAAGTAGTGAGGATTATCCAATCTACCAATTCAGCAATTGTATTACTTCCCTATAGCTTAAGTGAGAGATTTGACACTGGATGTTAGTGCCTTGCAGATAAAAATGGCAGATCATTTTTTGGACACACCTTTGTACATCACAACACTTCTCTGGAAGAAATTTGAAGATAGGTTTTAGCATGCAATGGTTGACAGTTCTCTTGTCAGTATAGAGCTCATTTCAATGATAAAATAAACTATCAATTAGTGACACTACAGTCTGAACATATAAACTTACTCAAAGATTAAAATGGTTTGAAACAAGTCAACTATATAATTTTACAAAATGAACAATAAAGAGCATTTCTGATGGTCACTAAATTTATTAAAATATGACATGTTTATTGCTTTTTTTTTGTAATTTATTTTTGAATTTAACTAGGTTCATCAAGCAGTCTCCAACGAGAGGACTGGACAGTATGCACAAGATGTGAGACGTATCGACCTCCAAGAGCACATCATTGCCGTATCTGTAAACGCTGCATTAGACGCATGGATCATCATTGTCCGTGGTAAACTTAAATTGTATTTATCAACTCCATAACACAACAGGCCTAGAATTCAAACTGGCTGCTGGTCTCACATCCACATGTGTTGATCATAGAAGTGGATGATCATCCAGCAAGTGTAGGGGTTACACGTGGTCAGCATGTCTGCACCCCAGCTGTTATAGCTGGTTTTCTCAACCTGGAGTCGCTACTTATTGTACCTACCCATATTCCTCATGATGATGGGTGGGTACCGGTCCCATACTGGCTGAAATTCAAATTGCATTTATACTATGTAATAAAACTTCATTAAAAGATTCAAGGAGTACATGTATACTGTAGATAATTCAGTAACAGACAACCATTTAATGTTAAAATATTAAAATAAGTACCTGATTTAGCCCATTGTGTAGTGGTTAAGGCACTGCACTACAAGCTGGAAGGTCTAGGGTTCGAGTCCTGGTGGAGTCAGGATTTTAAACTGACCCAAACCTTCTGCCAGCACTATGGCCCTAGGGTCAACTCAGCCTCTAAATCAAATGAGCACCAGATGCTTGTTCTGGGGGTAAAGGCAGCCATCACGCAGGGCTGACAACCCGGCTGACATTAAGTGCCGATAGTCCAGAAAAAGTGGGAGCCTTAACCTACTACTACCCCAAGGGCCTCCTGAGGCCTGTAGTGGGATCACTTCACCTTTTTCTTACCTGATATAGCCATCATCCTCAATAAATTAAACTTCTGTTTAAGAAATTTTGTCAAGTGGTTAAAGCTATGAAGGTCTTTCAAAATCATGTTTCATCTTCTGCATTCTATTTGGTATCAGGCAAAAATCAATTAAAAGAATTTAGAAGTAATGACTACAAGGGAATATGTTTAATTTTAAACAAAGTTTATTTCAGTATTGTTGTATAAGTCTTTTAGAATTCCAAATTTTTATCCTATCGGAATGTGGATTAGTTATTCATAAATATTACGTATAAATAGTTCATCAAGGTGTTTTTTTTAGAGCATAAAAGATTTGAGTATGGCTTATTTCAGAAAGGAGAAAGCTGTATGACCTGTGTTTTAAATTTAAGGCATATAAAAGTATCTGAAGCATGAAAAAGAGGCCTCAGAGCAAAATTTGTCGACCTGCCTGATGGTGTTGTGTATGTGATGTGTAAGGGTCAGACTAAAAGTGATTATTATGCAAATAAAAAAGTATGCTTATTTTATTGTGGTTTCAGAGTCTTTCAAAACTGTAGTTTACATGTTTTATCAACAAATGTTAAGAAACACTTCTCAAGTGGAATAAGAAAAAGACATCAAGGACAATAATACATAAATTAATGTGTACAAATTTTATTTGAAGAGAAAAATATGTGCCTGAATCGGGATTTGAACCCGATGCATATGGTTCTATGACTAAGCTACCAGGCATTCTGATTCAAACACATATTATATCTCTCCTTTATTACATGAATTCCTGCATGCCGAGGTATGAACTTTTTGTTCCACTGTGCCTCTAGTGGCTTCTTTAACAAGAATGGGAATCACATCACATTTATAGCCAGTGAAGCTTATTTTCGTTTTTAAATATTAAATTTCACTTCTCAATGAATAACAAATTTTATTTGAAGGAAAAAATATATGCCTGAATCAGAATTTGAACCCGATGTCTCTGGTTCTATACACCAGCACTCTATCCACTAAACTACCAGGGCATTCCAATTCCCCTTTATTATATGAATTCCCCAAGCATCAAGGTATGAACTTTTTGTTCCAAACTTTTCGATTCAGGTGTATCTTTTTTTTCTTCAAATAAAATTTGTCATTTGGTGAGATGTGATATATTCAATATTTAAGATCGAAAATTAGTTTTGTTTTATAAAAGTAATATAAGATTACCAATATTAGCAAAAAAAAACATATATATATATATATACACACACACATAAGAATTCTATGAACTGCTGAATGTTTCTGAAGTATTAACATTATTTCACAATATATTAATTTTATATTAGAGAAATTCCGTGTCAGACCAATAAAAAAAATTAAGTTTTGACATCATTAAATCTGATTTTGATGAAATTTGGTATGAAGGACACAAATGATAGGTAAGTAATTCTGCTAATTTTCAGATTCTTATTTTGAAAATTGTCTACGATACAGACATTCAATAAAAATCAAAATATTTGCAAAATAAGACAAACACAAATGACTGCAACTTTTTTGTTTATAGTAGTAGAGTGAAAATTCAAACTTTATTCAAAATATACGATAGATTCAATAGATTTCACTTTCAAGACCATTCACTGTGACTTTTGACCTTGAATATCTCAAAACATGCCATTTTGGAAAATTATAAAAAAAATTATTGCCATGACATTATTCTACCGTTCACCTAATATTAAACTTGCAATGCATTGGCAAGGCAGTGCATAATTAATGGGGGTATCATGCTGCACACTTATGTAGGTATATTGTGACATATTGTAATAACAGCATTTGAATTTCATGGGCGACAGCAAGAATAGTGGTCTCATATTGGTAAAAATAGATTTGTGAGTCATTGACTTGCGAGTTGAAAGACCTGTGCAGAATGATCAATGCGTCTAGACTTCTATTCTGGAAGATTCTCTGAGATTGTACTCTCCATGTCAGGAAAGTTCAATGCTAGAAGCTTCCATATTAAAAAAGTCTCGATTGGAAGCTGAGAAATCTCCTTCCCTGGCCTATATAAATTGTTGCCTGGGTTGGAAGTTAGTTAGTTGTGAAGCTATAGTGATACAGTGAAGTAAAAGAGAAGAAACTGTGGAAATAACTGTGTGATAGATAAATTTAAAGCAAGGTTAATTATTGCAGCAATTTGTGAGTTAAATGTCACTGAAAGTTTATAGAATCAAATAAAGTTACTGTAGAACTTTTCAGGATCATCTGTTGTATTTTATTATGAGAAAACAATATGGGAATGCCTTCCTGGTAGCAAGCCACATTATTTGCATATATTTATAGTATATGTGTACTGATTTCCAGAAGCATAATATACATAATAATTTCACAATATGTGTTACAGGATATATTAATGATTTTAATTATTGTACTACAGCATATTCCTTGCCTCTGGTCCCGGGGTCGATGGATTTTTTAGGATGGAATAATCCAAGGAGCAAGTCCTCCGGGAGGGACTTTAAGCCGTGGGTCCCGAGTCTGAAGATTTTCAGGCTCGTAAAAAATCCTTAAGCCTGAATGAAAAGGCCTCTAAGCAAAATTTACCGAATTTTCCCGTCCTAGTACTACCTTGGTTTCTTAGATGTCAGTATGAGGCGGAACGCTGACCACGGACCACTCAAAAATGACATCTACACGAAAACAAGTGTAACTAAATTAGTATGGTTCAAATTCTTCCCTGTAGGGGGAGAGCATCTAAATCTCTGTAAAGGAAAACATAGGCTTTTAAAAAAAAACTACAGCTTATACTTACTACTATCACAATCTTCCACTGCTACAATTACAAGAAATGGTAATGATAAGGTTGCAAACCTTCGGAACGTGATGTAATCTTGGTGTTATCTATCTCCATTTTGCTTTGCTCCATAAAATATGTCTGATCTGTTGCTGTTTTTAGGTCAATCTTTGCAATGATTGCTGTTTTGCCCACTTCAAAAATGTCTGGCTCCTGTGGGTAGATTAATGACGTTGGTCCATGTGAGCACAGACAATTTATCTAAACTTGTTCTGTAAGAATGTGAAAAACCAAAACACCCAACCCATACACAACATGGTTATACACAACAATGATGTAGCCACGAATATCCTTCAGATCCTGTTTTATTGGATTTAGCAACACTGACTTAACCTTATATTCAGCTGAGTTCGAACTACATATTGGTTTTAATAGTTATGCAGCTAACTTATATTACACATTAAAGTTTTTGAGTATCAGGATTTGGTCAAGGACTGTTATGACATTTCTCAAGAAACTCTCAGTGATTCTGGCCTTATACTTAAAATGGCAAGAAGGAATATTTCTGGAAGTTGTTGTGGTGTCATAATTTGATAATTGTATGAACATTGAATGCTGGCATCTGCAGCTGATCTCTTAATAGGCCTGCCACATCATCACATGGCCACCCAACTGTGGTACTAAATCTGCATTATGTTGGCATAAATTGACAAAATTCTTTCTAAACTTTTGTAATCAATGGTAAAGAGAATCTATGTCTGAACAGGGAATCAAACTCCAAACCTTCAGTTTTACATGTTGATGCTCTAGATTACTAAGCTAATTCAGGCTTCCTTCCCATCCAAGCATCTTACTATCTTGATCCCAAACCCAATGCAATGAAACATCATTCATAAATACACATTGAATGGTTTCTATGTTAAGAAGACTGATGGATTCCACACAACTATAGCAATATTCATTAATTTACTTATTTCAATCATAGTAATAGCTTTCCGTCATTCAACCAATGGCTAATTGGTTCAAATTCAAGTTTGGCCTCCGTTATTTCTGCTCCAATTGTTTCTATTTTGCATGGTAAACCTCCAGTTGCAACATTTAAGTAGGTTTGCAGCATCTTCCTCGATACCATCCTCCCATCGTTTCTTCGGTTTTCCAACTCGCCTATTTCCCATCAAATTTGCTGTAAGCACTTTTTCTGGTGCTCAGTCTATTGAGAGCCTTTGTTTGTGACCAGCCCACTGCAGTTTCTTTAGTTTAATAAAAGTGACAATGTCAGGTTCATTATATTTGTCATAATTCTTTGTTGTATCATATTAGTTTTTTAATATTAAATAAAACAGGTTTTTAATGTGTACAACATCTTCCTGTGCCCAATATTAAATTTTGATTCTCTTCCTCCATTCATCTCTTTCCTTCTAGTCACCATCTTGCAATCTCCTGTCCTCCTTCAAATTCATAATTCCTCTATCCAAGTCTTCTTAGGTTTCCCTCTTCTTTTACTCTGATTTGCAATGCATTCCAAACTCCTAACTAGCAGTCTATCTTCATTCATCCTCTTCATGTGGCTTCTTAATATTAATTTAATAAAATTCTTAATATTAATTTAATAAAAATTCTTCCAGTTTATAAATAGTAAAGTTGTGCCATCTGAGAAATATGTTTTACTTTTCTTGTCAAAATGTGACAATATAAACTGGATCAATTGACTGTGGAAAAGATAAACACTGATAATGTCATGCTTAAGATATTCTGATATTTTTTGAGCCCTGCCATTGGCTGCATTTTCAATCTCTGATCTCTAAGATTTGTTGGTAATTACTGCTGAAAATTGTACCTGTCTAGTTTGCTGTTATATAGCATATTTCGTATAAATCTGTTGATTCCCAGTTCAGGCAAAAATGTTTCTCTTTAACATTGTTACAATAGTTTAGTTGTGTACATTAATTTACTTATTTCAATTATAATAATAACTTTAGCTCCTTAATATTAAATTTAATAAATAATGCTATAGCTGTATGGAGTCCCTTCATGTCTTCTTAATGTAGAAGCCATTCAACGTGTATTTGTGAATGTGATTCATTGTGTTGAATGTGGGACCAAGAGAGTAAGGTAAAGGGAGAATTTATGCTTGGATGGGAATGTAGCCTGATTTAGCTAAGTGATCAGAGCATTAGCATGTAAAGCTGAAGATTTGGTGTTCGATTTCAAGTTCAAGCAAACATTTTTCTCTTTGCCATTGATTACAATATTTTAGTTGTGTACATTAAATTAAAAATATAAAAGAAATACCTGGGATCTCTGTCTTCTTCAACTTTATAAAGGCTCTATAAAATTGTGGAAGACTGAGATCTCAGATATTTATTTTATATTTTAAATTTACATGTAACCTCAACGGTGTTTAGTCATGAATTTTAAAAGTATTGATTGTGTATACATTAATTTACTTACTTCAATCATAGTAATAACTTTATCATCTTAATATTAATTTAAATCTGTTGATTTGTTATAAAATATACACATTTCATTTATGATAAACTCAAATTCTCAAGGTAAGAAATATTTATTGCATGGTATATCTCTCTGCCATACCTGCAGAAGTGTGCATCATGACACTCCCATTAATCCTTCATTGTTTGCCTTTGCAGTCAAGTCTAGTATTAGGTATACGGGTAGAATAATGTTATGGCAATGATAGTATATTACGATGTGAGGTTGGGAAGTGATTTTTATAGAATCGAAGAAAATGTTTAAAAACGAAGTGATAGCGAGGTTTTTAATTTCTGAGATTTTGTAAATTACTTCACAAATGTGTGTTGTACATTATTTTCAAAATAATAAATAATAGTAAAATAATAATGCCTTTGTTGGAAATATTTGCGTACATTATAAACAATTGACTAACGTTAACAGTGTGGGCAATGTTTATTAGTTGAAACTACAGGAGACCATGAGACCAATTAGTGATAAAATGGTGGCAATTACGTATTTATTGTTTTATATTGTTTGAAATAAAGTTCAGTTCATTTAAAATACAATGATTTGATTCGTATAATGTATATTAACACTACCTTTTGGATATATTTTGTATGTACATTGCCTATGTAGTATATGTAGAGGGCAGTGGTTTTACTTCCCACACGCAGTTTGTAATATGTAATATTACAGTATAATTATTTTATTACGGCATATTTATTTAGGTTGGCATCCCCGAAATGTAGGAAGTTGAACTTTCATTCATGATCGCCATTGCTGTAACTACGACAAAATGCATTATTATGCAAAAAAAAAAAATATATATATTTTTATAATTTTATAGTTTTCTGAGATGACATTCTTTGAGATATGTAAGCTTAAAACTCACAGTGAATGGCTTGAGACTGCAATTTGCCATAAGGAAGTCATTTAGGACATCAATAGAAAACTTTATTCCTTGCCTTATCAATGATATTATTTTCGTTCTATTACAATTAGAGTAAAAATTGCAGCTAGTTGTATAAATTTGTAATTTTTCTACAAAAATTATGATTTTATTAACTGTCTGTATAAATAAGGTAAATCCAGAGCCATCTTACCTCATAACTTGTTTGTTATGTTCTTTTTGAACATGTTTTGGTATTTGATGTGTAACATCATCAGCTTTTCCAGACTATTGAATTTTACACATGATATACCGAAACATGTTCAAATAGATCAAAAATTGTGCTGGATAACAAAATAATAGAACAAATATCACATTTCCAATATTTAGGATGTGATATAACTTACAGAGAAAATAAAGATATAGAAAATAAAGTAAATAAATTCCAGGCTATTTGTGGAACCATAAAAAGAACCTTAGGTCGGAAAACAAGGAAAGATATGAAACTTAAATTATATAAAACAATGGATGTTCCTTTGTTGTTGTATGGAAGTGAAAATTGGATAATGAAATCAAGGGATAAAAGCAGGATACAGACTGCGGAAATGCTGTTTTTACGTAATGTGAAAGGATGCACAAGAGCGATAGAATAAGGAATGAAACTATACGAGAAGAATTAAATATATATTAAATTGAAGATAAAATCAACGAAAATAATAAGAAATGGACAGAACACTTAATGAGAATGAACAACGAAAGAATACCAAAAAGAACCTTCCTGTATAATCCCAGAGGAACAAGAGATGTTGGCCGACCACGTAGAAGATGGACTCCACTTTTAACTTCACCGGAACAGGCTGCATAGCCTAAACCTTGTAGTAGAAGAAGAAGAAGATGTTCAAATAGAACACAACAAGTTATGAGGTAAGATGACTCCGGATTCATCTTATTTACTAAGAAGAACCTCATAATGTTACTTCCTAATGTAATTTATTAACATGTCTCTATCTTGGATAATTAAAAAAAATGAAATTATTATGAGTTAGGCTATTTTGACTCGCCTCATATTTGTATTATATATCATGACCTTTGGACTAGAAGTGATTTGGAAGAACCTAAATAAGGCAAACCTAGAGGAAATAGAGAAAGTCAAAGCACACTTTTTAAAGACAGCGTATCAAAATACACGCCTTCATGCCTAACATACATACTGACAAAGGAAATCTTCTTCATACGAGGGCGGATCGGAAAGTAACGCACAATAATTTTTTTTTAAAAAGTTTAATAGTAAAAAAAAGGAAAAAAATCACAAATGAACTTACATCTTTTACCTACTTTTCGACATAGTCACCAACTTTCTCAACACATTTTTCCCATCGTGTTACCAGTTTCAATATGCCCTGTTCGTAGAAGTCCGTTTGGTTGGAGTGTAGCCATCTGCGCACTGCTGATTTCACTTCCACATCTGTCTCAAAGCGTTTGCCGGCCAGGAATTTCTTCATGGGACCAAACAGATGAAAGTCCGATGGTGCAAGATCCGGACTGTATGGTGGATGCTGGAGCACCTCCCAACCAAATTCGGCGATTTTCTGACGAACGACAGCAGCAACATGGGGGCGAGCATGTCATGAAGAAGTTTAACGTTAATGTTGTGACGTTTGTCACGAATGGCACGACGCAACTTCACCAAAGTTTTAATGTAGGCCGCAGCATTCACAGTGGTCCCGTGTTCAGCAAAGTCCACCAATAAAACACCATGCATATCCCAGAACACTGTCACAAGCACTTTCCTGGCAGATTGAGTCACTTTGAATTTTTTCTTTACTGGGGAACCAGTATGTTTCCACTCCATTGATGCCTACTTTGTTTCGGGCGTGTAGTGGTACGCCCACGACTCATCGCCTGTGACGATTCCTTCCAGAAAGTCATGTCCTTGTGCGGTGTACCGCGTTAAGTGGTCCAAGCTTGCCATCATTCGCTGGCCCTTGTGGTCGTCTGTCAGGTTCTTAGGCACCCAGCGAGCACTAACTTTACGGAATTTCAAATTTTCATGAACAATATCGTACACCGCACCATAGGAAATGTTGAACTTCTGCGATAAGGCTCGCAGTTGCACACGCCGGTCGTTCAGAATTGCTGCCTCAATGCCTCTGACATTCTGCGGGATTGCTGCTGTTGTCGGCCGGCCGGAGCGTGGCAAATCACTAAGGTTCACGCGTCCCTCTTGGAAGAATGTGCACCACCTGGAGACATTGCTACGGTCCATACAATCATCCCCATACACGCCACGCATGTCCCTGTGAATTTCACTGGGTTTATGCCCTTTGGCCCACAAAAATCGAACAACACTTCTCTGTTCCTCACAGGTGGACGACTGTAGCATGAGCGCCATCTTTGTTGCATAGTTCAAGCTTCTCTCGCAAGAGGTGCACCTGAGAAAAAAATACTATCTGTAGTGAAAACTTCAAACTATATCTCTGTGAAATTTCAACATTCTAGCTGCAATACCAAGGCAGAAAAAAATTATTGTGCGTTACTTTCCGATCCGCCCTCGTAGAAGAGCTCCACCTGGACCTTCTCCTGCCAGCAATATATGCCTGCAAAGAACTGCTGAGGGAACTAAACAAGAAAAGAGAACAGATATGGCCTGAGTTCTACGCAATGGATGTGATGATCTACAGAGAATGGACAGTAGCCAGATACGACCTCAGACACACCGTGACAAGAGTCGCGGCCCACGGTTTCCACCACAAGATATGCACAACAGTGAAGCGTCATAACCCAGAAGAAAAGTGCAAGTGCAAACTATGTGGGTCGCACTGTGACCGATATCACCTATTACAGTGTAAAAACATAGGAACATCGATAACAGACTTCTGTAAGACATGAAAACAATTCTTTCTACATGGCCATTGGCTGCAATAATACCTATTATTATATTTGTATTTTTTTTAATCCATTATCTGAGAGTAAGGTTTCTTCTTTGCTGAAGTTTTCAGATGATATCTTTATTACAAATATGTGAGTAAAAATAGCCTAACTCGTAATAATTAAAATAAACCTCATAGTGTTACTTCCTTTAAAATATTAAATAAAAACTGAAAATTGTCAGAATTACTTAAAATGCCATATATTTCCGTCATACCAAATTTCATCAAAATCAGAACTGATGAGGTGAAGAAGGTTATTCATCTGATTTTATTTTATTTGTATTTAATGATTCTCTTTAGTAGCTAAGGTCATTAGTGTCGCAATTCAAATCTTGATATGAAAGTGCTGACAAATTTTGCCTCAGTATTTTTTCAGTCTTGAGGTTCTTTTACTTTCTGTAAATCTACAACACTGGATCCCTTTTGAAGGAACCCATACTCAGAATTTTTGTGTCTTGAAAAATCCATTGACACTGTAAATAAGTTAGATATTTGGTGTTACAGGATTAATAACTGTGTAGGTGAACAGAATCAGAAGTACTTCATCCAGTTCCTTGTGTATGTTGGTGCACTAGCAGCATATGCTATTATTCTTGTGGTGGTATCTTGGGTTATGGAATGTCCAGAGTGTAGCAATGAAATGTCTGTCAAACAGAGTCGTATGTGAGTATGGCTTAATAATTAAATTTTTAATTTCTTCTGTTTTTCTCTTTCTTAATTTCGACAGTAATATTATATAAAGCTAATTTCTCATTTGGAAATTGTCATTTTTGGAATTTTTAATGAAAAATGTTGATGATCCATCCATAGTAATTCTGTCCAAAGGCAGGTCCTTCACTGCAATCATAGCATTTTCATGCTATGCTTGCAGCTTTACTAGGGAATTGTAGGTGTGGTAGCTTCCCATTGCTTTCCACACCGGTGAAGGATGATGATGATAATGATAAGGATGATAATGGCCATATGATTTCGGGGACCGTTTGGGCCTTAAAGTTTTCCTGACATTTGTCTTACAGGTGAGGAAAAACCCTGATAAAACCTCACCCAGAAAAAACTGCCCTGACCAGGGATCGAACCCGGGCCCACTGCGTGGCAAGGCAGCACGCTACTTCGAGACCACAGCGGTGGACAATGTTGATGATAATAATAATATAATAATAATAATAGTAGTTAATGTCATTATTAATTTGTAAAGAAAAATTGTCTGAACCAGGATTTGAACCCAATCCTCTAGCTTTTTACGTTAGTATGCTAATCATTACACTAATCCAGGCTTCCAGTAAGCACCAATTTTCCTTTCCTTATATACAATTCTCTAGGTCTGAGGCTGCTAGCCATTGCTAGCAATCCGATCAGACAGCTTCTAATTCAAGAAGACATTATGAGAATTTTAACTCAACTATTGCAGCCAGTAAAGCTTCTAGTGTAAAAAGCTAGAGATTTGGTTTGAAATCCTGGTTCAGGTATTAATTTTTCTTTACAAATTAATAATTTGTCCATCATTGCAAGTGTTAAAATTTAATAACATCAAGAAAGTTAATATTGTATTCATACTTTATAGTGGTTGTCCATTTTATGATGATGTTAAAATTGACAGTCCTTGGTTTACTTATTTTAGGAATTCACGCTATGAGGTATATTCATTTGGGTAAAATTTTATCACTCAGTTCATATTTTTTTTTTTTTTTTAAATTTAAACTAGTTTTGAAACTTTACACTGTTCCATCCTCAGTATCCCTGTGACCATTGTTCTGTCATCTTGAAGAGCTGCCTTTCGCTCTCTCTGTTAGCTCTTCAAGACGAAGTGGGGGTGCTGAGGATGGAACTGAAGTGTAAAGTTCTGAAACTAGTTTAAATTAAAAAAAAGAAGAAAAATATGAGGTGAGTGATAAATTTTACCTAAACAGTCCTTGGTGTTTATCAACAAGAGCAGGCTATGTGCCATCACTTGTTTTCGCTTTCTGTCTTCTCTTCCTCAACATAATCCCTCACGTAACACACACATATGCACTATAAATTATTTCTCTAAGCAATATATATATATATATATATATATAATCAATAATGAAATAATAGAACAGTTAGCACACTTTAACTATCTTGGTTCAGATATAACATATAGCTATGATTGGGATATACATAATAAATTGAACCGATATCAAATGATGTGTGGCACCATAAGAAGAACCTCCAAAAGACTTGAAGAGAAACTCAGCTCAGGTTTTATAAAATCATGGCTGTTCCTGTTCTTTTATATGGATCTGAATCTTGGGTACTTACAAAAAAAGATATCTCACACATTGAAGTCACTGAAATTAAGTTTTTAAGATCCGTAAAAGGATGTACATGCATGGATAGATTACACAATGAATCAATAAGAAATGAACTGGAGATATTTTCAATAGTCGATAAACTAGAAGAGCACAAATACCAATGGAAAGAACATTTAGACAGAATGGACAATACAAGATTACCCAAAAAGATCAACACCTACAAACCACATGGAAAAAAATCTTCGGGATGGCCAAGGAAACGATGGACTTGGGACTGGAACAAGTTGCATTGCCCGTAGCATAGTGGTTAAGGCACTGTGCTACAAGCTGGAAGGTCGAGGGTTCAAGTCCTGATGGGGTCAGGATTTTTAAACTGACCCAAACCTTCTGGCGGCACTATGGCCCTGGGGTTGCACTCAGCCTCTAATGGAAATGAGTACCATACACTTGTTCTGGGGGTAAATGTGGCCATCATGCAGGGCTGACAACCCGGCTGACATCAAGTGCCGATTGTCCAGAAAAAGTGGGAGCCTTAACCTCCCACTACCCGAAGGGCCTCCTGAGGCCTGTAGTGGGAATACTTTACTTTACTTTACTTTACTTTACAGGTTGCATTGACCTAATCCTGGAAAGGAAGAAGAAGAAGATATATAAAAATGGCCTAACTCATAATTATTAATATAGATTCACCTAAACTTAGGTAACATATACAGCAAACTTCCGATTAACCATGGGCATATTATCCAGTTTGCGGGTTATCCGGGCATGACTCTTTTACTGTATTTTTTAAAAATGAAGATAAATACTGTACTGTATTTAGTATTGTTATGAAATTTTTTATTTATTTCTAAACGTACTACTGTGAACTGTGCTTAGAAACTAGCACAATAGTGTAACCTTCACTCACAACCCCCTCCCCTGATGCATTTAACGGTACCAACCAACATTCTGAGAATACAATACAATTTTGGAAATTTCCATTGTGTGAGTCACTAAAAGTTTGTTGTTACAGATTGAAACCACAGATATGCTGTGGCAGTCAGTTTATCGCTGGTTAGTAATGTGGTCATCGGTGTTTACTAGTGTGGTTTTCGCTGATTATTTGTCATCGCTGGTTATAAGTGTGGATATCAGTGGTTACTGATGTAGTTGTCATTGGCTACGACAGCCATTTTGAATAACTGTTGTAACCAGAGTGGTCATGACAGGAAATAGTCCCACTGTTTTCATATTTACGAGTAAAATAAAATGACAATTACGACTTGCACCTAAATACATTTAATATAACATTTTATGAATATTTGTTGCATTTAAGTAGTGTTAAAGTGGATAAATAAATTTCTGATCAACCTCCACGGCGCCGAATAACATAATTGGATTATCCTGTTTTTCGATATTCCGTGCATATCTCGGTCATATCATATTTGAAGAGAAAAATTATATGCCCAGACAGGGACTCAAACTCAGGGTCTTTGGCTTTCCAGGCATGCTGTACTGACTGAAGTACTGGGGCGAGTTACAACCTGAACGCAAATTTTTCTCTTATATACGTTGTAAATTCCCACAAAACAAATGCTATGAAACCTTTGTTTCTATCTTTGCAAATGGCGGCTTATTTATTAATGACATTTATTTGGGAATTTTTACATTTAGATTGGAACTCGCCCTGGTAGCTCAGTCGGTAGAGCATTGGCCCAGAAAGCTAAAGGTCCTGTGTTCAAGTTCCAGTCTGGGCATAAAATTTTTCTCTTCAAATATGATTTACCCATCATTGAGATGTATGATTAGGTAACATAGTTTGCCAAAGTAGTATATAAATTTATAATAGATGTCATTAGTGCCATAAGTTGGCATTAGACACATAGATACAAAAGTAATAATTCCTCTTTTGGTGTGTACAGTCAGATTATCATCTTCTGGTTGGTGTAGTGGGGACCTGCTGTGCAGTGTAGTTGTTCTAAGCTCTTAGGAATTTCCTTCTGCTCATTTTATGTGTACGATATGAAGCAAGAATACTTAATTTTTATTTTCAACAAATAAATTACAATCCATGGCACATCACCGAGTATTTACACAGTTTATTTACAATTAATTATTATTATTAGTGTTTATTTATAGTTAATTGTTAGTGTTTTTAATCTCACTCCAGATGTTTCGAAGGAAGCTTGTCACGCAAGCAAATGTTTATAATTTATATCCATAATGAGATTAAGATGTGTTAAAAAGTTACTCATATTGTTTCACATAGGCCTATCATATTTTTTTTATTAATCCATTGGCAGAGATTGATAGTTCTTCTCTCTACTTCCCAGTTTGGACATCAGTTGTACTACATTGTGCATTATGTTTTAGCACTGGACAATAAAGGAAATTCTGACTATCCATGATGCCTTCTGGATTGTTGCAGAGTAAATATCTGTTTCAGATTGCAATGTTATTTGTGTTTTTTACATGTTCATTTGTTATTTCATTGCTGGATATACCATTATATGATAGTTTCCACTGAAATTTATTTTTTCCAGTTTCTTTAAGAATTTGTCATTCTAATATGATTACATTTTTCTGCTGTTGGTTAGAGGAGATTGCATAAATTGCTGCATTTGAATCAACTAGGATGACTTTTGATAACATGTCATCTTTTTATAAAATTTTAATCAAAGTTCTTATTCAGTAATTCTGATTAATTTCCGCTTTAAATTGTCTTTCTGTACAATGATGTGCACACTTCTTCTTTAGACTAAGATTTTTTTCAGGGATCTCCTCAGACAGAGCAATTTAAATTTTACTCTCAAAAAATAACAATTATATTCATAAACTGTGAAATAAAATTATAAAGGATTATATTATGATAAAAAATATCATTCAAGTTCAGGCAAAACTTTTTCTCTTAAAAATAATTATTTAGATGATCAGCCTGAGTGTATAAATTTACACATTAACATCATAAAATTTGTGAGTTTATATAAATCATTCATTACAGTAAAAGCTCCTTATTTGCAGGTTAAAAAATTGCATCACAGTTCCTGTATTCCCAGCTAAAATTTCTTTATTTGCAGATCCAGTCGGTATATTAATGCATCGGCAACTTTTTTACTGCAGGCACGTGCCAAGGCAGCTTTTACAAAGAGTGATTCAAACCAAATGGACAAATTAATATCAAAGTAAAACAAACCTTATTCTCACTAAGCCTAAAGCTCATTGTTAAAAGGCACCACTGCAATATTTCACGAGCTGCTATGTTTGTTGATAAATGCTGCCCTCGCGACGATCGGTGTTTTATCGTTTCAACTTGTCATTTGTTGTAATAATTTTGATTGTCTCTTCTACTTTGTTGCCAATTTATAATATCGAGTAAAAGGAAAGAAAATTAGTTCTGAAGCAGAAAAAAGTAGTGTTGCCATTTAAAGTAAAAATAGAAATGCTTGACCATTTATACACATTGGTGAGTCATTTGCGTCTATATCACACTGTTTCAATGTTAATGAATCGAGAAGTCCAAAGACAAAATAAGGAATTCTATTGCAGAAATCACAGCTGGTTTTGCCTAAAGGTGACAGCAATAATTAATAGAAATTGTTCAAAATCTCTCATTAATTGATCTTATTTTGATAATTTTTATTTTATTTTGTAACCTTGGAACATATCCCCTATATACCCATACAAATTACCATCCCATATTTACAGTTTCTGTATTTGCAGCATATTTGCAGAACGTATCCCCCTCGAATAAGGAGCTCTTACTGTATAATTATATTTCATGTCTATGTATTTTTTGTATAAGTATAATAAAAATAATAGTTGGACACAGTGAGATCTGACAAACCTGTTTTGTCATGAACTTTTGGTAATAAGTAATAACACTGCTATTAAAATCCTCTCTTACATCACCAAAAGAATCACCAACAGTATAGGCTATGGTTGAATCTTTTTGAAAATAATTGTATTTTTTCTCGTTACGTAAGAACAGGAAGAAATGTAAGAATTTTTGTGTAAGAATTTTCAAGAATATGGACTTGATTATTTTAACACAAGGAAGTTCTCATACAGTAATTCATAATTATTTGCGTACTTCATTTAATGTATGTTAAAAAAGTGGAATGTTATTGAGCATACATCTTTTGAGGCAGACAGAATTACATGCATATCAGTATCTAGCTATACTGACTGAAACCTTGAAACCTGGATCTCATCACAGTGGGTATTACTGAATTTAATACAAAATTGCATGGTAATATTGTTAGCAATTGACTTCATTTCAATTCTCATTTCACTACTTTTCATTCAAGTTTTACGCTACTGTATTTGTATTATTATCAATAACATTATTTTTCAGCCTGCACTGTGTAATTCTAGTACTGGAGAGTGCGCTATTTGGTATGTTTGTTTCTGCGATCCTCGTCGATCAATTCCAGGCTATATTTAGTGATGAAACAGCTGTTGAACAAGTACAACATCAGGGTCCATTTCGTCCTCATAAACCGAAATTGGCACTTCTTACAGAAGTATGTGGTCGTGGACACCCATTATTGTGGCTTCTTCCATGTGTAGGAGTGAATCGCCATATAGACGAGCCTCTACTTAGTCATGATGTATGAATTTCAATTCACGTGATGCTGACAGGACAATTGTGAAGAAACAAGTGTTTACGTTGCTTGTGAATTGTCGTAAATGCATGAAGCTTATTGGTGGTAAACAAGCATATGAGTGTTTGTTTTCCATATGACCACTTTCATTGTTTATTTCAGTTTTACAGTCATTGACTTAAAGTTGATTTTCAGATTATGACTACTTTCTTTCTGGCTTTCATATATTACTTATACGATTTTTAATATAATGTTTTCGTACACCAATAATGACAAAGCACTTATTTATTTTTAGACAAAACAATGTTAAATATTTTATATTTTATAATAATTTTTTCATGTCAGCTCTCTGATTTATGCACAGAACTTTTAACATTGTGTAAATTACATTAAAAGACTCAAATAAATAAATAAATAAACATAAATGTTTAAACATCTCTTACATTGATAAAAGTGATTTTATTCAATATAAGGTAGTCATTTATATCCATAGCCTAAATAAGACATACATTTTTATAAGCAATATAGCTCAATTTCCCCCCTCTCTTATTTTGAATTAGTATGTATTTCAAGCAACCTCCAAAATTACATCAAAGATAAAGCAACAATTATTTTTCTCATTTTTAACTCTCTGCATAATTTTTTTGAAGATATGCTTGTCTTTCGAAATTTTGTACTCAAAGTTATTCATTTAAAACTATTCAATTTTTTAAAGTTTATTTTTATATTTCATTTTTGTGGTTTTTTTTGTCTAAATTGTTAACCTATAAATGAATGTAATATATTAACTGTTAACAGAACTATTTTAACTTTTATAAGATTCATGATGTGTTCCGTTGAGGTTTATTCAAAATTAATATAAAATTATGGTGAATATTCCATAATTTTATATTAATTTAGAACTATTTTATCAATTTTATTTTAGAAAGAAAGATTAACACTCAGACCAGGATTCGAATCCCGGATATTTTTGGTCTCAGTGTTAATTTTTCTTTCTAAAATAAAACTACGTCCAATTCTGGAAAATGTTAATTTAAAATATAACATCAAACTATTTTATCAAATTTATTGCTAAAAATTCTGAATTGATGATGAATTTTTCATAATCAAGCTGACATATTATTTATATAATTCTCACCTACTTGTCTTAGTGCAATGATTGTAAATTATGATAATCTGGGAAAAAGATTACTTCCATTTAATATAGACTGATGAATAAATATGATGAAAGTGGTTTTAATGTATGTATATTGGGGATAAAAATACAGTATATTATATTTAAATTAATGTTGGGAAGTAAGCATTATGAGGTTATATCATTAATATTGAGTGGAGAACATATTGTATGTGGTGTGTTATTAAAAATATGTTCTCCACTCAATATTATTAATACAGTATATTATTTATTTATTTTAAGCAATTTGAGAATATTCTCAAAGAAACATATTATTATATAAAAATGTCAACAATTTGCTGTATGACATTGACTTGCAGTATTTAACGACAGGTATGTTTCGTCGTACTCTCATTCATGATCAGTTAACACTGATGATTCATTTAAAAATGATCACTCTTTTTTTAAAATGATGACAGATATGGTTGTATAATGCATAGTTTAAATTACATTGTTACCAGCTTGCTTTGGAGGGAGTATAATATTGCATTGTATAAATGTAATAAGTTTAAATGCAAGATTTTAAGATAATACGTAAATTAATGTACATAGGCAGCCATTTGTAAAATTTTAAGTTGTTTACTTTTTTCCAAGCAGTAGTATGTTAAACATTATACTATTTTTGTTGCTAGTTTTTGTTATAGTATAAGCATAAACAAACCACGGTCTGAGGATATATTTTTCTTTTCAAATAAAAGAAACAATAGTATAAATAAATTTGAAAACTAACTCCTCTACAGGCTGTTGTGGTTAGAATAACTGAAGTATCACTTTACTTCACATATGATTGTCTGTTGTGTTAAATGCCATTGGAATTTGAACAATTGATCATATTTGAAGAGAAAAATTTTTGCCCAGACCAAGACTTGAACCTGGGACCTTTGGCTTGCTAGGCCAATGCTCTACCATTTGAGCTACCGGGGCAAGTTCCAATCTAGATGCAAATTTTTCTCTTATATACGTTGTAATTCCCAGCACTAAATGCTATGAAGCCTTTGCTTCTATCTTTTGCAAATGGCGACTTCTTAGTTAAGAAGACATTTATTGGGAATTTAAACACTACTTTATAAAGCCAGTAGGCTTCTATTGATGTTTTTTATTATTAATTTAACACTTCTCACTGAAGGATTAATTATATTTGAAGAGGAAAATGTTCACCCAAATTTTTCTCTTCAAATATAATTAATCCTTCAGAGAGAAGTGTTAATTAATAATAAAAAACAACTAATCATATATTCAAATATCTAACATATTAATACTTAATGTGCATTAAGCCGTAGAAATCATGATACCATTATTATAATTTATAACTCTAAAATAATGACACAAAACAGTTGTTTTTATAAAAAAAAATTACATATCCAATTTTTATTTATAAAATTTGATTGAATGAAAATGACAACACAATATTAGAAAACATAATTTTTGGAGTACTATGCTGTCCAAATATTTTATACATTTATTTTTTTATTTTTTATTTTGATACCTGGTTTGTTCAAAATATAATATATATTTAGCTGTTGTTTGGGGAAAGCAGTATGTTATACACATTGTAACAAAATGAAATCCCCTTAACAATAAATAATTAAAGTATTCCTAAAGTTTTAGTTATAAATGAAATCCCACCATGGCTATGGAAAGTTCCTACAGCTAATTTT
This sequence comes from Diploptera punctata, assembly GCA_030220185.1. Lineage (NCBI taxonomy): Eukaryota > Metazoa > Arthropoda > Insecta > Blattodea > Blaberidae > Diploptera > Diploptera punctata. The sequence continues at coordinate 147,849 of JASPKZ010000038.1, read as the reverse complement.
GAATTTCCAGTAAAGTATACTAAAACTGATTCTGAACCCCTACTTCAAACTAATACCTCAGAGTTAATTTCAGAGAAGAAATCTGGAATTTATCAAATCATTTGCAATTACTGCAAGAAAATATATATGGGGAAAACTAAAATGAATTTAGGAACTTGTATGAAAGAAAACACTTTAGAAATATTAAAAATAGCGACATTAAAAAATCGGCAAGCTCATGGTTTGCTAGAGTGTCACAAAATTGGAAGAGAAACTAAACTTTTAAAACATTTAGAGAAGCTTTAGAATTAATAGTTTGGGAAAAGATATACATTCTGAAGAACAAATATAGATCCATGAATTTTGCAGTTCCCAGTGAGCAAAATTTAATCTCCAAGTTCATAAAATCAGCACCAGATGGCAGTTCAGAAGATGGTGGTAATGGCAAAATTCCAACAGTTGAGTTTGGGTGAAGATGAAAGCAAAATGGTCTTTGAAATCAGTATTTTGAAAACATGGAACTTTATGAGGTGAGATGTAAAAAATTTTATCCATATCATTTATAAGTTGTCTATTGTTGGGAAGACCATTGAAGAGATGGAAGGACCAATTTGACCTATAATGAGATCGGAACAGGCCATTGGGCTTAATCCTAGTTGTTGATGATGATGAAAACTGGTATCGTGAAACACGCAACTTTATGAGGTGAGATATTAAAAACATTTTTTTCAACTCATTCATAAACATACTTCACTCTTCGGGACAAATAAGCTAGCAAGGTAAACGCACAGAGCAAATCAATTGGGGACAAATGTCCTAGGCACTACAGAGTTCCATGGAATATCTTTTACACAGCAGAACTTTGCATACAGGTGTTTGTTTACTGAGAAGTCTGCAACAATTAATAGAAAGAGTTGTGAAAAATCTCATCTAATAAACTCCATGTCTTCAATTCATAGGACCGGTTTCTGGAAACATCCTTCCTATCTTCAGCCATCACTTATATTAACTTGAAAGCACATAATAAATTTATGAAACAATGTATTGGATAATTTATGAATTTCATGAGATTTACTTTTTAAAAGAAATTCAGGGTTTGATTCCCGGTTCAAGCATTAATTTTTCTTTTAAAAAAAATAAACTGAGGTCTAGGGTTCGATTCCTGGTTCAAGTGTTAATTTTTCTTTTTAAACTAAATTTGACATCAGAAATTCATGAAATTTAATTCATCATCATCATCATCATCATAGTACATTCACGAATTTAGGCCATTTGTTGACCTGTTTCGGCCTCAAGAGAAACACCATCCAGAAGTCTTTTGAGTGGACGTCCTGAAATGTCTCTTCTCATTCCTTTGCTGAAATTCATATTATCTGCAGCTGACAAATGAAATCTCTGCAGCAAGGTACTGTGATGATGTCCTTTGTATTAAAATACACATTGAATATCCCTGAGAATATTCTGAACTTTTATTGATAGAGCTAGCATTCATCCTGTACATCTTTATATTGATATCGTATACAATCATTTAAAAAATATGTATTAGATATTTGTGTTCATGTGGACTGATTATTTTGGCAATATGACAACTTAATGTCAAGATTACGGCTTTATAAGGTTCTCACAAGACCAGTATTAAGATATGGTAGTGAAGCATGGACAATACGAAGAAGAGATGAAAGCCGAATAACAGCAAATGAGATGCGATTTATGCGCTGTACAGCAGGCTATACAAAATGGGACCATAAAAGAAATGAGGAAATTATGGAAGAGTTGGATGTAGAACCCATTCTTCACCATATACAAAACTACCAGAACAACTGGAAAGCCCATCTTCAATGAATGCCATCTCATAGAATTCCAAAAGCCATGCTTTGTTACTGCCCCCAAGGCAAAAGATCGCTAGGACGTCCAAAAAAGCGCTGGATGGAAAATTCCTCTTTGAGACCATAACAGGCCACACGGACTAATACTTGCATGGATGATGATGACAACTTAATGTTTTATTTTAGGAAGTAATACTTTGAGGTTCTTTTAATTATATTATTTTGAGTCTTTTTATGTTACCTCAATATTAATGTTGATTTGTTCTTGAACATGATATCCAATCGAAACATGTTCAAGAACAAATCAACATTAATATTGAGGTAAGATAAACAGACTCAAAATAATATAACATGACAACTTGTTAAAACAAGCAGTTTCATTTGTTGTCTTCAAATTATTTTCTTGCTTATAAACAAAATGTACTTCAATTTAAGTTGTGAACTCCCTCCAGCTGTAAATTCTTGGGCATCCAAGGTGCATGTTGCTTATGATGAAGTTATGTACCTGTCTCTTGCCATAAAAAAGAAACCTGCCCTTCAGTACAGATGAATATGTAACACGAACCATATCATTAATTTTAAAACAATTAGCAGTCAAGTATCAATAAGACAATTATTGTATGTGTAACTTTTTAAAAAATGCTTTACATACATATATATCTGGACTCCATATAAAAAATGTTCAATAAAAAACGAAAAAAAAAAAAAGATTTGAAGTGTTGCCTTTTGTAGCTTTCTTAAATATTGTATGCGAGTCAGCTCAGAATATTTCAATTGTTTTTTCTGAATGATTTCTCATGGAGTAAACTAAACATTGTGAAAACATTGGTAAATATTGATATTATAGAATTAAAATGTTCTGTTATTATATTGAAAGATTGAATGTTCTCTAGAACAGTAGATCTCAAACTTCAAGCCCAAATAATGTTAACTTTATTAAAAGGCTGTAAAATTATAGCAATCATGTCTTATTATTTTTAAAAATTTAATAATTTGTAGAGTTTAGTTGGTTTAAAAAATAAAAATGAGGGGGGGGGAAATGGTTTTGATTATTTGAATTGTAAATCTAATTTCTCCATAATGCACTTTAAAAATATGTCAAGAAAGATTAAGTTCTAACACGTTAAAATATTTATGCACAAAAAAATCTTTCGGCCATACTAATGCTTTTTTTTTTTAAGTGGAGCTTGAAATGATGTAGGTTTACATTTTGATTATTTACAATTGAGGGGCTCAGTGGAATAAGGGCCCATCCCAACCAATGGTGGATTTTTAGTTATTTGCAGATTATGTATCCTGTGGCCATCTTCTGTTAATCTTTAGAAGCTCGTAATTCTAACTTTACTCAAAAGAGTATAAATGAGACTTCATGTGTAAGAAAAAATTCTAATTTCTTCACGCGTGCAGGAAATAAAGGCCCATCCCAACTGCTGACACGTGACCGCATATTGTCCGCTACTCTGTGGTCTGCTGCAAAACTGACTAGCATTGCCGGCAAATATCAGTAAATGCAGAATGGCTGATGCGGCAGGTTCTTGTGCAAATGGAAATAGTGTAATAAAATCTAAGAAAAGAAAAAGAAATGTGCAAGAGTGGAATAAAACAAAGCAGAAAATTTTACGCAACAGTGGAAAGGAATATATATCGGCCTGAATCAGTTGCTTCAAGAGGTGCGGACGAAATTGCCAGTTGTTTATTAAAAGCTGTGCCACTGATTGAAAAAGGTGCTAATAAAAAGAAACTTATAGTGTATATAGTGATTCATGTGTTGGTCAAAACAAGAATTTTACAATAATGGGACTTTGGCTGTACATGATTGATTGTGGTTGGTTTGAAGAAATTGAACATAAATTTCTTGTACCAGGTCACACTTTCCTCCCCTGTGATGCTGACTTTGGTGTGATTGAAAAAGTTAAAAGAAAAACACAAGTGGTTTATACACCTGAACAGTGGGCTCACCTCATAAGAAAGAGTCGAACAAAGAAACCATTCACAGTAATTGAGATAAATGCAGAAGATTTTAAAGATTTGGATAACTTAAATAAAATGTTCACAAAGAGAAATGTGACTCTGGACGAGCTTAAGGTAGACATCAGAAAGCATCTCAGTTTCGTTTTGTGGAAAACAGACATCTAATGTACGTAAAATCCGGTTTCGGTGACTTGGCTTTAGAGGAAGTAATAAGCCTTAAAAAAAGGGAAAGGAAAGTGTCCTGTATTACGAGATGTAATATTGACAACAAAATATCCTAATGGTAGGATGATAAAGAAGACATCATGACTCTCATGACATTTGTATCACCTGTACACCAGACATTTTACAGCAGCCTTAAATCAGATAATGATACAAATGCTGCAAACATAGAATACGTAGATTATTGCAATATTCAAGTTAAAAAGTGTTATTTAATTTGTTTATTTATGTTGTATTTTTTATATTCTCAATTTTCTTTTTCTTTGATTAGACACATGAAACAATATAGTGATATATACATTTGCAGGCAGAAAGCTTATTTTATGTACAAGACATGTACTAAATATTATCAATGTGTGCTCTATATATTTTACTCAATGTAGAATTTAATAAAATGCCATTTTTCTCCAAACATAGTGCAGTTGGGATGGGCCCATATTTCACTGACCCCCTCAATTACATATCTGAATTGAGACCCTTAGAAGCCAAGGTTGAAGGCGGATTGTTGGTAGAGCAATGAGGTTCAGGGGACAATCACAACCAACTAATGATAACTATTTTACTGATAACTTAGAATTCAATTGCGTTTTAATATCATAACTTTATTTTGCACCATGATTGAAGTTGATACAACACAATTAAGTTATTTTCTATGTCTGAAATAAATCAACTTTAGATATTGTACTTAAGATTCTCAGGGCACTTGTACATTATTAAAAATTTATCTGCATATGTATGATGCCTTTTGGATCCTATTTTCACTATTGCGATCCCTATTATTTTAACTATGTAAACAACACACAATTGGAAATATATTCTCCCAACTTTATATTACTTTTATGATTTATCTAATTACTGCTTAATCGCATCCATTGTGAAATAACTTAACATAGTATATATGATATCTCGCCTAATCTTAGGATGGCAAGAAGATTGTTGATCTTGCCAAAATGCAAGATGCGACTGTTGGTCCTACCAAAACGCACAATGCAGTGATAAGTTAATTTTTTATTCGCTACAAGACATTCTTTTTGAGAATCTTTTTTTTTTTTACAAACAATCATTTGATTAGATCACATCATACAACCATCAACACATTTACTCACATTTGTTAAATTTAATCACACCTACAATTCTTTGAGAGCATGTTATATTTTCCCCAGGTGCCTTGACCTACTTTCCATGTGGCTTTACCGGCTTCCCTTTATAGATGGTTTCAAAAAGACCACTAACTAACTCACTCGCACTATCAAACCTGTAGGTTCATGGCCAGACAGACATAAGCTCTCCATATATCCCTATCCTGAGCCAATGTTTTCCAATCATCCCCTGTATAATCTACTTCCCTCAAATCATTAGTTAATGTTATTCTCCCACCTCATTCTTGGTTTACCAACTGGGTGTTTTCTCTCTGGTTTTCCTACAAGAAGCTTCCATGCACATCTTTCATTCCCCATTCATGCCACATGTCCTGCTCATCACAGTCTACGTACTTAACTGTTCTCATTATACCTGGCTTCCTATAAAGACCATGTAATTCATTGTTATGCAGTCATCTCCATTCACCTGTCTGTTCATCTCTCTTTGGTCCAAAAATTTTCCTAAGAACTTTATTCTCAAATACTCGTAATCTCCTTTCCTCCCTTAAAGTAAGAGTCCATGTTTCGCATCCATATAATATACCTGGTAGAATAAGTAGTAGTAGTAGTAGTAGTAGTAGTAGTAGTAGTAGTAGTAGTAGTAGTCTAATGCCCATTAGCTTGGATTTGTTCCATTTGCTTTCTTGCTTCCCAATAGAGTCCTGCCAGAGTTCTTGTAGGTGACATCTTCAGAGCCTCACAGCTAGCAAGATGATCTTTGTTCATGGTAGTGTTATTGTCTTGGCACAGGATACAATTTGGAGAGTTGAAGATTCCAATTTTATGGAGGTGTGCTGCCAGGTAATCATGGCCTGTTAACAGTCTGAATGCTGCTACTGCTTCATGTCTTGGTTGTTCAGGTATTAAGTTTTTATTCTGCGAGCTAGCTGCCCATGGTTTCTCATTACTTTGTGATTTGAAGTGCTCCATCAGTTCTTTCTGGAAGTTTCTTTTAATTATAATTTTTGCAGAATGGTAGGGCAGGGATTGATTTGTTTTCTGTAAAATTTTGGTGCCCTTTTTTGCTAAAAGATCCGCCATTTCATTCCATGTACCCCGCAATGAGAGGGGATCCATTGGAGCTGGATAATTTTATTTTGTTTGGTAAATAATCTTATGATCTTTTTTATTTCCAACACTTTTCTGGAGATTGGAGAGTTATATGTTGTTATAGCTTGTATAGCTGATGTTGAATCACTTAGTACAACTGCTCTCTGAAATGTATTTATTCTGTAGAGGAGTTGTGTTAGTGCTAACTCTATTGCCTGAATTTCGCCATCGAAGTATGTGTAATTTTTCCCTACTGCAACATAGAAGCTAAACAGTTTTGAGTAAATTCCTGGTAGAATAATAGTTTTATATATTTTCAGTTTAACATTTTTTGAAAGGAGTCCAAAAGACCACTAATAAAGTTTATTAGTGCGCTGGGTTTTTCTGTTGTATTTTCCCTTTTGTTAAGTTATTGGGTTTATTGCCCCCTACATGACCAGTACAAAGGAAAATTGGTGAACTTATGGATTTTTATCCCTCGGACTGGGGTCAGTGTTGTTTAGATGTTTGGTTCCCATATGTTTTCAAATTTGTTTACTGGACTACCAATTTTCTCTAAATGTGTATTCCCACTTAATTTTAATATAATTATATATTTAACTTTTAATAAGTGTAATTTTAATTAGGAGGTAAGTTCCTGTTTCAAGGGATACAAGTGACAAATTGCTAAGTTTGGAGTTAAATGTAGATTTTACACTACAGCCGCCGTATGTCTGGCTCTGAAGTTTAGGTTATACGAGGGGTAAAGGGAGAAACTCACCCTCTACTGCCAATAAGGAGATTGTTGAGTGGGAGTAGATGCCTGCCACAACCAATCACTGCTCTTGATGCAGCTATAGTGTGCTAGTAAGGTTTGAAATTGCTGAGATGTTGTCAGCTGTATGTCTGCTAACCGCATACATAAAGCGGCCTCTCCCACTGAATATCCATATCGGCAACACTGTCGTGAAAACGTCAGGGTCGGAGAAACAGTGGCTGGGGTATAGTAGTTAAAACAGATAATAATCTGAGTGGCCAATGGATACAAGTAAAACCTAGATGCTGAACTAGTGGCTGAAAAGAAAACTGCTAAGATAATCACATATGGAGTGTGTCAACTGTGAACATCATTTACTCAAAAGTGACTTTTTTTATTTATACCCCTCGGCTTCTAAGAGTCTCAATTATTGTTATTTTTTTTATGAATTTGTTGATTATTAAGGTATTCAGTAGAGGAAGTTTATTTGCACTTGTCTAATTTCTTAGCTTTTACTTCTACTTAGCTACCAATTACAAATAATTATTTCTAAATATGGTGGTCCATTTATTTCATGCTTACCTTGGCTCTAAGATTTACAGATTCAAACTTAGTAAGGGTCAGTGGATTTTTTTTAGCATGTAAAATCCTGAGTAAGTTCCTTTGGAAGGGAAGTCTTAAGTTCCATATTGTATTTTTGATATAAAATAATTTAAAGCCTGAAATAAAAGTTGTCCTTTTTCACAACTTTGAATTGGACCACATTATGCAAAAAAGGAACCAAGCCAAAAGAAAACTGAACTGAGAAAAATGCATTTAAAGTTAAATACCAATAAAAAATTTCACAAATAAAAATAAACATTTGCTTATTACTTCAACTAACGAAACTCAAAGAGCTTCTATTTTATGAGAAAGATGGCAACTCAAACATTTTTTATTTCTGAGATTTGATGTATTTTTGTTGTTTGGTTATTTCTGCAGAAAAAGAAATGTTACATTTTCTGTCATGTTTTCTTGACTTTATTCATGGTTGGCATAAAAATGCAGGTGATTAGTTGAATCTTTTTTTCAGGATATGGAGCAATACTTGAACAATAATACAGCATTAGCTCAAAGATTTCAAATTTAAGGGGTTGGTTCCTTTTTGCAGAATGTGGTCTATTTGTTGCTCTCATAACTGAGATTTTAAATAGCATCCATAAATAAAATAAAATATAAAAATCTGTTATATAAGAATTAAATGAATCATGATTTCTTCTTACCTCATACTTCTATGTTTTTTAAACACGGCACTGCAGTATCAGCAACCCATTGTCACCATCGTCGACTGTTTTCACGACTGTCAATTTTTTCTTTTACCAGTAATTATCCAACTGCCACCTGGTGTTCTTTTGACGTAATTATTTTCTAAACTGCCATCTGGTGTTCTTTTGAATGAATCATTTTCTAAACTGCCATCTGTTGTATTTTTGAAGAACTACAAATGGCAGTTTAGAAAAGATTCATTCAAAAGAACACCGGATGGCAGTTTAGAAAATAATTCCGTCAAAAGAACACCAGATGACAGTTGGGATAATTACCGGCAAAAGAAAAAATTGACAATCATGAAAACAGCTGACGATGGTGACAATGGGTTGCCGATACTGCAGTGCCGTGTTAAAAAAACATAGAAATATGAGGTAAGAAGAAATCACGATTCATTTAATTCTTATGAATTGAACCTCATAATGTTAAAAATTCCCAAATTTGATATATAAATATCAGTTACTTATTTGTAATATCTGAGTAGGAAATAACTACTTTTTCTTCCATTTAAAGAAGAAAATGGTCAAAATGTAGTTCACATTGGTGATGTGATTTGGTGTGTAGGTTACATTGTGCCAATGTTATTGTGTTTATTTTACTCCAAGATATCATGGATAACAGAATGACTTACAATGTAGAACAAAATAGTAATACAATTTTTCATATCATGTATTGCACTTTGATAAAGTTAGTTTGAAGTGAATTACAAACAAAAGACTGTTCATATCTGCTGCATGATAGAACATAGAATGCAGCAAGAAATTCCTATAATAGGCAATTAATTCAGATCTTATATTATTAAGAAAGAGATTTGTCGATACTGGATGATATTGTAGAGCTCAGTGATTTATGTTATGTTTATAAATCAGTATATATTATATAGATATTGAAAATATGATTTATTATTGCAATTACAGCCAAAGAATGTGAACAATTCCATTCACAATTGTATGTGCAAAGTCTTATAGTTCTTTATAAATAATTCAATATGACTAACTCACTGGCACTAATGAATTGTAGGTTCATGGCCATTCAGACATAAGCTGTCCATACATCCCTATCCTGAGTTAATGTTTTCCAATCATCCCCAGTATAATCTACTTCCCTCAAATCACGGTTAATATTATTTTCCCACATCATTCTTGGTCTACCAACTGGGTGCTTTCTCTCTGGTTTTCCTTCAAGAAGCTTCCATGCACCTCTTTTATTCCCCATTCATGCCACATGTCCTGTCCATTGCAGTCTATGAGACTTAACTGATCTTCCTATAAAGACTATGTAGCTCATTATTATGTCACTTGTCTGTTGATCTCTCTTTTGTCCAAACATTTTTCTAAGAACTTTATTCTCCAATACTCATAATCTCCTTTCCTCCCTTGAAGTAAGGGTCCATGTTTCGCATCCATATAATATAACTGGGAGAATAGCAGTTTTATGTATTTTCACTTTAACAGTTTCTGAAAGGAGTTTGGATGACAAGAGTCCCTGTAATGCATAATAGCATATGAAGCTTACTTAGTTCCAATCTTATTTGATTTATGGTTGGTTTCTTGAATCTTAGCCAATTTTTTTTTAATGCCCCAGTTTTGTCCTTTTAGGACATTTCTAGTGTTCTGTCCTGGCATTGGCATAATTGTAACCCACTTCTGAAGTTGGGGCATCTGGAAGGCAGGGTTACATTGTCCCGATGATATGATGGGTGATGATGATAGTGGTGTGCCAGGAGAATCCCTAATCCTAAGCTTAATCTAAGATGAATGTGAATAGTGATACCGTTTGGGCCTTAAAGTTTCCTGACATTTGTCTTATAGGCAAGGAAAAAACTCCGATAAAAACCTCACCCAGAAAACTGTTCCGATCGGGGATCGAACCCCGACCCGCTGCATGACAAGGCAGCACACTACCTCGAGATCACACTGGTGGACCTTAGTCAAATTGTTAAACTGTGTATATTTGTATAGATAGTTTATTCTTCATTTTGTCTACTCTTGTCCTCTCTCCCTTTCTTGATATAACTACACTGTATTTAGAATGTCTATAGAGTGGAGATAAACAAATGCAACAATTATATACTAACTTTTAATAATAAAGTACAACTGAAATCAAACTTTTAGTTAGAATTTTTATTGTTGCATTTGTTTATCTCCACTCTATAGACATCCTGAATAGAGTGTACTCATGATTTCTTAACATTTTTTAACTCTTCAAAACAAAATCTATGTTTTAGTTTATTATCAACATCAAGTTACAAGTATACTAGTGCCCCTATATTAATTTAGATATTTTTCATATATTCTGCCTTTGGTTTAGAACTTAGAATTTGTAATAATCTATCTCATAGTCATATTTTGTAATTTTTTTTTATTTTGCCAAATTTCAGTAAAGCCATCCTATCTCCATACTATACCATTGGTTGAGAATATATAGTTCCATGAATTAACATTCCATTATCTACTTAATATCAGAAATGATTAAATTGTTTCAAATAATTAAATTACATTTCAAAAGCTTATAACATTAAATTTGAATTTGACATGACTGTACAGTTGCCAGATTTAACTCAAGGTAGACCTGGAGACCAGGAGTATTTGTGTCATTGTGGATACGACTTTGAAATACGAAATCTTTGTGGTTTATTAAGCCTATTACTACTTAACCACATCTATTACTAGCTACTAAAATGTCATTATCCCCTTACCAACTGTATACCGGTACTAAACCAAATAAAAATAAAATGAGTAAAATATTACTGTCATAAATGCTTACTCTACATTACATTTTTTGGATGACGTCACATCTTTTCTGAAATAATTTTGTTGAAATATTGACGGGTTATTTTCAAATTCACTTTAAAATTATCTGGATTCCAGTTTATATTTCTGTGCCTTGCAGTTAAAAGCAGCAGATATATTTTTTGGACTTGGCCATGGTACATCACAATGCTTTCTGGGAAAAAATTCAAGGAAGATTTGGCATGCAATGGTTGGCAATTCCCTTGTGAGATGTGTCTTTGCATAAAATGAATTTTTTTGGTTTGGGCACATGTATATAGATGTTAAGCCAGTCAGTCATGTCCTGTTTCAATCCCGAAAATCTCTTATTGTTTAAGAAAGAAAATTAATGATTTATATTTACGAGTATGGTGCTTGTATCCACAAATAATTAGTTTTTTTGAGACTTTGCACATACATTTGTGTATGACTATTAAAACTAGAAAAATGTTGGAATGTGTGAGTGAGTGATTGAATGTAATAGAAAGGAATAAATGCAGATACATGTTGTGCAATATTATGAACATATTAATAATGAATGTTGTGAAAGATATTGAGACATGTGAACAAATTGATTACAAGTTTTATTTTATAATGTCTACCTTAAGATAAAAAAGGGAAGACTTACGAAGTGAGTTTTGCTTAAGTTGGTCAAACCTCAGTCTTTGTCCCCTTGTCAGCAGAAGCAGAAGTTGACAGGCAATGCAGTAGTTGCATTCTGCGTTGTCCATTGTGTTTTCTTTTTTGCTTTTTTTTTTTTTGACTTGAGGTCAAACCTTTCTTCATATGTATGTTAGGCATGCTATGGTGCCTGACATCCTCCACAGATATCAACCGGGAAGTATTAAACATTTTAGTGTGAATGAAACAGTATGTAGGTGATCCCAAAGTTTGCCGAACCACACTTAGCATCTGCAGTTTTCCCATTTTTTTTTTGTCTTAAGGTGTACATATGTTGTAGTTTATCCAATTGATTGCAGTTTTATAAAAATGAATTATGTAGCTGTTGATATGCAGACTTTTTTGTACATAAATTTTGAGATAAAAAAATTAAGAACCCATTGAATATTATTTAACTAATTTTAACTTGGGATTTTTTAACATTTAAAAAATTATAATGAAGTAACCAATTTTGCAGAATTTAGCCCATTTCCATTTTCTTGCAACTATGTACAGTAAAACCTGTCTTAGCTAGAACCTTTATAAGAAGGAAATCTGTAGAGAAGGAAAAATATCTCCAATACGGTACGATTTTATATGTAAAATCGTCCTGTATAAGCCAGAAACCTTCATAATGCAGAAACGGAATGGTTTTTAAAGTACCAATAGTTAATTTTTACCTCAGTAAGACGGAAAATTATTGTTAAGCACGTTCTAATTACAGTATTAATGACCATATGTGACAATTCTGCATATGACGCTTTCTGCACTATATCACTTTACCTTCTTGTGTTGCCATTGTATTGCGGGGATACCCTTGCTTATGTGTGACAGCGGGGAATCCCTCGCTTTTCCTTGCCTGCTTATGTTACCTGCGAGGGAGTTGGGAAACTCTTCAGTCTTTCTGTAGTTGAGTTCCTTCTCACTTTTGTGTAATAAAGTTGTTTTGTATTGCCGTGCAAACTGAGCTGTGTTACATACACTATTTTGCCTGTATTTCAGTCAATATGTTATGTCTTTAAAGCGTACATGTAAAGCCCTTACATTGCATGAGAAAATTCAAACTTGTAATATGCGAACCCTTTGTAAGAAGGAAAACTGCCACCACGGTAATGTATTTAAGGAACCGTCATGTTCCTTCAAGACAGGTTTTACTGTACTTGCTTTCTTTATACCCTTAGAATGTTCTGATCAGAGCTAAGTCTTTTGCATTTGTTACATACCTAAGATTTTGAATTAATTCATGAAGATTTGCAGTTAAATTAATAATATATAGAGTTTAAGAAAATTGACCAATTTTTCCAGATTTGTTTGCTAGTAATTTACATGATTACTAATCATAAAATATTTTTCACTTCTCTTTCTGCCTCCCAAAATATCTGTACCTTCAGTAAGTCTTAATTCTGCAATTTGTTTACTAGAATTAATATTTAATTTTAGGACGTGATATTTTGAGGTTATTTTAATTATATTATTTTTAGTCTGATCATCTTACCTCAATATTAATGTTGATTTGTTCTTGGACATGTTTCAAAACAATTCTGAACAAGCTGACGATAAAACAGAATTGTTTTGAAACATGAATCCAAGAACAAATCAACATTAATATTCAGGTAAGATGATCAGACTAAAAATAATATAATGTTTACTATAGTTAAGGAAAATAAATTAATTTTGCTACATTTAAGTATGCATTTTAGAAATATATATTTCATAAATGGATTTGACATTCCTTTATGAAGAGTGTTAATTTTGATATTGTATTTATATTATTTTCATCCTCAGAATACAAATGGTGGAAGCTTAGATTTCATTTTAGGATATTTTAGTTAAATAAATTGTAGGCATATGTTGCTTTGGTAATTATTTGTTATTATAATACTTGAATAGTTGCCCCAGTTATTTCTGAAGAAACAATATTGGATAATCCTCTTGTTATTCAATTTAGTGAATGGTTTATAGTACCCATGGCAATAGTTATACATTCATATAGATGCCTAATAATAGGAACATATTATTTCTTGCAACAAAACCATTTAATTATACGCTCTTGAAGACTTTGTGATTATTTTGGCAGAGGAAAGTAATTTATTACACACTTTATATTAGCTTGACCTGTATCTATGTAACGGAATTTTTGAACATGATTTTTACCCGCTTAAAAATATTGGATCGACTTGAAACTTTGTATACTTGTAAAGGGCCCATGAATATACAATCATTTCATTTTTTTTTTCTAAAATCGTGGCCAGAATCATCAGAAAATCAAAAAATAAAAACCGGTATAATAGGTTTCAGACTTATCGACTTTTTAGTCAATCGTTGTAAGAGCTCAGTTAGTAGAGCGGTGGACTGTAGTGGTATATAATTTGAGTAATCCATAGGTTGCTGGTTCAAATCCGGTCCAGAGGATTTTTTTTTTAGAAGAGTATTAAGCAATTAAATTTTCATGGGATACCGGTTTATGACAATCAATTAAACTAAAAATAAATAAATAATAGTTTAAAAAACTAAAACAACATGCTTTATTAGACAACCAAAATAAAAAATAAATAATAGTTTAAAAAACTGAAACAACACGCTTTGTTACAAAACCGAACTAAAAAATGAAAAATAATTTTAATTTTCAACACGCTTGGGATAAAGTTAAAGTGGTCAACAAAAAAATCATCTCCAGCACATCTAAAATAAAACTAGAATTATCTACAAAAAAGTCATTTTACCATCAAAAGCATAGGGTGCTTTTTATGATTTTATTTTTTTTTGTAGATAACTCTAGTTATATTCTAGATGTGTCGGAGATGATTTTTTTGTTGACCACTTTAATTTTATCCCAAGCATGTTGGAAATTAAAATTATTTTTCATTCTTTAATTCGGTTTTCTAATAAAGCACGTTGTTTTAGTTTTTTTAACTATTATTTATTTTCTTATATAAATTTAGCCTAAAGTATTGTCACTCCAAGGACTACAATTCAGAAGAGCTAAAATTGCTATAAATGGAAAAAAAAAAAATTGAGTAAATAAATGAATTCAAATATCTTGGATATATTATAGGGCACAGAAAATATGAAGACATCCAAATAAAACTAAACAGACTTAGACAGTTTGATGGAACTATACAAAGAACTTTGTTATATTTAGTTCAGATGTTCCAGTCCCAGACAAATTTATTTTTTGAATTTCAGAAAAATATACAAAGAACATTAGAACACAATGTACAAAAACCGACATTATTTAAAGTTTACAAAGTAATTGCTATTAAATGGAAGTGAATGCTGAACCTTAACATCAGACAGTTAAGACAAATTGATTCATCCAAAATGAGATTTATCCTATTTGTATCAGGTTATAAATTACTAGACCATAAGAGGAACATATATTTTACAGAAGAATTAAATATCAATCAATTAAATCTAAAGTTAAAAAAATACACAACAAACTGGATAGATCACATTCAACAAATGCCAGACTTCATATCAAAAGCTGCCCTACACTATAATCCAAAAGGAAAAAGTAATATAAGCCGACCATTGAAGAGATGGCGTGAACAATTACTCTGAGACAGAACAGGCCAGAAAGTGTAATCCTTGAGGCTGATTATGATAATATAGTTTTAGCAAATCTGTCATAAAAATTAACTTTAAAATTAGTTCTGCAAATTATGAATTTGCAAGGACTACTCCAGTTAATTCACCAGTGGTAAATAAATAAAAATCTAATCAACAAGTAAGAACATTAATGCCATCTATCCACCTATCACAGAACACTAGGCATGAAAAGTGCAGTGGGTGGCATTTGAAACCATGCAACACATATCTACATATTATTATGCTTCATGTTTTAGCCATTTTACCACAGTACATGGAGTAATCACAGGAGGGAAAACCAAGGCTAGTTTCTGATTTCAATTTCTGGTGCTAGCATATAATATAAATCTTTTACCATATATTGTCTGGATACTTAAAAATTAATAGCACAGTCTGATAGTCAATTATAAAACAATGTGCATCCAATTCCTCTCAATCTGTAACTCTAATAATTTAATCTTGTATATTTTATTTTAGATATATTTATTTTGGAAATAGTAATCCTCTACCGCTGTGGTCTCGAGGTAGCGTGCTGCCTTGTCATGCAGCGGGCTCGGGTTCAATTCCAGGTAGGGACAGGCTCCTGGGGTGAGCTTTTTCAGGGTTTTTCTTCACCTGTACGATAAATGTCAGGAAGCTTAGGGCCCAACGGTCCCCGAAAATCATCCAGCCATCATTATCATCATCCTTCACCGGTGTGGAAAGCAACGGGAAGCTACCACACCTATAATTCCCTAGTAAAGCTGCAAAGCATAGCATGAAAATGCTATGATTGCAGTGAAAGACCTGCCCTCTTGTAGAATTACTATGGATGGAATCCTCTAATAGAACAATTGGAGAAAAGACAAGTATTTAAAAGAATTAAAGATTCTTGTGACTGGGAAATATGAGTGTTGTATTATTTTACTGTTTTATTTTAATCATATTACATACAGTATTGTAAGGGATGGCAGTGGTGATGGAATTTCTTTAATTTAACTTCACAAATGTTTAAACAAAAATTTCAAGTTACTTTATTTCTTTTCCAATATTTCACTGTTTTTACAAAAATAATTTTCTGCTATAAGAGTCTCTTCTTTAATGTTTATTTATCACTCAGTTCTTCACATTCACTGATGGCTTGACTCAAATCATTTGTTCAACACACTTTCATTGGTTCACCACAACTGGCTCTCTAGTCCAACTCTCACAATTTACTAATTGGTTATCTCTGTCTGGCAATGCCATCCAAAAACTTCTTGACACGGCTGGCCAGTCCACACTGGCTGCCACCAGAACCTTTCAGAAAGCAAAACAAAGATCCATCTGGAAGTTCCCAGTGGGCCCACTAACTCATGAGTTGTCAGCTCACGAATCCTTCTCTACCGTCCTATACGAGACCCAACTCTCACCGTCATCCCTGAATTTGAAAAAACAGTCCAACAATGCATGATATTACTCCATCCTCAGCTCCTCTGTATGCTGTAAGTCAATCCAGATGAACCATCATCTCTTCCCTCTAGGTTGACGTTGAATCCGATAGACCACATCATTGATCATCTTCACCACTCAGTTTGGGCTGTCCCAGGAATACACAGTGTTTGAAAATCAACTATTTTGTGGAAGAAACCCTATCAAACTCAATCTGTGAGCTATAGAAAAATGTTTTGATACCATCTTAATCACAATGAAATTTGCTTTAAGATATATACTTTCAAAAGTTTTTACCATTAATGTAGTGCGGGAAATTGTGAGATGTTTATTCCAGAAAGAAAAAAATGAAATATATTGTTTCTCCCTTTTATAAAGTAGTACAGGCCACATGGCCTAAAACGAATTTGTTCATGATGATGATGATGAAATAAATAAAGTTATGTTGTGATTTTGCGGGGAGATAGAGGATTGATGGCTTATTTCGGGTTAAATAAAAGCAAAATAAGTTTTTTTATTCTTTTTACTTACTAATAGAATTTTTTGACGTCCTCATGAACTTCTATTTTTTTTTTATTTAGCTCAATTCGAAGCTTACTAACATAAGGATCTGATGTTAGGAGAACCATTTGTAACACATCCTCATTTGTACATATTCTATTGCACTTTCAGGAATGTCATCCTCCCATCTGATCTTCGGTCTTCCTACAGCTCTGCCTCCTATAGGTTTCCATTTGTAGAGTTTTTTTGACTTGTCTCTGATCATCCATTCTTATCAAATTTCCAAGCAAGATCTTATATGGTTTACAATGTTCTGATATTTGATTAATTTGTTTAGTTCATTATTTGTTTTGATTCTCCAACAGTAATCAGTTCCTCTATTTGGTCCAAATATTCTAGTTACAAAAGATAGATAACTAATTTTCTTTGTATAAAGTTTATTTTGCACATTTCAGATAATACAAAACTGATATATTGTGTCTATTCCTCATCTTCAGATACTTCTCTTCTAAATATTCACAATATCATATTATATATGTTAGTGGTGGATCATGGCTGTGGAGTTAGATGATGAGCTAGAAAAATTATTTGTGCACATGCTTATCTTAATTGTTATTAAATTCACTTATTTCTTGCATATAAAATCAATCCTGTCCTTTAAGGCTACAAACTTGTCTTCATAGAATGGATGTATCTTTGTTAACTGCAGTAGAAGTTCTTTCTCCAAAGAAGAAAGTCTCTCTTCTGAAATTGCATTCCTGAGGTATGTTTTTATACACTTTTAACTTTTGTACTACATATTTGTAGAGATTCAGTAGGATGCCCACCAAATTTAAAATTTCCTTTTTATCTTTCCAATGTGAAAATGGTGTTTCCAATAAAACACACACTACATCATAAACAGAATTAATATTAAACCACCACAACAATAGCCGAATAGTGCAAAATGAAAGAATTTCATACACAAAGCCTTAAAGCAGATGGCTAATTCCCTCTTGGTTACTTCACATGGAGGATTTTATAATACTAGACCTCACTAGCAGGTGACATCACGGTTGTCATGGTGAACAGTTAGGTGAGCTCCACCCTCAGAGGTAGGAGCAAAATTCCTTTACTTCAATACTGGCATAAGTCAGAATCACACCACATGGCGCAGGTGTTCTGTGTCACAATAATACAGAAATATGTTTTTACTAAACCCATATTCATGATAAGGAAAATAATAATAAAAATCAAGAAATATGAGGTGAGTCAAAAAATGCAACTCAAATATAATTAAGGAAAATAAATGTTAATATTATTCGTTTTTAAACACCTTAATAATGGACAAATTATATTTGAAAAGAAAAATATACGCCTAGACTGGGGTTTGAACCCAGGACCTTTGACTTTCTATGTCAATGCTCTTCCATCTGAGCAACCTAGGCCTAGATGGAAGAGCATTGACATAGAAAGTCAAAGGTCCTGGGTTCAAACCCCAGTCTAGGCGTATATTTTTCTTTTCAAATATGAGGAAAATAAAGTTTTAAAAATAATTCTGGTAAAAATGAGATGAAGTCCACTTTCCCTGAGTAGTTGCCCGTGATGTGTGTGTCACAGGAAATAAGTTGTGAAATTGAAAAATGGCTAAAATGAGTTAGTGTTCTATGATCATCTCCCAAACCTTCTGTGCACTGTGTAGAAATTGATAACTGTAATTCTAATGCTGTACTTTCAGAGTTATAAAGACTTTTTTTTTTGGTACCTTGTAAGAATATGTTTAAAATTGCCCTTCCCTGAAAAGTAGCAATTTTTTACTTATTCCTTTTGAGCACACACACATATATATACAGGGTGGACCGCTCGAATGGACCTAATTTCAATTGCTTGTTACTGGCAAACGGTTGAAGATAGAAACTTAAAACAACGTTCATATTACAGAAAAACTCACCAAGTTTTGATATCCAGATCACCACATCTCTATATGAGCCCCAGCAGTCACTGTGACGATATCAAAGCGATGAACAATTTCTTGCCAAGTACGTTGGAGTATGTCTTCTGGAATGTTCTCAATAGCCTCTATGATGCGCTCACGAAGATCACGAAGGTCTTTGACTGGGGTGGTGTAAACTTTATCTTTGACATAGCCCCAGAGAAAGAAATCCAGTGGTGTTAAATCGGGAGATCTCGGGGGCCACGCGATTGGTCCTCCCCTACCAATCCAACGGCCAGGGAAAATGTTGTCCAAAGTCGTACGAACTTCATTGGACCAGTGGGGAGGAGCACCATCTTGCTGGAAAACGATGTTAGGCTGCAGTTGTTCAATTTGTGGAAAGAAGAACTGCTCCAGCATGTCAAGATATGTGGTACCACGAACAGTTTTCTCGGCGAAGAAAAACCGGTCCAATGACCTTATTATGTGACAAACTGCACCAAACATTCATCTTCGGACTATCACGAACATGCTCTTGAATAGCGTGAGGATTCTCCGATCCCCAGATCCGCACATTATGCCGGTTTACCTTGCCTGACAAATGGAAAGTGGCTTCGTCCGAGAAGAAAATCTTGGTCATGAAGTCAGGATCAGCGCCGAGACGGTCCAGCATCGTATTGGCGAATTCCACTCGTTTCGGCATGTCATTCGGCTCCAGACGTTGCACTAACTGCACTTTATATGCGTGCAGTTTGAGGCGTTTGTGGACAATCCGTTGTAATGTCGATTTTGGTATTTGAAGTTCCCGCGAAGCTCTTCTTAATGACTTCCGGGGGCTTCGCTCAAATGCGGCTTGAACATTTGCTACCATTTCATCGGATGCTCTGCGACCACCACCATGCTTCTTCAACACAGATCCTGTAGCTAATAATGTATCACGCCACTTCTTTATGCTTCTAGCAGTTGGAGCATCACGGTTAAACACACGCCGGAACTCCCTTTGAACTCTAATGATTGATTTAAACTCCGCATACCACAAAACAGCTTGCGCTTTCATCTGCGGAGTCGCCATTTTCACAAACAATTAAATCTAAGAACGAGAAACGTATCTTTGTGCCATCTACCGACAGGATTCGAAACTTGGTGAGTTTTTCTGTACTATGAACGTTGTTTTAAGTTTCTATCTTCAACCGTTTGCCAGTAACAAGCAATTGAAATTAGGTCCATTCGAGCGGTCCACCCTGTATATATATATATATATATATATACAAGTTTTAAAATTTTCAAAGATTTCAATGATTTTGCAAAATCCCTGTATGCAAAAAATAATTTTTAGTAGAAACAAAAAAAATTCTTATACTATGTTTTTTATGATCCTTTTATGTAATATTGTTAATTATGTTCAATTACTTTTAATAACATTCCTAATAATTATTTCAAATAAAATTTAACAGCAATAACAATGATAATGTAATTATTATTTTTTTTGTACATAGCTGACTTTTATTTTGTCTTTCTTGTTACATAGTGGTTTTCTTCACTAACAAGAGATATATCCCACCTTGGACAACTGAAAATGACTGGAAATGCATTTAAAATAATAATGTTGTACCAGTTTGAATAGCTATCTATGCCATTTATGTGTAAAACTACATGTGGAGCCACTAGCGATCCGAAGGTCAGCATACTAGCCTTGCTGTTTCATAATTATACACAACTATGGAATTTTACAAATAAACAACCTTAATAGGCACCTGATTGTAGGATAACATATCTAAAGACTGGAGAATCACAAGTAACTGAAGAAACAATTCTGTACAATAAAATTTTGATAAGTAGGTCTACAAAATGCATAAATGAGGTATTATTTTGCAAAAAGCTACACGACATTTGCTTCAAACAGTGTATATTAACACAAGAAGTATGTAACTATCCATATTTTCCAAACTAGAAGTTGAAGTTGTGGTATGTTCTTCTCTTATTCATCAACAAAATGCAAATGTGGAATTTCAATGAAGTGATAAAAGCTTAGCAGAATGGAATAGTATGCATACTTGACAAGGGCAATGTGTGGATATGCTACATCATCTTCAGTGTATCTGCACTGCAATAGTCCTATATCAAAAGCCACAGTGCTCATATTATCAATTAATGAAATAGGAATATCAACTTTGTCATCTGACCTTTACCATGCATACATAAACACAGTCTGTACCGGTGCCGAAATTTGGTTGTAGATGACTGAGTAAAGGCAGATGAAAAAATATTGATCAAGAAACTTGACCTGTGGTTATTAAAATTGCAAGCATAAAAAATCAACAGGACATCTGCCATAGAGTTTGCACTATTTAAAAAATGTGCAGAGGTTGGCAGTACTTGGTTGACATTGGTGGCAATATCTTTAATGTAATATCCTTGCTGGGAAAACATTCTTCTATCAGGCTGAAAGTCAATGTATTCTAACCAGGAATCACAAAGTATTAGATCTTTCTCACCATCATGTTTCACTGAGGACCGAAATCATCCCTGTACAATTTCATCATCATCATCATTGGCGTAATGGTCCTTTTAGTTTGACCTTAGCCTCCCTCATAACAACCATCCATTCTCTTCGGTCATTGGCCTTATTTCTCCAATTTGTTATGCCAATCTTCTATAGGTCTGCGTGTATGTCGTCCATCCATCGTAACCTAGGCCTCCCAACTTTTCTCCTTCCATCCAGCTTAGCATTTGATATCATCCTGGGCAAATATGTCTCGTTCATTCTGCAAAATGGCCCAACCATTCGATACATCTAACTTTAATATCTATAACTATCCTGTGTTATTTACCTCCCTCAAATCATGGTTAATATTATTCTCCTTCTTGGGCTACCTATTGCGTGCTCTTCTTCTGGTTTTCCTCATTCCCTGTATAATTTACCTCCCTTCAATCATTGTTGGGGAGCATGCCATAACATAGATGGTTAGGGCAATACACTAAAAACCAGAGGTAGATGGTTCGAGTCCTGGTGGGGGTCAGGATTTTTAAACCCAAACCTTCTGGTGGCACCATGACCCTGGGATCAACTCTGCCTTTAACGGAAATGAGTACCAGACAATTGTTCTGGTGGTAAAGGCAGCCGTCATGCAAGGCTGACAACCCAATTGACATCAAGTGCTGATTGTCTAGAAAAAGTGGGAGTCTTAACCTCCTACTATCCCAAGGGTCTCCTATGGCCTGAAGTGGGATCATTTTACTTTTACAAATCATGGTTAATGTTATTCTCCTACCTACTTCTTGGGTTACTTGCTGGATGCTTTCCCTCTGGTCTTCCTAAGGATTTTCCATGCCCTTCTTTCATTCACCATATGTGCCACCTGTCCTGCCCATTGCATTCTACAAGACCTAACTCTTCGTATTACATTTGGTTTCCCATTAAGATACGCAGTTCACTATTATGTAGACTTCTATAATCGTCTGTCTGTATGCTCTCTTTGCTCCAAAAATTCTCCTAAGAACTTACTCATAATCTTTTCTCATCCCTTAAAATAAGGACTATATTTCACATTATTCTTTGTTATGGATTCGCTGAAGTAGTCCCCACCTGTAACTCCGAATGGAAGACTATTTGACCTTTGGAAAATTTTACTCTAGTGGAACCCATGTCCACATTTGTTGATGGGTGTATTTTTATGATGAAAGATCATCACTCTTTTGTCCAAGGTATTTTTTTTTTTCCAACTTATCGCCTTTGACCTTTCTGGCATGGAGTAACACTTTCGGTAGCAATGCTACTGCCTGCATAGCTCTCAAGGTCATTTAAGCATGCAAGTCACTCCACCAGGACAAGGTAAAGATAGACCCAGGGAAAGTTTTTCATTTTGACAAAAATGCTACTGATACATTTTGATAATGGTACTAGTGGTAGCAATGTTACTCAACAGATGGCACTGCAGTCTTCTGGTAGGCAATGCAGACAAACCTCTCATTGCCATGTCAACAACAGTTCAAACAATAAGAAAGATGGATTGATCTGAATTGCTATGGAATGTAAAATTCTTGTGAGGAGGCTAGTTTGTATGAAATGTACTTGTACCAGTTTATTATATGAATGAAAGCATAGGAATGAATATAAGCGAGGACTGTTATCTTTTTTTGTTAGAAAGATTGTTTTTTATTCAATGCCCCGGATTATCATTTTGATATTTCTGGTGTTCTTTCCTTGCATTGGCATAATTGTAACCCACTTCTGAGGTTGGGGCGCCTGGAAGGCAGAGTTATGCTGCCCTGATGATATGAAGGGTGTTGATGATGATAGCGGTGTACCAGGAGAGTCCTTAATCCTAAATTTTATCTAAGGCGAATATAAATGATGATGATGGCCATATGATGTTTGGAGACTATTTGGGACTTAACGTTTCCTGATATTTGTCTTACAGGTAAGGAAAAACCCCGAAAAAACCTCACCCAGGAAACTTGTCCCAACTGGGGATCGAACCCGGCCCGCTGCATGACAAGGCAGGACGCTACCTCGAGATCACAACGGTGGACGATTGGTAACTGAATTTGTTATAAAAATAATAGTGTAATTGTCTTTTTTTAAAATACGTGTCCTGCTGGCCTCCCAAAATTTCAAACCCAATGTCCTGCCACTGGTTAAAAATTAGGTGCAGAAAAAAATTTCTCCAATTATATATTGGACTATAGGTACCGGTAATCTGACTTATTGTCAATAAAATTTAGATTCATTTACACTCTGTATAATAGTTCTTAGATAAGTCTATGCCATAAAGGTTCCAGAATAAGTTTTAACTAGGGAACTGGATTTTTGTTTCTGATAGATTCTTGGAAACAGCCTACTAAACTATTAGAAAATGAAAGAAGCCAGATATTATTCCAGAATTTCCACGTAAAACTACAGTAGCAACATTTAGACTGCTTACAGAACATGACTATTTAGCCAAACATTTATATAAAATAGGAATCTACACGAATCCAAATTGTCCTCTATGCAATAAAGACGAAGAAATGAATGAAGAACACCTACAAACCTGTGAAGTATTACCTGTTGGATCCACAATAGAGAAATATTGGAGAGCAAGAACGCTAATGGCTTCGGTGCCAAGGCCCAGCATTTGAAAACAACAACAACAACAACTATTAGAAAATGTTTTTACTGTATTGTGTAAGTTATATGAAGAATTTTATAACCTTTTTTTTTTTATTTAATTTTTTTCCAATTCTGTAGAAATTAACTTATATTTGGCCTAATTTTTATGAAATTGTTAATTATTTTAATTTATTGTGTAAGAGAGGATTGTTAAAAGTATTATATGAAATGTATGATGTGATATTTTGTGTGAATGTATATTGTAAGTAAATTTTTATAAAATATCTCGAGGTATGAACAAAATAATTATAAAAATTGTAGAATATATTAAAAGTTGTATTTATAATTAAACTTAATTATACTGTAGTTCATCATGAATAATATTTCCCATTAATTTTTATTATATAAATTATTTAAAGCAACTTGCCAATTTTGTTTTCATTATTTGTTTAACTTACAGATGTACCTGTATAAACTCCATATTTTCAAAATTACTGCGTGAACAAAATTATTTTGCTAAATTGTACTTATTTTATAATAGTTTGGCATTGTTAGGTTAAACATTATTATTAAAACATTTTACAATGTATAATTTTTAATTTTATTTTCATGTAATTAAGTGTATCCATCCATCCATTGTAATTCTGCCCGAGGGTAGGTCTTTCACTGCAATCATAGTATTTTGATGCTATGCTCTGCAGCTTTACTAGGGAATTATAGGTGTGGTAGCTTCCTGTTGCTTTCCACACCGGTGAAGGCTGATGATGATGATGATGATGATAATGATAAGGATGATTTTCGGGGACCGTTGGACCCTAAGCTTCCTGACATTTGTCTTACAGGTGAGGAAAAACCCCAAAAACACCTCACCCAGGAGCCTGCCCCGATCAGGAATCAAACCCGGGCCAGCTGCGTGACATGGCAGCATGCTACCTCGAGACTACAGCGGTGGACTATTAAGTGTATGATCACTTTTAACAGACACTGTATTTAAATCAAAGTACCAAAAACGTTTAATCAAATTTACAGTGGGAAGTAACACATGAGGTACTTCTTAATTTATGAATGAGTTGGTTAAAATGTTTTTATCTCTCACCTCATAATGTTCCTATAAAGTCCCATGTATGAGTTTGACTGAAGATGAAGGCAAATGGTCTTCGAAACCAGGATCGTGAAAACATGGAACTTTATGAGATGAAATGTAAAAACATTTTAACCTACTCATTTATAAATTACTAAAAAAAAACTGAAACTATGTAATTTTTTACATTTAACTTTTATGGATTGAAATAGGTATTGTTTAAAACCAGAATAGTAAGCATTCAAACAAATTACTGTAATTTGACATAACAAAATCGATAATACCTTGTCAATCTTAAAGAATAACAATAAAATTAGCATTCTAGAAGACATGGAAATTTTAAAAGAAGTGTAGAATCCATACATGCTAAACCAGAAAGCACCCACGGACCTCAACCCATTATACAACTTATACGTCACCAAATGACATACTGAAGATGGAACATTTTCTGAAAGGCCTATATGCTTTTAACTACTTGACAAAGTTTTTTTAAACAGAAATCCATTTTAGTTGAGGATGATTGATATATCAGGTCCTTATTTTAATATTAATATTTAATTTTAGGAAGTGATATTTTGAGGTTATTTTAATTATATTATTTTTAGTCTGATCATCTTACCTCAAATTAATGTTGATTTGTTCTTGAACATGTTTCAAAACAATTCTGTTTTATCGTCAGCTTGAAACATGTTCAAGAACAAATCAACATTAATATTGAGGTAAGATGATCAGACTAAAAATAATATAACTTATTTTAATATTCTAACATCATTTCACCAAACATGAAAAAAGTTGTATAAATGACTGTACAATTTCTATAAAAATAATTTAGAAGTTATGTAATTATGAAAGTGATTGTATCACAATTCAAAATAATGTATCGTAACCAAACTACTTACATTGAAATAGTCTTCACAAACAAACAGTTGCAATGTGTGTGAAATGTCAAGGAGATTTCGGTGCGCATATTAGGGAATGTGAGTCGTAACAACATAGGATCATTTGCTACAATCAAAATGATGGTGGGTGATTTGAAAAACTTAAATTTGAATCTTGTTTTTTCTTGTTAACTACTTGTCGGAGAAATTAACAATTTATGTCATAATTATTTATTTTTTGCACTCTTTCAGGAAATATATATTTTTATTTTGCGTATGGAGCCTAATTTACAGGATGTATATGATAGTGGCCTATTACCAAATTCGCGAGATATAGATTACAGTGATTTCAAAAGAAGCAATAGATGGTTGCATAACTTCATACTTCGCTATAGAATTAAAAGTTATAAGCAGGGAACGGAAGTTCATGCATTTGCATATTTGTTCTCTCTCGTTGTGCAAATATGCCGAAAGATTATCTACACGAATCACAAATTTCTGAATGCAATAATATTGTTTTTATTGTGCATAAAAGTGCATATTTTACCTTTATTTATAAATGCGTCATATTTTAACATTTATGCAGGGAAGCTGCATATTTGGTATATTTATTTGTATTTTTCAAATATTTAAAGGTTCTTAAATTTTAAAATTTCATTAATTTAAATTAAATAGTTAATTAAAAAATGTAACGTAGTAAACATGATTTAATTTATGTTTATGAATTTTGTTTAACGATAAATGGCACACCCATTGGGAACCCCTCAAGTTTTTATGAGATGGCATCAATTTTTCACACGGTCCGTTGGTGAATCCCCGTATGTATTCCACGTGCAGCGAAGGTCAACAGTAACGCGCTTACGTATCGGACCCACGAGCAGTTGTGTCTTCGTTCATTGAACAAGTGTCTAGTTTTTGTGTGCGGTGAAGTGGTTGTAAATTGTTAAGGGGGCTTTCTATACCGCTATTAAATCATGCCCAAAGTTAAATTAAGTAATTCAGGTAAACTTCAATCATTTGTAAATTAATTTCGTAACGAGTTTATTTCCACGGATAATAGAATTTTATTTTGTAAAGCATGTGAGAAAAAAGTAGGCACTGAGAAACGGTTTCAAGTGTTGCAGCATATAAACACATCCAAACATAAGGAATTGGTAATTAAAAAACGTGAAACGGAAAATTATCCAAAGCAAAAACAACTTGCAGAGTGTTTAGGTAGTAGGTTAACTCAGTTTTCTACAGACTTGTGTGAGGTTTTTGTAGCATGCGATATTCCCCTCTTTAAACTCAATAATCCAACGCTAAGAAATTTTCTTCAGAAATACACCAACGAACATGTACCAGATGAAAGTACTTTACGAAAACATATGTAAGCCAGTGTTACAGCAGTATAATATCAAATATTCAGAATACTCTTAGGAATCAATTTGTATGGATTAGTGTTGATGAAACGACGGATTGTGAAGGTCGTTACACAGCGAATTTTATAGTTGGAGCCCTTTGTAAAGAAAATCCCACAGCTCTATATCTTCTGAATGTTGCAGTGTTAGAAGTTACTAACAATGCAACAATTACTCAGTTTGTTATTGATTCGCTGAAACTATTGTGGCCTGATGGCATTAAGTACGATAATGTGCTCCTCTTGATAACGGACTCTGCTAGTTATATGATAAAATCAGGTACAACACTGGAAGGTATTTTCGCTCATATGATTCACTTAACATGTCATGCACATGGCCTTCATCGTATATCAGAGACTATTCGAACATGTTATCCTTTAGTGGACAAGCTAGTGTCGTCTGTTAAGAAATTATTTAAGAAAGCTCTGTCCATAGTTCAAAAGTTCACAACAATAGCGCCTGACGTTCCCCTCCCACCACAGCCAATTTTAACCCGTTGGGGCACATGGCTGGAAGCTGCTCTATACTATTCAGAACATTTTTCTAAAATTAAAGAAATTATAAATATTTTTGATTCAAGTGAAGCAGCATCTATCGAATTAACACACAAAACTGTATCAGACAATGAATTAAAAATCAACCTTGTATTCATATCATCTCATTTTCATTTTATTCCCAAAGCAATTAGGTCATTGGAAGCAGTTGGTATTCCTTTACTGCAGTATTTAGCAGATTTCGATAGAACGATCTCCAATTTAATATCAGTTCCGGGAAATGTAGGAGATATAGTGAAAGACAGAACAGAAAATATTCTTTCCAAAAACCCTGGCTATTATAAACTTGCAGAAATTCGAGGTATTCTCGAAGGAAAAACACCAAACAAACCAACAAAGTTATCCATAGAACAGCTCACAGTTTTTTTGTAAGCCTCTCTTACTTCTTGCGACGTAAAACGAAGTTTTTTGCGTTACAAAGCTATGCTGAGAGAGAACCGGCGAAGATTTACAACAGAAAACATACGTCACTGGTTAGTTGTGAACTGCAACAGTAGTAATGGAGCATTCAGCAATGAGGCAAGCACTTCAAAATCCAGAGACTAAACGTAAGTTACCTATAAACCTATAACGTATTATTCTGTTAAAATAATCTCAGATTGATTATGCATATTTTGTATCATATTTAGCTATTTTTACAGCATATTTTGTGGCATATTTAGCTATTTTTTACGGCATAAATGCATACATATTCATGTTTTTAGGGCATGAACTTCCGTTCCCTAGTTATAAGATAATGAAATTTTGGATGAGTCAACTTGATGACGAAGAACAAGGTGCAGAATTGACCCAAAAATTATCCCATCAATCAGTAAAGAATTTGTTTTCAACTCCGACCAATCAGGATTTGAAGAGGAAATGCAATTAAAGGAACTCTGGAAATTAGAAATATCAAGGGAGTTGTACCAAGCTGAACAAACATAAATGCCCTAACACATTCGTGTACAATTATGCCGACTGTTAATTTTGATGGTAAATTGGCTGGGAAGTTATGTATTATGCTGCGAGAAGTTGGAAATTACCTGCCCCAATGATTCTTCCTCTTGTCAATGATCTTGGAGTAGGGGATATTTATGTCAAAGCAAGCAGGAGTGGGAAAATGGATTAGCAGAACTACAGCTAAGGTATGAGCACTTCACCTGTCCTTTTGCTTGATTCCTGATCTGTATAAAAAAATCATACTCCTTTAGAACATACTATTCCTCGTGAAAAGTGTGTGACATTGCAGTTCATACCACCTAAAACTATTAGATAAATTCAGTCTTTGGATGTTTTTTCTACGCCTCAAACATACTCCGTGGTGCGACAGGCCTAGAATGTCCTTCGTCTACCAGCCGGCTGATGGCCTCACACCCACATGTGTTATTCACAGAGGTAGACGATCATCCAGCCAGTGTAGGAGTGACAAGTGGTCATCCTGTCCGGTCCCCTAGCCATTATAGTTGGTTTTCTCAACCTGGAGCCACTACTTATTGTAGCTACCCAAATGCTTCATGAAGCTGGGTGGGCATTGTTCCCATACTGGCCAAAATTCTTCCTCCAATGAGACCTGAACCAGCGTAAGTCTCGTAGTTCTGAGCCAAGGCATCTTGCCTTAATCACTTGGCTATGGCATGTGACTTTTCTATGCCTATAAAACATGCAGCTAAAAGATAGCCAGTTTTACAATAAACTTCACGATAGACTGTTTTGCATTAGGCTGCATGCCATCACATTGCATCAGTTGTTATAACCACATTGTACCAACAAGATTATATAATGTATTCTTTAAGAGTAGATACCTAGCTGAATATTCTGAATGGATTATAACTCCCAGAAGTTCTCCTTTGAACTTGATAATGCAAATTTTTTGTGATTACTGTGCTGCATCATTTTTCAAATGTTTTTGATTTGTTTTGAACATTTCTTGAATGTTGTCGATGTCCATATTATTCTTCTTCTTCCTTCCAAGTATTAGGCCAAGGCCTGTTACGATCCTATAGAAAATTTTCCCTCCAGCGTTTGAGGGAAATGATGTCCATATTGTAAAGTGTAATACTTACATCCCATAGGATGTTAATCTCTGTACCTCCTGAACATTCATTTTCTGTCACTCTCCTGTTGCACATTAGCAGCTAATGTAATAATAAGAGGTACAAATATTAACATTTCTTTATTATTAATAAATGAGTTGGAGAAAATATTTTTAAAAACATTTTACCAGTACTTCTCATTAAGACATACAAGTGAATCCTTCAACATACCAATCAACAATAGCCCGATAACCAAATCCAATTGCACAAAATACCTAGGAGTCCATCTAGATAATAAACTAAACTGGGAGCATCATGTCAACAAGACCGAAGAAAAAGCGAACAAAAACTCATACATACTGAAGAGATTAGCTGGAAAGAAATGGGGGAGCTCATTGGACACCCTAAACAAAACATATAAAATCTACATGAAACCAATTATAACCTATGGAGCAGAAACAATAGTAACAGCTAAAGACACCACAATGAATAAACTAGAAATAATCCAGAACCGAATGCTAAGGTTAGTCACTGGAGCAGTAAAATCAACTAACACTGCAACTATGAGAATGTTCACAGGCAACCCCTCAATTAAAAATGAGATAGAAAAGAAATCCTGCATCATGCACACAAAATTAGCAGCGCTACCAAAAGCAATCCAACCTCAAAGCACAACACCCAGATCTTAATCACACAACCTTCCTTTCTCCACAAAACTAGTAATCTATTCCAAAAACATAAATTAGATGCCAAAACTGAACCAACACCTCAAATACCAAGCCCATTAGATTACCAACTGTACAATGCAACCCTCTCAATAGACGAAATAATAAAGAAAAATGATACAAACCCATCAATAGCCAAACAAATGACCTTAGAAACTATTAGTACAAAGTTCCCAGAACCAGAGTGGCTAAGAGTCTTCACTGATGGCTCCAAAACCAAGAGTGAAAATGCTGGTGCAGGAATCTACTCTCATCTGTTTAGTCAATATGTTGCAGTAGGCACAAACAATACAGCCTTCGATGGTGAAGTAAAGGCCATAGAAGTAGCACTCCACAACCTCCTATTCCGAACAAAAATGTTTACAAAAGCTGTTATTCTGGCAGACTCTAAGGCCGCTATACAAGCAATAACCTCCAACCAAACACCAGAAAATGAAACCATCTTGGAATGCCGTAAACTTCTGAAATACCTCAACAACCAAAATAGATTAATTGCCTTCCAGTGGATACCCTCGCACATCGGAATAGTTGGCAATGAAATAGCTGATGGACTTGCCAAAAAGGGTACCAAAATACAGATAACAGCCCACCCCAATTCGAACCTCCACAAAAAGATCGAAGAAATTAAGAAAGCATTCCAAATGGAAAACATTGCAACAGCCAGAGGGAAATCATGGGAAAAAATTGATGAGCTATACACAGAAATAAAATATAAAGGCCGCAAAGAAGCAGTAGCAAAATTCGGACTGATGTCAGGACACGACTGCCTGGCTCACCACCTCCACAGAATAAACGTTTTCCAATCCGACAGATGTGTCATATGCAAAGACCCGGACCTGATCATGGACAAACACCACCTTCTAGTCTGTCCAGCTTTAAATCCAACTGCACAACACTCTAAGGACCTTGTTCGCTTGTACTGGGAAGCCAGAGAGAAAATGACTTAAGCGTCAAATCTCGCCATTAGGAAACAACAACAACAACAAATATTTTTAACATCTCACCTCACATGTCTTCACGATACCGGTTTCAAAAGTATAGTATTACTTCCATCTTCAGTTAAATTCCCACTGTAAATTTAATTAAACTAACATTTCTATTTGATAACACAATACTTTCACATGAACCATACTAGAGATTGAACTTGCAGCCTTGCACTCAAGGGGTTCCTTGTTAAAATTTTTGTTAGGGATATAAGTTTTCATACAACTCAATGTTTTTAATGTAATATTTAGTTTAACATGTTCCAGTTTTTGACAAATTAATTTTTTTAAAAGAAAAATTGTCTGAACTGGGAATCGAACCCCTGACCTCTGTACATCAACATGTGGCCCATTACATCATTTGAGACACGGTACAAATGCTAAGATTTCTTTCCACTTATACAATTCTTTTCAGATGTAAGAGAATTGTATAAGTGGAAAGAAATGTTAGCATTTATACCATGTTTCGAATGGTGTATTGGACTGCATGCCAAGAGTCGGAGGTCCAAAAGTTTGATTCCTGTTCAGATGATAATTCTTCTTTTCAAAAATTTAATGTTACCTGGAACATATAAAATGGGATCCATGAAATATCATCCACAGAATATTCACCCAAGGTGAAATCCCAGCATATGATTTTTCATCCATCTAGAATATGCCATCAGAAATTTAATCCAAGGAATGTTGACCAGAGATTATTCATCTAACATATTTGTTCTGTAGTTTCAGTGCACAAAATTGTACCTCAGTGATCTAGCACTTGTAGACGCTTCAGACAGCCATGTTGTAAAGCCCAAGGATGTATATATTCATTTATTTGCCCTTCATCATTGTACTTACCATACTAAGATGTCAACTTTTGTAAATTCAGGTTAACATTTCTATATTTTGTCGTTGTGATTGTTTAATACTAAGTCCAGGCTCATAGTCTCGGTATCAGTTTCTACAGAATTAGTGTGGTCTCTACACACTAAAATGAAGTCATTTCTTTGATCTGAGTATAATTTCCCCATGATTATCCTTCCCAAAATAAAAATTTGTATTGCAGTTTGAGATAGCTATCTGGAAAAATATAAATGAATGAATGTAGCCACTATGTCCCATGAAGGGCTAGGGCCTCCTACAAGAGGGGGGCTCAATTTTAAAGTTTTAAGTGGTTCACATGGTGAGCTAATTCATGTGAACATTATGTTTATAGAGTCTTTCACTTGTGCACTTCACTGCAGTTTATTAAGAATTTTAATCCATTTTTAGATTGTTCGCTAGTTGTTTCCACTTGTTCCTGTTGTTGGCTGTGGTTGACCAATGTCCTCCCAACATCAGTTTGAACGTGTCTGCCCATCTTCTTCTTGGCCGACCTCATGTTCGTCTTCAATGTAGGGGTCCCACATGGTGGTTTCCTGCGCCCATCTGCCATGTTGTTGTCTTGTTACATGACCACCCCATGTCCACTTTGTTTGGAGGGCTTTTTGAGTAATGTTCTATTTTTTTTTAAATGTTTATCTTCATCATCCATCCATAGTAATTCTGCCTGAAGGCAGGTCCTTCACTGCAATCGTAGCATTTCCATGCTATGCCTGCAGCTTTACTCGGGAATTGTAGGTGTGGTAGCTCTCCATTGCTTTCCACACTGGTGAAGGATGATGATGATTATGATAAGGATGATGATGATGGCCATACGATTTCAGGGACCGTTTGGGCCTTAAAGTTTTCCTGACATTTGTCTTACAGGTGAGGAAAAGCCCCGATAAAAACTCACCCAGAAAAACTGCCCCGACCGGGGATTGAACCTGGGGCCCGCTGTGTGACAAGGCAACATGCTACCTCGAGACCACAGCGGTGGACTTTAATGGATGTAATTGATAAATTGATATGAAGCTGAATTGTTTGTAATTCAGAATGGTGGTATTGGATAAAAATTTCTTGGGCAAATTACTGGGTGAGGGTGAGAATGATAATAAATGGGTGAATTTTGCTGGGTGAAATTGTTTGGCTGAATGTGTTAACATTAGGTAAAATACCCTGATCCCGTAAAGTGGACTGTATATCTAAATACATTTTAAAGAAGAATGATACTACAATTGGACTATACTCGTATGTTTTTATTATTTTTTTAATATAATATTTAATAAATAATGTAATAATATCATTGTAGAAATTTGGGAATTATTCTTTTATAATAGTAAGTCAATTTTCTTCTTTTTGTGACTCGCTTGTGTTCAATAAGGCATGTAGATGTGAATTAGCATTAATTTCAATGTCCATGTCAACATCATCCTCACTTGGTTGGCGTTCTGACATATTGAACATAGCTTTTATCTGCGGCTGGTATTGGTCAATGCGTTCAAGCAATGAATTAGGATATCCAGGTGAATAATAACTGAAACAAACATTAAATACCTCTTTAAATTTAGAAGTAGCAATAATATACTAGAGCATTCATCAAATTATGGCAGTACATTAAGAGGAATCAGTTGTGAAGAGGGGTAAAAAGTAACTCATAATCAAAAAAATTCTCTCTTTGATTCTAAGGGTCATGACCTTACTGTAATTTTTGTGTTATTTAATTAATTAATTTTTGCTTTTAAGATATGCATACATTTTTATGTATCTTAAATCATTCAGTCTGAATTAATTTAAAAATAATTCCTAAAAGTAACTCTTTTTAGTACACTTTTTTAAGAACAATTTGAGATAGACTATGAAATTTGCAAGACACTTTTCTCAATATATTATGAAGCTTCTATAGCAAATCCAGCAAAATTCTTCTTCAAAATCCATAGTTTCATCAGTAGTAACTATTACAGGTAGAACAATAAAACTATTATACCTCTTCCGAGCTAAGTTCCAGTTGTAATGTAAACAAAGCAGATGTAAGACTATTTTCATTAGTTAAATAACGATTTTACGTGTAAGAAAATATAGTTCCCTCTTTAGCACTTGAAATAGAGAAAATAAAAATAAATGTTATCTAATACATATCTATATAAATTATTTAGGAGAATTAAAAAAAATATAATTTACAATTTTAATAGATTAAAGGGGGGCACGCCATAGCGTAGTGGTTAAGGCACTGTGCTACAAGCCGGAAGGTCGAGGGTTCAAGTCCCGGTGGGGTCAGGATTTTTAAACTGACCCAAACCTTCTGGGAGTACTATGGCCCTGGAGTCGACTCAGCCTCTAACGGAAATGAGTACCAGAGTTTGTTCTGGAGGTAAAGGCGGCCGTCATGCAAGGCTGACAACCCGGCTGACATCAAGTGCCAATTGTCCAGAAAAAGTGGGAGCCTTAACCTCTTACTACCCCAAGAGCCTCCTGAGGCCTGTAGTGGGATCAAATAAAAAAATAGATTAAACAAGCATTGTTATATTCTTAAGCATGTGCTATGTAGAATATGTTGGAATTTCAAGTGTTTACTATGGCTGCTTCTGTTATTTATAAGACATTACAAAGGGAAGTATTTGAAAAGCAGAGAGAAATAAATTATTTTGAATGGGATGAAAGTCATAGAGGCCCTTGGTTTACCAGCCAGCTACTGGCCTCTCATCCACATATACCAATTATAGCTATAGATGTTCGAGCCATTATAGGGGTGGCGTTGTTCCCATGTCAGATATTCTACCTGTTAAAACTGGTTTTCTCAGCCTGGATTCACTACTTATTGTAGGTATCCAAATTCCCCATGATGCTGTGTTGACACCCATACACTAGTCAAAATTCTATGATACAATTTCTTCCTTTATGAGAAATCGAACCACCTTGTGTTTCGTAGCTCTGCGACAAGACAGGATGTCTTATACTGCTCGGTGAAGGTAGACCCTTATCTACACTAAATAGCTATGGATTGTATATGACTGATACTAAATAGCTAATGATTGGACCACTGAAATAGCCTATAGGAATATATTGTATATAACTGATATCAAAGAATCTTGTCTATGAATGATTTTTAGTATATAAGCAATTTGCATACTAGTTACATAAATAACTATGATCAGCTTCATGGGCTAGTTGTCAGCATTTCTGACTATATTCAGTTCATGAGGCCCCGGGTTCGATTCCTGGTCAGACCATAGGAATTTTTCGTTACTGGGAATTGTTCCTGAGGTTGCCCATGTCTGGAATTTAGGTTAAGGACTCTCCTGGCACATCATTCATTTAACATCATGTCATCGGGGTAATGGAACTCTGCCTTCCAGGTGCCCTGACCTAAGAAATGGTTTACAATTCTGCCAATGCCAGGGGGGAAAGCCAGAAATGTCATAAAAGACAACCTGGTGGCATTGGGAAAAAAAAAAAAAAAAACATAAGTAACTATGTAATTACTTGATTAGCTCATCAGGATAGCAGCAATTTATTATTGTAATATATTCCATTAATGTTGTCCCAGGTTCTGCTTTTATTTCTTGTAATTTCTTTAAGCCACCTGAAGTTACAAATGCCCGCCTGGCTTTTGGATCATTAGGTAAAATCTGCAATATAAAGATATAAAAATTACTATAGGATGTAGTGTTGGAGATGCATATATGTCATGTGTAAATTTACTGTGTGTAATTTCGCATCAAGATAATTACTGGGAAGGATTATCATTATCAAATCCATTTCATCATTTAATAATATTAAAATTCTATCAGTGGTGAATGTATAGCCTATATAATATACAAAAACATATAAACTACATAGTTTACTGCTATAACAACCAAATTGCTTAAATGTGCTATGAATTAAAATACTGATTTCAAGCATTTGTCAATGACAGTAAACAAAAGGTAGTTGTTAATTCATTGACGGTTTCTCAATATGGGCTACCAGGCTAGAAGTGTGTTACAGAAATTATGAAAAACCCCAATAGAGTTAAAGTGAATATGGTCGCCTTTTATGATATTGATAACGATTCATTATTGGCCAGGGATGTTCTCACCATAAATGAATTTGGTCAATTCTGGTCTGTAAAGCTATTTTCTACCCAATCGTATAGGCATACATAATTTAAACAAGCAATATATAACAATCATTAAATCTAAAAAAAAATCAAATATATGCATATAGATTACCTTGCTATACTGGCCCACGACATACTTGAGGATAAACGGAGGTGCAGTTTCTAGCAAAGGTTCTAAAGCACTCATGTACATGCATTTTTGCAGTACTTGTTTTAATGTAGTCCTGGATTTCTGCTGCAAGTCTTCTGATGTGCCAGGTTTTGTATAGAGCTGAAAAAAATTGTAGAAAGTATTTATAAAATAATAGCTTTCTGCAGAGTGCAGCATTTTAAAAGACATTAAAAATTTTAGTTGCTACATGTGCTACATGCAAACAGAGAAACAAGTGGTCGCATCGTACAGTAACATTTCAGATTCAGGAAGTCCACGGTTTAAATTTCGGGGCAGGTCAACCCACGGAAAGAAATTTGTCCGTCGCCGTGGCGGAGTCGGTAGAGTCCCTACCTTCCACTCCGGCGGGGTAAGGGATTTTTAATCTCCACCTTGGGTCTGGGTGTGTGTCTTGTCCTTGTGTCTATAAGTGAGAATAACAGAAAGTTAACAAAAAGGTAAAACAAGAAGGAAAACAGTGTAAACGAAAAGAGGAAAAAAGAAAAAAAAACTATGCTCTAAAAATATTAGATAAGGAGTTCACCTGAAACGAAAATTTAAAAATCGTATTTCATTTATAATAGTCCGTCGCCGTGGCGTAGTCGGTAGAGTCCCTACCTTCCACTCCGGCGACCCGGGTTCGATTCTGGCGGGGTAGGGGATTTTAAATCTCCACCCTGGGTCTGGGTGTGTGTGTCCTGTCCTTGTGTCTATGTGAGAATTAAGGAAAGCTAAAAAGTAAATAAAAAGTAAAACAAGAAGGAAAACCAGTATATACAAAAAAAAAAAATATATATATATATAGCCTATATTATGGTCCATCGCCGTGGCGTAGTCGATAGAGTTCCTACCTTCCACTCCGGCGACCCGGGTTCGATTCCCGGCGGGGTAGGGGATTTTAAATCTCCACCTTGGGTCTGGGTGTGTGTCCTGTACTTGTATCTATATGTGAGAATAAAATAAAGTTAACAAAAAGGTAAAACGAGAAGGAAAAACAGCGTAAAAAAAGGCAATGTTTAAAAAAAAAGATAAACTGGCAATAGGCCATATAGCGCTTAAGTAGGAAGTCGCTACCACTATTACATTATGAATCTCAGTTTTTCAATATGGTTGCTGTTACAACTAGGGTTTTCTTGGACTTTAACTTCGAAGGCTTTATTCTATTAAGGTAGCGTGCCGATAGTATTCTTTAATAAGTTTCTTTTAAATTTGACTCCTTCAGTTTGGTAGCACCTCTAAATGAAAATCAATGGGCGTTTGGTCCATAATGGTTTTTCAATTTTAAATAGGAGTGGTTTCTCATCCTTATGGACTCGATGGTTCAATAGAATTATGTGGGACGAAATGTTAGTTAAGCTGGACCACTAGAAATAATGTTAATCACTATGGGGTAAATGAACCCTAATACCAATAGACTATATTTAATGTGAGTCAAGAACACAGTTTCCTAAATATTTTATTTAACAAGTAATTACTAATGAAAACATTACATATGAAACATTACACATTTATTTCTACATCATTAGCATGTTAAAATTATCCTATTCATCGATAAAGACGGTGGCGTGCATTTAACCCCAGCACTGCTGGGGTAATTAGTATATTCATAATTTTGAATTAAAAAATAATAATATATTTGCCAAATTCCATTCAAATCAATATTACACGTAAACATAAAAATTCAAAATTCTCGCCGCACCAGCTGACATGTATCGTATTTGGTTTGATGCATAGAGAACCGAGCCATCTGCGTATTCACATTAACTCAT
The DNA here is from genome assembly GCA_030220185.1 of Diploptera punctata. Classification (NCBI taxonomy): domain Eukaryota; kingdom Metazoa; phylum Arthropoda; class Insecta; order Blattodea; family Blaberidae; genus Diploptera; species Diploptera punctata. Next base: position 109,192 of record JASPKZ010000038.1, on the reverse strand, counting down.
CATCATCACTTGGTGACAGTTATTGGTGCTGTCCAGTGTGCCTTTCCTGGAACTTGTGTTTGTCCCTTGTCGGCGAATTCGCGTGTGTATGCGGTATTAGGTTCAGCTGGTATGCCCTAACCTACACGGCGATTTTATGGGGATTTATTTTATTGTTTGGAGTAATGTGAGATTTATATGGATATTGTTGCCAACGCGAATAGGTTGGGGCATCGGAAACCGTGTCGTTAAAGAGCTCGGCTCGATTCAGGACCGGAATGAGCCACGCCACTCTGCGCTGATTATTCTTTCATTCCCAGTAGTGCCACATGTCCTACCTATCGCAATCTACGAGGCTCAACTGTTCTTATTATATCTGGCTTCCTATAAAGACCATGTAGTTCACTTAAGTAGTCTTCTCCATTCACCTGTCTGTTCATCTCTCTTTGGTCCAAACTAGTTAATTCGAGGCAGAATATAGATAGTTGGGTGCAAGAATGGAGCTACAAAACGTGCAGACAGATAATTTTGATAACAGCACTCAGTTACATTGTGATATATTCTACTAAAGAAGTTTTACTGTACCTGTATTATTTTAGGGAATACATTGGCCAGTGCGAGAGCTTTGGCATGTTCAGGAGTATGTTTTCCAATCTGTCCCAATGCCCAGATAACAGTAGCTACTACATGTTCTTCCTTTTCGATATCTAAAACAATTGCCAATTCTGTGACTCCCTGCAAATATATGGAAAGTTATATATTTTCTAATTATATTATTATCATTTGTTATAATGGTTCCAAAATATTTAAATTGTGTAGCTTTTCAAATTTGTAATACAATTATCAATTGTGATAGACTTTTCCTTTGTTTGTATTTGTTTGCAGAAGTTTTATTTTATCTTTTTAAACGTAAGTCCAATTTTTTAGTTGCCTTCTCTAATTTACCAAATGCTTTTCCAACATCTCTTTCGGTTCAATAAATACTATCTATACCCTTCTGTATAATGCTAGCAATTGTACAGATTTATAAAATTTGGTACTGCATGACTCTATTTCTAATTATTTTTAAGGGCAATATTAAAAAGGAAGTATGATTGGGAATCACCTATTGGAGTTTTCTACGTACCATGAATTCATCTGAGAATTGATTTTGAATTTTTAGGGGTCTGGTCTATATTTCAGGTTTAAATGTTGATTTTGTGAGAATTATAGGCCTACATTTCTTTAGGATTTCAAATTCCTCTATTGCCTAAATATTACTTCTCGTTTAAGGTTTAATAGAAATGTGTCAATGAATCTCCTTGTTTCTATATACATTCTGATGGCTAACATAGCTGACATAATTTTTACCTTTATGTACTTTATATATATATATATATATATATATATATATATATATACATGTTATAATTAAATTTTTGACATTGAGCAATGCAAGCTTAATATGATATGATAGGAAAAATAAATCCCATTCAGACATTTATTTTCTTATCATGTCATATTAAGCTTGCATTGCTCAATGTAAAAACTTAATTATCCATCCATCCATAGTAATTCTGCCCGAAGGCAGATCCTTCACTGCAATCATAGCTTTTTCATGCTATGCTTGCAGCTTTACTAGGGAATTGTCGGTGTGGTAGCTTCCCGTTACTTTCCACACCGGTGAAGGATGATGATGGCCATATGATTTCGGGACCGTTTGGGCATTAAAGTTTTCCTGACATTTGTCTTACAGGTGAGGAAAAACCCCGATAAAAACCTCGCCCAGAAAAACTGCCCCGACAGGGGATCGAACCCGGGCCCGCTGCGTGACAAGGCAGCACTCTAACTCGAGACCACAGCGGTGGACATCGATAAAGCGTCACTGCTATAAAGTAAAAATATTCTCTTTAATTTGCTTACTTCTTATGATCAGCTGCTGGATGGCGGTGAAGACCGAGTTCTTGCGACATCTAGTAATAATGGAGAATAATATATATATATATATATATATATATATATATATATTATATATATATATATAAGAAAGGTAAGTGTTTGAATTGGATTTGTCTGTTGGTGTAATGGATAACACGTTGGGGTACCAACCCAGAGTTCCGGGTTCAAATCCCATTCAGGCATTTATTTTTCTTATCATGTCATACATACATACGTACGTACATACACACACACACGCAGAGAAACGCACACACGCACATAGGAATGTTCGGGTAATGTGGACCCTTCTGTTTGAGTGTACCCTGTTAATATCTTCTTTAATTGGTGCTGCCCTCAAACAGAACATATTTTAACTTCTTCCCCTCATCAACTTTGACGGGTTTAAGGCCAGTTTCTTTTATTGTTTGTGTGATATTTATGAAAATTTTTATAATATTCATGATGTGTTCCGTTGAGGTTTATTCAAATTAATATAAAATTATAGAATATTCACCTGAAAGGTCCGTCTCCTCAGCTATGCAAAACACGTTATCCATGAAGGACATCGCATGTTAAATATTGAAAACACCCCAACAGTAATACACAGAGAAAATAATCCAGCGAAGATAAACGTACTCGAAGAGATGGAAATCATGGAAGCAGCTCACAACGACAGCCTGATAAACGAAAACGAACCCAATACATGCAACCCCCTCTACCAGATCTTCAGTGAAACACCAGTTTTGAATCCTGTCGATGATGGGACAAGTCCCGAAAGCGCTACAGTTAAATGATTAATTAAGTTGAGGAGACGGACCTTTCAGGTGAATATTCTATAATTTTATATTAATTTATGAAAATGACCACTTTAAAAGTTTTTCAAGCTAAGGATCAATTCTTAATTTCTGCTATTGAATATTACAAATGTTGAAAAAACTCCTAAATATATTATACATTATTATGTAGATCATGGGCGTAGCCAGCATTGGATTAAGGGGGGTGCAGAATTTTTTTCAACACTATACCTTCCTGGTACAAACGAACAAATAAAAAATACAAAATACTACCTTTATTTTTTAAACTTGCCTCAATGTATTTCGGAAGAAAACTACAGCGCTATTGAAGAGGAAATATGAATAATAATAGTGAAGTACTGCAGAATTTTTAGGCGAATTAAATTTTTTGTCAAGATTACTTCTTAATTGTTATACTTAGTTGTATTGAAACTATTAGCTATATTTTAGCTACTAATAAAGTACAACTGCACACACAGTTCGACTCGCTTTTCCGTTTGAGAACATTTTTAAGTGCTTTTTGTTTGAATTTTCAATATAATTTTTAGTAAGTTTTTTGTGCAGACTGAGCATACACAGACCATTAAGGCGATTTTCTGTTATTGTAGAATGGCACCAGTCTTCATTCTTCTTAGGGTGCTAAAAGTGCGTTCAATGGACGCCGGAAGTGTATATTACAATTGCTTTTTTGATGGATGGGAAAAAATGGCACTCGTCCACACCTTCTTTATCCTTGTCACTTCGTTCCATCCACATATGGTGCCATAGTTCGATTTCGGTGGACAACCCTCAATTTTATAATACTCTGAAATTTTGCTCGCCGTTTCTTGGGCATCTTTCAGATACATTTTTTTTAGGTTCTTAGGGTACAGCATTTGAAGTTCAAAAGCAGAACACTACTGTTCTCCAAATCTGTCTGGCAAAGCTGTGTGAAAGGAATCCAAGTAGGGATTTAAGATGGCCACCTTAAAGTACTCTTCGGGATTGCATTGTGGATTAGCTCGTTGTGTCTGCTTATTGGATATCTACACACCTAGCTCAGAAGCAATAGTCTCCATCTCTTTCATGATGCCTTCGGAGATCTTATAACCCTTTTTTTTGCGATGATCCATTGCCATACTTTAAATGCTTTCTACATGGGCCATGCATTGAATTAAATGTATAGCCACGGCTTGCAGCGAATTAATGACAGGTTCCAAATAACTAGAATATTTTGCTATCAGGCACAAACAAAAGATGAAAGTACTTCTACTTGCAGCAGCATGTAATTGATCAACTTGTTTTTAGCTTGGTGCGTTTCTTTCTACGAAAATCAATTTCAGACCATTCATCAATTCCAAAAAGTGTTTCTTAAATATCCCAATACTTTTATATTTTTGCGACCAACGTGTTTCGCAGAGCATGGGGATGCTTGGGACGTGCTGTCCTCTCAACAGCGACTCTCGAAAAAAAATTTATAATATCCTTAATTGTAGCTATCGTGTTTCTCACCTCGGGCACACTGTTCAAATCATTTGCCACAATAATGATTGTATGGCTCGTGCAGTGGAAGTAAATAATTTTGGGGAAAACTCGTGCAGACGTTTCTGAACCCCGTTGCCTTTTCCTGCCATTATTGAGCAACCGTCATAGCCCTGGTCGACACATTTGTGCGGGTCAATGCCTATCTCTTTGAAAAAAAAAACTCAATTTCTGCATACATTGATTGAGCGTCTATTCTTTTCAGTTCAACAAAGCCCAATAACTCTTTTCGAATAGTATCTCATCAAAAAACCGCACACGAATGGACAATTGCTTCTTTCCACAATTGTCACAGCTTTTATCAGCTAAAACACTGTAAGCGGTGGCATTTTTTACATCATCCGCAATAATTTTCTTTATCTTAAGTCACATAATTCAATCAATTCATTTTTAATTTGTCGAGAAAGATATGTAGCATTCCTGGCGTTTAAATAAGGTTTTAAGCTTATATCACCGGCATCAATTCTCCACTGAATCAAATCCCTGAAGACGCCTTCGTCCTGTGTTTTGCCCCTTAAATTGTATCCAAGTTGGAAAACAAATATTTCAAGTTACCCCCGCAATCTTCTTATAGCCACTTACGAGTTTTTGGCTAACAGGTGCCTCACTTAAAATCAAGCGTGCTGACTGCGCAGCTTCCACATGCCAGCGGCTCTCTCAATTTTTTTTTGGCGAATTCAAGCATTTTGAAAAACTTCTGGAATGACCTCACTATGAATGACCCTTTAATGCCCCTCACAATATGTGGGGAGAATAGAACACAATATAAACAGAGTGCACCTTTGCGCCTCGCGGAATACTTTAGCCAGGGCGAATACTGTTAGATCCAATAATGCTTGAATTTCCGTTTTAAATGTTCAGCATCTTTGCTGAAATTGAAGCTTTCGGGTGGACTCCTGCAGTTTGTCAGAATTTTTACTTTATCTTTAATCACTAGCGCTGTTCTCCCGAACCAGTTGCCAATATCATTAGGTGGGTAAATGGTGGTTGAATCTTCTTCTTCGGATGTGATGAATTCTAAACTCTCCGGGAAAAAATAATACTGCAATGATATAACTTGTGTAGGTACTTACCAAAGAATTTTCTTATATCCATTTTTACGCATACGCGCACAAATACGCGTAGTTCAACGTTAAAGCATGAGTCTAGAACCTTCGAGTAAAGAATATGTCAATTGGATAATTATTTGAGCCTATCGAACGTGCTAGAAAATATGAGACACAGTTATGGCGAACCTTTGACCAATCACGGTAAGTGGGCGATGGCCAATATAAGGCTGTAAAAAAAGGCATTCATTGCAGAAGTGTGTAGGTTAATGAAGAGTCAAGGTCAGGCGAAACTTTTACAAGCGTCTAGGCGTAAAAAAACAAACTCAGGTACTCAGCTGAAATTCGAGAAGTGAATGCTGCATTAGCCGTTCACAATAGAGGTCTAGAATTTTCTGGCGTACTGGCGATGCCTATGTCCACTGGGACAGATAGTTTATAAATAGATACATCACATCGATTGTGTTTGGCGGGCTTAATATTTGTTTTATTATTTTTACGTCTATTTTTTAACATTTTACATCTAATTTCGGATAGAATAAAATCTCATATCTAGTGTTAATTGGTCGAAAATCAAGGGGGGTGCAAGGGCACCCGCCTGCACCCACCTCGCTACGCCCATGATGTAGATGCTGTTTTAATATACTGACGGGTTTGGTTTGATATTATGTGACATGGTGGCTGTATAAAATAATTAATTCGTTAATGTGGACAGTCCACGAGGACCTGGGTCCACTTTACACAAATACGTATATTTTATCAATGAGGATGCTATCTGTAAAAACCATTCATTACATTAATTTTATTTAATATCCTTGTAATTGTACTAAACCCGAAGACCCGCTTTCTGCAGTTTAGTGACGTGTGAATGTTATAATCAACAATAATTTTTCAAAACATTAAATAAATATCAACGCTTTTTAATTATGATCAGTCATAAATATTTTCAGATTAATCTGTGCCTGTCTATATAAATTAATAGAGTAAATAAACTTAAAAATAGACTAAAAGCTAAGGTGGACTCTGGGGTCCACTTTATCCGAATATGGAGGTTAAAGTGTACCTTTCTTGTAATGTAAAAAAGTTTATAAATTATGAAGATGTTTACGTATTTGAATAAAATAACAATGCTATTTCATAGTTACAACACTAATGATAATCACTGTAATTAAACAAAATTCAAATCCCTTAATTAAAATAAGAAAAACAACAAATTCAAAACGGGTCCAAATTACCCGAAGTTCCTATATATATATATATATATATATATATATATATATATAATCTTAGCATAATTTATTAATCTAATTTTTCAAGTACGGTATACCAAATTAAAAAAAAAAGTAGGGAACTTTTAATTTACATGACAGAACCATGAATATTACAGACTTTTGTAAAAACATAAATTAATAGGCCTAATTACCTTTGAACCAATGATAGCCATGGCGAATTCTTCAGAAATGGCCCCTATGTGGCCAAGTGCCATGATCGCAGGAAGTCTTATGGATCCTTTTGTTGAGCTAATTAACTCTATAAGTGCTCCTATTCCTCCGGTATTAACCACAAGTTGAGACAACTACAATAAAACAAGGTAATTAAATCAACATATTAAGTGTTCTTTAGAACAAAGCCTTATCTCATTCGAAATTTAATAATATTGAGCTATTTTCGAGTCGGTATCCTTTGACCATACTTTGTTATTGTGAAATATTATGTTTCTATATTTGCATAATCGATTGCGCTAGACATCTTATTTGAAAGGATTTATCTACACTTCCTCGTTTTTAAATATTAGGCCCAGGCCTATAACATAAAGCAAATAAACTATACTTTGTTGGATATTTACTTTTTTGTTACTTAAATTTAACTTAACATAGAATCTAATTAATCTGTTTTGTCTCAAAGTTTTGTGTATTTTTTATGGTCACTTATTTCATTGACTTCATTAGTTGAAATTCATTCTAACTTGTTAGACGAAAATTATTTATATTTTTAAAGTTATACATTCTTAGAATTAAAAATTTCAACTTGGATTTTAAGACATCAACTAACTTCTGCTGTTCATTAAACAATGCGTTCAAAATATGAAGGGTTTGGAATGCAAACTTGTGATTTTAGTTTAGGATTAATAGAGAATCTCAAAACGATGTTCGAAATTTGGAATAAATATTGACCTTATATACAGCGTATAACTAAATTCCCATTACAGAGACTTCGACGATGTTTAGTGGGGACTAAGACCGTTACGTTTAGCATAGGAACTCATGTCCTGAAACCTACCGTTTTCCCGCTACACGCAAAATACAACACACGTTCAACTCTCCCGCATTTTCGGCGCCAAAGACCTACACATTCTCCCAACTTGATCCCGCTAGACTACCATGTGTGGAGGTCACATGAAACCCCAGATTCACGATATGTCTGTGGTAACCGAGGAAGAACTACTGGCACGGGTTACGGCTGTGGAGGATGTTGCAGGATCAAGGTTTGGCGATCGTCAGTACCAGAATATGGTACGGCATATCTGCATTGACGTAGATGGTCGTCACATCGAGCCCTTCTTGTGGACCAGACGACAAGCAGCAATCGTCAGATAGAGCAACGTGTGTTTTGGTGCTTTGCGTGTATCGGAAAAACGATACTTTCCGGACATGGGTTCCTGAACTAAATGTAACCGTCTTGGTCCAAAAACACGTTCTCAGAGTTTGTAATGGGAATTTAGTTACGCCCTGCTCATTGATCAGAAACTACCATACTTGTAACATCATAACGTACATTTAACATGATATTCAGAAATTTATTTGAGATTTTTCTTAGTATTATAATTTTTAAAATAAAAATTAAAACTCCATGATACGACAAGCCTAAAAGGCCGTTGGCCTAGCAGCTAGCTAGTGGCCTCACATCCACATGTGTCAATCACAGAAGTAGGCGATCATCTAGCCAGTTTTGGGTGTTATGTGGTCAGCATATCGGGTCCCCAGTCGTTATAGCTAATTTTCTCAACCTGGAGCAGCTACTGATTGTAACTACCCAAATTCCCCATGATGCTGAGAGGGCACCGGTCCCATACTGGCCGAAATTCCATGAGAAAATTTCTTATCCTATGAGAACTCAAACCAACGCAAGTCACATAGCTCTCCACTAGGCAGCATGTCTTAAACTGCTCGGCTACCTCGCTGGACATGCTTACAATATAGGAATTTGTTATAGCAAAATCTATCTATTGAACTTCTGAGTTACCGGTATGTGTTATTAAAATTAAGAATCACAAATTTTTAGAAAATTAAAAAAAACTATCATATTAGAAACCTATTACACTGAGCAACAAAAAATAAACTTTTTTTTTGTCTCAGATAGAAAAATGTGTGATTCTGATAGTATTTTTTTCCTGAATTCAAATATGATATCGGTTTTTTTCCATCACGCAATGTTTCCGAGAGACAGGATTTTTTAATTTCAAACACTTTAATATTTCCTGCATTCGTAACTACACAATATTCGAACTCGCCTAAAAAGTAAGAAATGACGATTTTCTGCTATATTTCGCCTGTGGAGCATCCCTCTTGATGGTCCAACAATAGTCCAGCATATTAGGATTCCTTTTGCCTTGATATCTCTTTTCCATAGCTGAAACCATTTGAGTTGGCTCATTTGGTTTTATTTTACAATGGACAAATGAACGAAAAAACGTTTATTAAAAAAAACAATTATTTAAATCCATTAATTGAAATTGAAATTAATAAAACTGTGGGCGATGGAGAAATTCCGAATACATATTTGAAAACACGATAAAAAAACTGCATTAAGTACAACTATTGGTACTCATGAGACAAAAATCATGTTGGCCATGTGTTATCAGATATGCTACTATACAGTAGTTTCCATTCCATTAACTTTGTTTAACTTCTCACTTTATAGGTACGGTTTACATGCCATCATGACCTTACAGTGGCGCGACCTGTCGGGAGGGATTTTAAACTATGGATAACATAATACTTTTTTGACCACACAAGGACATGGAGGCCTCCCTAATTGAGTGATTAGCTTAATGTCAAAAACAAGACCATTCACATTCATAGGCATACTAAACATGGTCAATATGGTAATGATGGCTATGATGATAACTAGATTATGTTCAGGGACCGTTTGGGCCTTTAAGTTTCCTGACATTTGTCTGACATGTAAGTAAAACCCCTGAAAAAACTAACACCCAGGAAACTTGTCCCGACGGAGGATCGAACCTGGGCACATTGCGTACGAGGCAACGACACTACGCCGAGACAACAGCGGTGGACGATACTATATTTAAATATGTTAAATTAAAAATAAATAAATAGAAATAAAAACAATTAATTTTTATTTTTCGGGAAAAATTCACCCTTAAGGAAGCGACGTGAGAAATTGATATGAAATGCATAACAATCCCATTTCTACAATAATCATGAAGTCGCAATTCAAATATTAGGCCGCAACATCTTAATATTATTTTTAATCAATTGAGTTGGTGTTTACTTGATGAAACCCAAATTTATTAATTAAATATTTTTGTTAACAAATTGAAATAAAAACTAGTACGAGTAATTTGTACATTCTGTAACTTGATTAATCATAACACAGTGCGATCAATGTAGCACTGGACAGCAGACGCGGGGATTTCACACTATACACTGCTGACGCACTTGCTGCGGGGAACGGGCTGCGTAGGATCGCGGTGATACAACCACACACCTTTTCGTAACTATTTTACAAATTTTCGTATTTACGAACTTTATTGAAGCAGGTGCTGGAACTGTTTACCTTCGTTGTCCATGCATTTTTTGATACCTCTTTATAAAATCTATTGTACAGATTATGGACTGTTAAACGTGACGGAATTTTTACGGGAATCGTGTTTCAAAAAGTCTTCGTACTTGGCAGACTGAATTAACAAATATTGTTCATAAATAAATACACGTTGTTCAGTAGAAACATTATTAGCCATTATACAGTTTACACTTTACACTTATACACACGTCATTCAGTTTACACTTATACACGCCTGTTTTATAAGATACAAATTTTAAAATTGAAATAACTTATGCACACGCCATTCAGTACACAAGGAAAAGCGAGCCAGCACCTTATCCACTCGAAGCATACAGTCTGACTGCGATCGTGAATGCGTTGAATGTGCTTATATACTGCTGAGTCTGCGCACATTTCAAGTCCCGTGTCTGCACGTGTAAGCCTTAGTCACCGCACAACACAAACCCCGCGTCTATTGTCCAGTGCTATACTGATTACACTGTATTAAAATCCTGTGTTATTTCATTTGGAAATGAAGACGGAAATACAAGGGTCAATCTTTAAAAAAAAACAATAAAGAAATGGCAATAATTTCCTAGTTAATCACTTTTATAGTTTTTTTCAGTGTGTTACGTTTGTTTTACTATCAATAAGCAATCGATACTGCAACTTGATTGATGATACAAAATAACTGTAATTGAAACACCACCTCCATATTTGCTGTTAGGTATCCAAAATCTTGCTTTCCAGGCGAAGTGGTTATGATCTCAGAAGTTTATCTCTCACATACAAAAATTCACCCTGAGTCGAAACTTTACAAGTAATCAAACTGAACAATTGTCTATACTGAAAACACTACAGTTCACAGACACGTCGATTAATGATTACAAGGCAGCTAGTCTATACGATAGTCATCCTGGACTCTCAAAAAAAAACCGAAGGGATCATAAACATTTGATTGAACAAATCAGAAAACAAATATTGATAATAGATATGCAACGGGACCACTGTGAAATATAATTCAGCTGGGTGAAAACCGACATCAGACGACATACCAACTGGCGAAAGAAAGGCTGCGAGTCAGTACTTAGTGGAGTACTGCAAAGTGCTACAATAAAATCTCTAAAAGGGAACTGTCAACCCTTGCATGCCGAAACCTACCTTGAAATTTCTTTCAGAGAAGCATTGTGATGTATGAAGCCCGTGTATAAACAATATCTGCGGTTTTTAATTGCCAGACACTAAATACCAGCGCCAAATCTTTCATTTAAACTATAGGAAGTAATGCAACTCCTGTATTGGAAGACTGGATAACCTCAATACCCACCGTAAGTGCCGCATACTGTCTGACTTCAATCGGTTCTTAACTCATGAAGGTATGTACATCTGATCCGTACTATGGGTTGCCATTGCTGGATTCTGCCTTCGATTTCTATGCCTTGTAGTTAAAAACGGCAGATATTTTTTGACACGGCTTTGGTACATCACAATGCTCCTCTGAGGGAAATTTTAAGGAAGATTTCGGCATGTAATGGTTCACAGTTTCCTTGTAAGGAACGTGAAAGACGAAGGCATAGAAAAATATCAAATTGAGTGTGATCGTTCTGTAACAGGAATAATGACTAAAAGTTCAAAGCTAGCAAGAAATTTTACCACATTTATGACAGGACATACAATGGTGTATTTATACGAATTGAAAGATATGATTTGTAGACGTCGGGGAGTATTAAGCATCACGATCACAGCCAACAAGCCCGGAAAATGTTTACAGGTCATAATACTAACTTCAGCCGTAATAGCCTAATGCAATAAATTGAAAATAATTGAGTCCATGCTGTGGTCTGAGGGTAACATCGTTACCTTGTACGCAGCGGGCCTGAGTTCAATCCCCGGTCGGGACAAGTATCCTAGTGAGGGGTTTTCCAGATTTTCCCTCATTTCTACGTCAAATGTCAGAAACATTAAGGCACAAATGGTCCCCGAATATCATCTGGCCATGACAATCATCCATAGCATATTCATCTCGTTTAGTATGAGGGGGAGGGAGAGGGAGAGGGAAATGGGAGAGAGGGAGAGAGAGGCAGACAGAGAGAGAGAGAGAGAGAGAAGAGAGAGGCAGACAGAGACATACAGGCAAAGACTGACAGAGACAGACAGACAGAGAGAGAGAGAGAGAGAGAGAGAGAGAGAGAAGAGAGACAGACAGACAGAGTGAGACAAAAATACAGAGAGAGACAGAGAGATAGACAGACAGACAGAGAGATAGGCAGACAGAAAGAGAGTGAGAGAGAGACAGAGAGAGAGAGAGTGAAATACAGACAGAGAGGGAGAGAGTGACAGAGAGAGACAGCAGAGAGAGAGAGAGAAGGACAGCAGAGAGAGACAGACAGACAGACAGACAGAGAGAAACAGCAGAGAGAGAGAGGTCAAGCAGAGAGAGAGAGAGGGTCAGCAGCAGAGAGAGAGAGAGAGAGAGAGAGAGGGTCAGCAGCAGAGAGAGAGAGAGAGAGAGAGGTCAGCATGCAGAGAGATAAGAGAGGGGGGGTTCAGCAGCAGAGAGATAGAGGGACAGGCAGATAGAGAAGACAGACAGACAGAAGAGAAAGACGCGAGAGACAGACAGACAGAGAGAGAGAGACAGACAGGCAGAGATAGAGAGACAGACAGACATAGAGAAAGAGAGACAGACAGACATAGAGAAAGAGGTAGACAGGCAGAGAGAGAGACAGACAGACAGAGAGAGAAAGTGACAGACAGACTGACAGAGAGACATACAGACAGTCAAACAAAGAGAGAGATAGAGAGACAGACATACAGTCAAACAAAGAGAGAGAGAGAGATATATAGAGAGAGAGACAGACAAAGAGAGAGACAGGCAGACAAAGATAGAGACAGGCAGACAAAGAGAGAGACAGGCAGACAAAGAGAGGGGACAGAGATAGAGACAAAGAGAAAGAGAGAGCAGACAGACAGAGATAGAGACAGACACACAGTCAGACAGATAGAGAGAGAGAGACACACAGACAGAGATACAGAAAGAGAGAGAGAGAGTTCCTGTTAGAGAGAGAGACACACAGACAGAGAGACAGACGGACAGGGAGAGAGAGAGAGAGAGAGACAGACAGACAAACAAGGAGAGAAAGAAAAAGAGAGACTGAGAGAGAGACAGATAGACAAACACACAGACAGAGAGAGAGAGAGAGAGAGAGAGAGAGAGAGAGACCGACAGGGAGACTGAAAGAGAGAGATAGACAGACAGAGAGAAACACACAGGCACAAAGAGGGAGGGAGGGAGACAGACAGACAAAGAGAGAGACAGAGAGAGGGACAGACTGAGAGAGTGAGACAGACAGAGACAATGAGAGAGTGACAGGTAGAGATAGAGAGACAGACAGACACTGTGAGAGAGACGGACAGACACACGGACCGACAGAGAGAAAAAAGAGATAGACAGAGAGAGAGAGAGAGAATGACAGACAGAGAGAGAGAGAGAATAAGAAAGACTGAGAGAGACAGACGGAGAGGGAGAGAGACAGCCAGAGGAGCAGAGAGATGAAGGTAGACAGACAGAGAGGCAGAGAGAATGAGAGAGACAGGTGCATTGATAGAGAGAGGGAGACAGACAGAGAGAGAGGGAGACAGATACACTGACAGAGAGACTGAGAGGGAAAGGCAGAAATAGAGAGACAGACAGACACAAAGAGGGAGAGAGACAGACTAAAGGAAAGAGACAGTGAGAGAGACAGGCAGGGGGAGTGACAGACAGAGAGAGAGGCAGACAGACAATGAGAGAGAGAGAGAGAAAGTGATAGAGAGAGGCAGGCAACAGAGCGAGAGACAGACAGACAGAGAGACAGAAAGGAAGACAGACAGACAGATAGAGGAAGACAGACAGACAGACAGAACCACATACAGACAGAGATATATATACAGATAGGGAGAGAGAACAGACAGGCAGACAGAGAGAGAGAGAGAAGAGAGACAGACAGACAGAGAGAGAGAGAGACAGACCGACAAATAGAGAGACAGACAGAGCGAGGCAGACAGACAGACAGAGAAGAGAGAGACAGACAGGCAGGATTTAATAGAAATGTTGATAAAATTCCCTTCCATCCTTATTTTCCATTAAAGATACTATTGGATTTATGATCCTAATAAAAAGACAGACAGTTTTTCAGACAGACAGACAGAGAGAGACAGACAAACAGATAGAGAGTGACAGACACACATAGAGGGAGGACAGACAGACAGAGATATACAGAGTGAGACAAACTGAGAAAGAGACCGACAGAGAGAGAGAGAGAGAGAGAGAGAGAGAGAGAGAGAGAGAGAGAGAGAGATAGAGATAGAGAGAGAGACAGGGAGAGAGAGGCAGAGACAGACAGACAGGGAATGACAGAGAGAGACAGGCAGAGAAAGAGACAGAGGGGAGACAGATACAGAGGTAGAGACAGACGGACAGACAGACAGAGAGACAAACAAACTGAGAGAGAGTGACAGACAGAGAGACTAACAGACAGAGAGAGCGAGAGAGAGAAGCTCGGAGAGAGAAAGAGAGAGAGAGACAGATAGAGAGAGAGAGCAATCGGAGAGAGAGGTAGACAGAGGGAGACAAACACAGAGAGAGAGACAGACAGACAGAGAGAGAGGACAGAGAGAGAGAGACAGATAGACAGACACACAGAGAGAGAGAGAGAGATACATACAGACAGAGGGGGAGAGTGTCAGAGAGAGAGAGAAATAGAGAGAAAGAGACAGACAGATAGGGAGAGACAGACAAAGAGAGAAGTACAGATAGAGTTACAGACAGAGGGAGACAACAGAGGCAGAGACTGACATAGGGACAGACACAGACAGAGAGAGACACACTGAGAGAGAGACATAGGTAGATAGACAGACATAGAAAGGTTTAGAGAGAGACAGTGAGATACACAGACAGACGGAGAGACACTCAAAGAAAGAGACAGACAGAGAGAGACAGACAGAAAGACAGAGAGAGAGAGAGAGGAAGACAGAAATAGAGAGTGCAAGACAGATGGAGAGACAGACAGAGAGAGAGAGAGAGAGAGAGAGAGAGAGAGAGAGAGAGAGAGAGAGAGAGAGAGAGTGGCAAGTCATTCACTCAGCCTCTTATTTCAGATAAATAAATACTTTTATTAAGGGTGAATAATTTATTAGCCTGTAATTATTATCAGAAGTAGGGCATATTTATATTCAAATGAATTGGAATTAACACAGGAATTCATTGGTAACAAAATTAAAATTATATAACCTACCACAAAAAATTTCATATGCAAGAAATAAAACACTAGTATCAAGCAATTAGCGCCCAATCATAGACCTGGACCTCTGCTATTGTAGTGAACGAAACTAGTAAACATCATACAATGGAACCGTAAGCCCTTATACAATGGGGAAAAAGTCTGCAGTTTCCTTTGTTAAAAGGACTTACAAGACTGCGCCATTATTAAATTGTTATAACAATGATAAGCCCAAAAACTTCATACAAAAGGCTGGGAAGTCGCAAACAAGCAACTGGATTTTCCTAAGTAACTCGGGGAAAGAGTTATTCCCAAGCCAATTTTAACTAGGACATGTCGCTAGCAGCGGGTGCCTTCTTTGGCGGCATAAGGTAGATGCCGACAGACGATAGCCGTCCTATTAAAGACCACTCCATTTGGTCAACCCTGGAAATATAATTATGAGGCAACTAATTTAAAGGGAGGGGACGAGGCCACAAACGCCTAAATTTAACATCCCCGATAACGCCCTTAAGATATAATTTACCAATCAAAATTAGTGTAACATATAAACTCTTTGTGAGACGCTAAGACTTTTGGTGGAAGGGACTAATGCCAGCCCACTCAGAAATAATAAATATTTTTACTTAGCGAAAACTAGAGTCAGTAGGCAGTTCAGTAGCGTGGAGTAGGCAGCCAGTAGTCGGTTGCGAGCAGAGTCGCGACTGGCGAATGTGCTGGTAGAGACGGCACATCGCTTTGTATAAGTTACATCGCTTTGTTGAGTGTTATAAACATTGTTAGTTCTGACCCACCAACAGCCTTCGCGTCAAATCGTCGTTTAACACGACAAGTGTAAACAACGAGTGATAATAAAAGTGCATCATCCAGTGGAATTGATCAGAGGAAGCCTAATATATATCTCCCCAGTGAATGTCCTTTCTCACGGATTCCCGAGATGTAAGTCCATTGTTCTACCGAAACCTGAACCCAACTAGTCCGGAGCACAATTGTCCATGAACCCATAATCCTGGACACCTAATTAAAACATACCCCGGAGTAAAATCCTTCTTCAAGAGAGAGAGAGGGGGGGGAGACAGACAGAGAGAGATAGTGACAGACAGAGAGAGATAGTGACAGACAGAGAGAGATAGAGGCAGACAAAGAGACAGAGGGACAGAAAGACAGAGAGCGTGAGAGAGACTGACAGGGAGAGACAGACAGACAGAGAGAGATACGGACAGATAGAGAGAGAGACAGACATACAGGGAGGGAGAGAGAGACAGACAGGGAGAGAAGAGAGACAGACAGACTGATAGAGAGACAGAGATGGAGAGAAAGGCAGACATAGAGTGAAACAGACAGAGAGTGACAGAGAGTGGCAGACAGAGAGAGATAGACAGAGGG